>JADHKK010000001.1:0-338940 GCA_019925535.1 Leptographium radiaticola | reverse complement strand
TTTCTCTCTTTCCTTCTTTCTTTCTTCCCTTCTTCCCTCTTTCCTTCTCTCTTCCCTCCTCTGACCCCTCCAGCGCAACATCTCCGACCACGAACTCACCTGCTTCTCGGCCGACGACTTTGTGCGCGTCCGCGTCGGCACGACCGCCTACGGCCTCGTCCTGTTTGGCAAGCTGCGCATTCCGGGGCTGGCCCAGGCCGCCGGCCACGGCTCCAGGGCGCCCGCCTACGTGCACTTCCGCGCCTTTTCCGACGGCCCCGACCAGGAGGCGCGCTTCCACAGCTTCGACACGCAGGAGACGGACACGCCGACCGACGCCGGCGACGGCCACATGCACACGTACCGCTCCATCTTTACGGCCACCGACCCGCTGGAGTGGTTCGATTAGGACTTGGGACAGGGAAAACTTTTGGGATCTTTTTTTTTCTTTCTGTACAGTGCAAGAGTAAAAAGGACCCATGTACCGCGCCGGCGCTCCAGAACATAGCGATGCAAAATAATCAGATTCGTGGGCCTCTTTTCCCCTCCCACACCTACAAATACTGCTCGTCCTCCTCCTGTCCCAGCATCTCGGCGTAGTCGTCGGCCGACGCAAACGTCGGCATGGCCTTGAGCTTCTTCTTGCGCTCGCGCGCCTCCTTGTTGCGGGCGCTGCGGTCGGCGGTCGACGGCTCGTCGGCGTCGTCGGCATCGCCGGCGTCGTCGGCGTCGTCGTCGCTAAAGTCGGCAAACTGCACGCCACCGTCGTCGTCGTCGTCGTCGTCGCCGCCGGCCATGCCGTCGAGGTCGTCGTCGCCGTCGAGATCGTCGTCGTCGCTGTCGGACATGTCCAGCAGCGACTCCAGCCCGGACATGTCGTCGTCGTCCAGGTCGTCCATGTCGACGGCGGCGTCGGCGTCGACCTCGGGCCGCGACGACCGGAGGGCCTTCCAGATCTCGTCCTCGTCGGCGTCGGAGCCGCCGCCGTCGTCCTCGCCGTCGGCCAGCGCCGCCGCCTCGGCCTCCTTGTCCTTCTTCTTGGCGTTGCGCTTGGCGGCGCGGCTGGTCTGTGCCGGCTTGCCGACCTGCGAAAAGTACGTGTGGAAAAAGACGTCCTCGGCCGCGACGTCCTCGACCTTGCGGTTCCAGAAGGCGGCCGAGTTGAGCGAGGCCGCCGTCTTGGCCTGCGTGGCCGCCGCCGTCGCGCCGGCCGCCGGCTGCATGATGGAGCTGCCGTGCTGCTTGACGTCGGCCGCCTTGGCGTTGCGGTACACAAACTTGTCGAGAAAGTGCATGAGCGTGTGGTTGGCCATGTCGGGCTTGGGCAGCGACGTCTGGCGCACGAGCAGGTTCGACGCAAAGGCCGACACCGACGGGTGGAAGTGCCGCAGGTACGGCACCAGCTCCCACAGACAGCTGTTCTGGGCATTGCTGTACTCTGGGTCACGCTTGCGGCCGTCGTAGGCGGCCCGCCGCGCGTCGGCCGCGGCCGATGTCGGCAGCGGCGGCTGCTCGGCGGCGGCGGCCAGCCCGTCGGCGTCCATGACCACGTCGCGGTACACCTCCTCGTCGTCCTCGTCGCCCTCCTCGGGCGTCGTGAGCAGCGCCTGCAGGTCCGGGAAGCTGGTCTCCAGCTCGGCAATCAGAAACAGCAGCCCGCACACAAACGGCGGCTGGTGCAGCGTGGCCACCTGCAGCATGCGCTTGACAAAGGCCTTGACCCGCCGCACGTCCACGTCGCTCTTGAGCGCGCGGAAGAGCAGGTTGAGGTACATGGCCTGCTTGGACGACGTGATGAGACGCGGGTCCAGCAGCGACTCGTACAGCGTGCGGTAGAACCGGTCGACCGAGATCTGCTTGGCCGCCGCCACCTGCTGCACCAGCACGAGCGCCTGGATGCTGGTGTTGAAGTTGGACGAGTGCGTCACGCGGAAGAGCGTGTTGATGTGGCTCTCGAGTCTGCGGGTGTTAGTGGCCGACGATTATTAATGATGACTAAGCACTTACGTCGAGTCGTCCGTGTTGGCAAACGGAATCGACCGATTGACGCCCGTGAGCAGGGCCGAGACGAGCTTCTCGGCCACGTCGCGCTCGTTGCCGGCATTCTTGTCCTTCTTGTCCTTGGCGTCCTTGCCGTCCTTGTCGTCCTTGTCGGCGGCGTCCTTGTCCTTGGCGTCGCGGTCTGGCCGGCCGCCTCGGCGATGTCCTTTGCCCTCTTTCTTGCCGTTCTTGTTCGCTCCGTGCCCGGCCACTTCGTCGCCCGTCATGTCGATGCCGCCGAGGGCGCCCGTCTTGAGCAGCGACAGGAACAGCTCAAAGTAGATGCGCACGAGCGCGTCGGCCACCACGGGCTCCTTGCTGCTGAGGATCGTCTGGTTGAGCGTGTTGATGGCATAGTATTTGGCCCGCAGGCTCTGGCCCGGCCGCAGCAGCACCTCGTGCTCGACGGCCTGCACCACGACGGGCTTCATGGCCGGGTGCGTGTTGAGCAGCTGCAGCAGCAGGTACGACGTGCGCGAGGCGATCTTGCGCTCGCGGTCGCCCAGCTTGTTGACCAGCAGCCGCAGCAGGTTGGCCTCCTGCTCGGGCTTGTCGCGCAGCAGCGCAAACACAAAGTCGAGCGCGCGCGTGCGCGAGTACTCGATCTCGTCGCCGATCCACATCTCGAGCACCTGCAGCACCCGGAAGAAGGCGTCCTTGAGCCAGTCCTCAAAGGCCCACTGCACCAGATGAGCCGACGTGATGCCGCCGGGGAGCGGCAGGCCGGCGCGCCAGGCCGGCGCCGCCGTGCTGCCAAACTTGCCCCGGTTCTTGCCGCCCTGTTGGCCGGCCTGCTGCACGGCCTGCAGCGCGCCCACCAGCCCCGGCTGCGCCCCAAACGCCCGCAGTCGGCGGTCGCTCGGCAGCACCACGCCGTTGCCCAACAGATCGGCCAGCGCCCCCAGCGCGGCAATGGCCGGGCCGCGGCTGCGCTTCGAGGCCAGCGTCAACAGGCCCTCAAAGGCCTTGGTCGTGTGCACGGGCGCCTCCTGCACCTCGAGCGTGAGCGCCGAGACCTTGTCCGACATGGTTCCGGCCGACATGATGGTCGACATGAAGCGGTGCGACGACGACGCCGCCACCAGCTTCTGGTACAGCGCCCCGTCCGCCTCGAGCAGCGTCAGTGCATGGGCCTTGAGCGCGGCGATCGTGCCCGCCAGCGGCCCAACATTGTCCGACAACGGCGCCGGCAGCTCTGCTAGGTGGACTTGGTGCCAGTCGGAACGCGGTTCAAACGTCTGCATGCGGAGGCGGCCTGCATGTCAGTATGTGTCCCGTGCAGGTGCATGGCAGGGGGGGAGACGACTGACCAGCCGGTTGAACTTTGGGTTTCTGGGAATCAGAGGTTCCAGGGCCGCTGGCTTTGGGGCGGCTGCTGGTGGCGGCGGCGGCGGCGGCTGCTCTGCCTCCTCCTCGTCCTCTTCCTCTTCTTCCTCTTCCTCTTCTTCCTCTTCTTCTTCTTCCTCAGCTGCCTCGGCCTCCTCTTGATCCTCCTGCACCTCTCCCTCGTCCACCTCGTCCTCCTCCCTCACTTGGTCAAAGCCCAGACCGGCCGCAAACTTGGCCAGCTCGCTCGCAAACAGACTGTCCAGCGCCAAGTCGGCAGCCGCGTCCGCCTTGCCCGCCCCGCCACCGTCCTCGGCGTCCGAGTCAATGCCGTCCACGAGCTCGAGGTCACCCTCATCGCCGCCGAGAGCCTTGATCTCCTCCAGCATGACGGACCGCTTGCTGGGGCCGCCGTCAGAGGCCGGTGGCGCCGTCTCGGCTCCGGCGGCCTGACGCTTGGGTGTGCGGATGGCCTTGCGAACCTCTGGCTCGTCGTCGTCGGCGGGCTCGTGTCCACGCTTTCGCTTGCCGGCCTGCAGCTTTTTGGCACTGGCAGCCTCGAGGTCCTTCTCGAGCTTGGCCGTCAGCTGCGACAGCGCATCCTTGTTGAAGACGGGCGCCGCCGCGTCCGAGGCACGGTTCTTGTGCAGTTTGGATCGAGTCGGCCCCATGTTTGGTGGTTTGCGAGTGCTGGCAAATGGGCCGCAGAATGAAGTATCTGCTGGGAGACCAAGTCTGGGATTTTTTTTGGCAGCCCGCGCTTTTCTGAAAATTTTAGCGGGGCGAAAACGTGCAAGGCCGAATCAAGCAGCGACGGGTCCTTGGTCCTTAGTGGGGCGCATCACCGCCTTCCCAATTGGGCGGTCGATTTTAGCCTTGGTCAAACAACGACAACGACAATGAAGCCGTGACCCATCCTCGACACATCTAAGACGACGCGGCGAAATTGCCCTAAAAAAAATAAAAAAAATAGCATGAGGTCCAGCTGGGCAGTTGGGCCGGCCTGGCCGAGAAGAGTGACGGCGGCCGCAACATGCACAGGGCGAGGGCTGCCGCGGTGCCGACTCCTGCACCTCGACCAGCGCAACCGGCTGACACAGTTCTGGGTGCCGGCGCCGTCCGTCTCGATCAAAGACGCCAAGGTGGACGAGGGTGAGCAGACGCGGGGCTGCGTGAAGCACTGAAGAACAAAAAGCTCGGCCGACTGACGGGCAGGCAGATTCGCACGCAAAGCTGGTGCGCGCCGGCTTTCTGCGGCAAGCCCACGCCGGCCTGTTCCACCTGTTGCCGCTGGGGCTGCGGGTGCAGGACAAGATCGAGGCGGTGGTGGACCGCCACATGAAGGCGATTGGGGCGTCGCGGGTGGCGCTGTCGAGCATCTCGTCGGCGGCGTTGTGGGCGCGCAGCGGCCGGCTGGCGAGCATCGAGTCCGAGGTGAGAGGGACTCTCTTTCTCGCAACCCTGTGGAGAGGACTGACCCGGACTAGCTCTTCCAATTCGAGGACCGCAAGGCCGCACAGTACCTGCTGGCGCCGACGCACGAGGAGGAGATCACGACGCTGGTCGCCCAGAGCGTGCAGTCGTACCGCGAGCTGCCGCTGCGGCTGTTCCAGATCAGTGCGTGCGTGCTGTTTTTCATCATAACTTGCAGGTGCTGGCCACTGACTCTTCTGCAGCCCGCAAGTACCGCGATGAGATGCGTCCGCGCTCCGGCATCCTGCGCTCGCGCGAGTTCGTCATGAAGGACCTCTACACCTTTGACGAGACCGCCGCCGCCGCCATGGAGACGTACGAGCTCGTGCGCGGCGCCTACGCCGCCATCTGGACCGACCTACACCTGCCCGTTGTGGCCGCCCGCGCCAGCTCCGGCGACATGGGCGGCGACCTCAGCCACGAGTACCATCTGGCCACCGCGCTGGGCGAGGACGACGTGGCCCACTGCGGCGCCTGCGGGTTTGCGGCCAACTCGGAGGTGATCCGTGTCCGCCCTCCGCCCGCGTCTGCGTCGTCTGCGTCATCTGCGTCGTCTGCGTCATCTGCGGCTCGGCAGGCCTTTCGCGGCATCCAGGCCTGGCACGGCATATCACGTGACCGCAACACGCTCGTCCGCGTCTGGTTCCCGGCCGCCGTCGTCGACGCCGCCACGGGCAGCGAGATGGCGCTGACGCCCGACGACGTCGACCTGCAGGCCGTGCGCTACTCGGTCCCCAACCTCGACACCACGCGCCGGGACGCCGTGGCGCTGGGCATCGAGGCCCTCGGCCGCACCGACTCGCTGCCGCTGCCGCAGCTGATCAACCTGGTCGACTGGCGGCTCGGCCCCGTGTCGGCCGTGGCCGACGTCGTGTCTGGCCGGCCCTGGCCGTCCATGTCGGCCATCCCCGATAGTGTCGTCGTCGGCTCGGCCGACACCGACGCCGAGGGCCGCCCGCTCGCCCTCGTGCGCGCCCGCTCCGGCGACGACTGCCCCAGCTGCGGCGCGGCCGCTGCCCTGCGCGTCGACCGCGGCGTCGAGCTCGGCCACACCTTTTACCTCGGCACCCGCTACTCGGAGCCGCTCGGCGTGCGCGTCCACGCCCGCCACGACGCCGCCGAATCCATCACGCCGCACATGGGCTGCTACGGCATCGGCATCTCCCGCGTCCTCGGCGCCGTCGCCGACCACCGCGCCGACGCCCGCGGCCTCGCCTGGCCCCGCGCCATCGCCCCCTTTGAGGCCGTCGTCCTCGCCGCCGGCGGCAACGCCACCCTCGCCACCGCCGCCGAAGCCGTCTACGACCGCCTCGCCGCCGCCAACGTCGACGTCCTCCTCGACGACCGGCCCCGCGCCACCCTCCCCTACAAACTCAAGGACGCCGACCTCACCGGCTACCCCGTCATCGTCGTCGTCGGCGCTGCCTGGCGCCGCAGCGTCGCCGACACTCCCGAGTCCGACCCCATCAGCCCCGACGGCCTCTGCGAGGTCCAGTGCCGCCCGCTCAACATCCGCCAGGACGTGCCGCTGCGCGACCTGCCCGCCTTTGTCTCCGGCCTCTTGGCCCAGCTGTAACAGTAGGAAAACAAAACAGAATCAATCCGCTCAACCTCATGACCTGTCTCGCTCTAATGTCACGTGCTGTTTCCATTTATATTCTCGCTGACTAATATGTCTTTCATGCTGGTGCCGCACTTTGCCTCGGTTTTCGTCCTGCTGTTCTTCGTCTCCATGCCCTCCTGTATTATCCCTCTGCTCTCCCGTTTCCTTCGCACCCCTCTCGATCCTCCGTCTCCGTACCCTCACACCCGCCCCTACGGCTTCACCGACCACAGCTCCCGTGACCAGCCCATCTCCCGCGTCTTCTTGCTGACGGCACCCGGCCCTTTCTTCAGATCGCTCGTCCAGATGGCCAGTGCCTTGCTGCACGACGCAAATGACTCCACCAGCTCGCGCATCCGGCCCGTCTGCACCAGCACCGCTGCCACGTCGCTGCCCGGCGCCGCCACCACGGCCGCCAGCTCCATGCACTCTAGAAGATAGTCACGTGACGAAGTCGTACCCGCAAACTGCAGAGTGCTGGCATAGCCAATGACCACCTGCGGTAGATACGCCTCACGGAGCGCGCGCGCGTCACGGTCGTCTGGCATGTTAGGAAACGAAACGGGACACGAGCAGGAACAAGGACACTCACCATCCACCGAGTGCAGCAGCCAGCCTCGGAGCAGCGGCCGCATGTAGCCCTTGAGGAACTTTGTGTTCTCGTCGATATTCTTGGCCACGTTGCGGTCACGTGTCGAGTCCCTGGAAATTAGCATTGTACTCATAAGGCATCGACTGGGCCGACAAAACGTACTGGTTGTGCGCGTTGGCCACCATGGCCGCCACCATCGATGTGGTCTCGAGGCAGTCCAGCGCGTTGACCAGACACTCGAGCTCAAAGAGCGGCCGCGCGTGTGCGGCCACCTCGTTCTTGGACGGCTCGCCGTCGACCCCGTTGCCAAACACAATGTCCTCGTCCATGGCATCGCTCCCTGCCGCGCTGGCATTTCGGCCCGCCGACGTCCCAAAGAGCTCGTCCCACCATGCCGGGTCGCTGTCATCGGGCAGGTCCTGGCCAAAGGACGTCTTTTGGCGGATGATCTCGCTGCACGGCACCCGTGACGACATGACGCGGGCGGCGGACAAATGTTCGTGTTCTAAAGAGTCAGACGCAAGAACCAAAAAAAAAAAAAAAAAAAAAAAAAAAACACAGACCCGGCACTTACTCAAAAAGTACTTGTAGATGCGGACGCTGTAGTCGCACGTCTCCAGGGCCAGGCCGTCGACCAGCATCATCCACTCGAGCGAGCGGATCAGCAGCTCGTCGTTGCGGTCGATCATGACGACGTCGTCGGGCTCGTCGTCCGAGGCCGGGGCCGGCGTCGCGCCAAAGAAGCCGGGCCGGATGACGCGTCCGAACTTGAGCGTGGGCGGGCCGGCCTCGAGCAGGCGAAAGGTGTCGCGCGCCGGACAGGCGCCGGGCGCGCCCTCGGCGACGTCGGCCAAAAACAGCTGCGGCTGCAGCTGCACAAACTTGATGACGTCGAGGCCGAGCCGCCGCATGAGGTGCAGCAGCCTAAGCTGCACGTCGCGCTCCTCGAGGTGGATCAGGTTGAGGGCCATGCAGCTGTAGCTGCGGTCGCCCAGCAGCTTGGACGCGTACAGCGGGATCAGCTCCTCGAGCTGGGCCAGACGCAGCACGCTGACGTAGCTGGCAATGACGTGCTCCTCCGTCTGGTGGCGCCGCGCCAGCGGGCCGAGCGCGGCGGCGTCCTTGCCGCGGCCGTCGAGGCGGTCGAGCGCCGACACGACAATGAGCACGTGGGCCAGGATGCGCAGCCCGTGGTGGTCGTTGGGGTCGATGAAGCGGTGGCGGTCGGCCGCGGTGGCGGCCGCCGGCGCCGATGTGTCGTAGCGCGGCAGCAGCTTGGACGGACGCGTGGCGTTGGCGTGCTCGGCGAGCGCGGCGCCCTGCTGGAAGAGGTAGGTGTCGAGCTTCTCGTCGAGGACGGCCGCCTGGAGGGCCTTGCTGGGCGAGGCGGCGGCGCGGCGCAGGCGGTCGTCGCGGGCGGCCGAGCCAGAGCCAGGTTGGGCCGATGCGGCATGGCCCACGCTGGACACGTCGGCGGGCACGTCGCCGTGCAGGAGCTGGAGGGCGTGCAGGGCGGCGGGGTCGGCCTGGCGGGCGAGGTAGCCGTCGAACTGGGCGCGCAGCTCGGCGTTGTAGCGGGCAAACATGAGGTCGTCCCACGAGGCGCTGACGGCCTCGACGCTGGCGAGGTCGCCCGCGAGCAGGCCGTAGACGGCCCGTTCGTGGGCGCGCTCGGGCCGGCCGCTGGCGGCGGCCTCCTGGGCCTGGCGGTAGCACAGGCGGCGCCACAGCACGATGGCGAGGCCGTCGAAGCCGGGGGCGTCGGCGTCGGCCTTGGCGTCGGCATTCCCGTCGGCCACCTGGTCGTCGCTGCCGGCAAGCGGCAGCGCCGAGAGCGAGGCCGCGCGCCACAGCTCCGTGCGCTCGCCGCACCAGTCGCGCATCTCGGCCGCGCTGCGGCCGCGCCGCAGCAGCTCGTAGCAGCCGAGCCAGCTGGCCTGGTCAAAGTAGGCGTCCTGCGGCGCCAGCCGCCGGCCGGCCTGCCGCGTCGCCACGTCCGGGTCCAGCTGCGTCACCAGCCGCACCGGCGCCTCCAGCTGCGACGCCGCCAGCGCCGCGTCCCCCGCGTCCAGCGGCCCCGACGCCGCCACCAGCCGCTTGTGCTGCTTGATCGCGCCCCGCGTGTGCAGCCATCCGTGCGCGACAATCTCGCCGCGCTCCGCGCTCCGCTGCAGCTCCTGCACCACCGCCTCGATCGGCGGCCGCGCCCGGCTCGCGCTGCTCTGCAGCCACGCCAGCACCGTCTGCCGCTCGCGCGCCCGAGCCTCCGTCGCCACAAAGTCCGCCCAGTACTCTCGCCGCGTCTGCGGCGGCCGCCCGGCCCGCCCGCTTCCGGCGGCTGGTGCCACCGCCGTCTTGTCTCGGTACCGCAGCGGCAGCAGCCGTCGCAGCAGATCCCACGTCTGCGCCTCCTCCTCCCACCGCCGCGCGCTCGCCGCCCCCCCGTCCTTGCTGTCTTCTTCCTCGGCCGCCATCGTCAGCGTCCGCCGGCCCGCATGTCCGTGGCTCGGACTGCCGCTGCTGCCTCCGCTGCTGTCGTTGCTGCCCCGGGCCAGCCGCGTCAGACGCGCCCGCTCGCGCATCACATACGCCGTTTCGCGGGCGTAGCCGTAGTAGTGGTCGACCAGCTTGAAGATGCGTGCTCGCTGCTCGGCCACTGTCCCGCGCGGCATCGTGCACTCGTCCAGGAACTTGGCAAACACCTCGACGTCCTCGCCCACCTCGGCACCCTCGGCCGTGGCCACCTCGCGCGTGGCCTCAAGCAGGGCCATGGTGTCTGCAAGTGTTGTGTCCAGCTGTGTGTCCAGCTTTCTTTTCGCCTCCAATACGCCTAGCCGGCTGCACGGTGCTGGGCGGGCATGCAGCCGCGGTGGCTGTCGTGTCTTTCTGCTGTTCGTCAAACTCGATCCGTCCCCGGTCGTCGATCGATGCGAAAAGTGCGCGGTGCAGGCGGTATTCGGCAGCGGTGTTGTTTCGATGTCAAGCAGGCTTCTCAAATTCTGCCCTTTTTTGGCGGCCTGAGCTTCTACGATCGCGTCGCGCTTCCGGCAGCTACGCTAGTGTGGCTGGAGTGTCACGTGATCTACGTTTCAGCGATGTCTTTGGATGTGCAGATACAGCCGCGCGTCTTCTATTAGTACGCAGCTGTGATCTCGCTGTCGCTTCTCTTCCGAAGTGATTCTCTTCCGAGTCTTGAAGCCAAGGAAACCTGGGCAGTGTGTGTGTTGCCAACTCCAACTTCGCCGCAACCGCGCTTACTGGACGGGCCAATGAGCCACAAGCATTGATGAGTAAGGTGGACCCACCACAAGTATGTTAAATAGCAGATTTTTCGCCGTCTTTTGCTTGGTTTTCTTCTTTTCTCTTTAATGTCAACGGCCTTCATATTAGAGTCTCGGAACAAGACCTCATTACTTGTTCAGGTCCATAGGGCCTCCCGCGTGCTCAATGATAGCCTAGAGAAATTCTCTCTTCCTTGATTGTTGCCCGACTCTTTTTGGTTTGGGCCGACGTTTTGTTGGATGAGCGTACAAACGAGCAAGCCGCTTTTCCATATTTTCCCATTTTTTCCCATTTTTCCGGTTGCCATGTCCAGGCTCACGTCTTGCGCTGGCTGAGCTTGAGCCGCAGCAGGTCGGGCCGTGGACAGCTGGGCGTCGACGCGGCATCGCCCTGACGAGCATAAAAAGCGTCGCAGCAGTCGTAAAGGGCGTCGACGAGGCGCTGGCAGCGGTCCTGGTTGTAGCCGTTCCGGGTGAGGCAGGCTGGACGGTCAGCAGTGCTCTGACCGGCCACGGCAAGGACCCGACTCACCTTGGATCGCACACTGGTCGAGGGCGGGTTGTCAGTAAATGTTCAAAAGTCGGCCAGTCCGAAAAGCAGTGAAAAATGTGTTTTCAAAAAACGCACCGCGCGTGGATGGCACGCCGGATCTGTGGCCAGATCGTGCTCGAGCTTGGCGGACTGACGGCCGCGTTAGTCGGGTGCGCGTAAACTCTTGCTCTCGGACGGCAGCTTACCATGGCTGAGACGTATCTGATGTATCCTGAGATGGGACGGGCAGTCCTCGCGTCTTGATTTTTTCGTTGCCGATTTTCAGCGCCAGGCCACCCGGAATGGTGCTTAGTAATCCAATCGTTTCCGTCAGATGCGGCCTTGGTTTCCTTTCTGTCGCCTCTGTTCCCTGTGTCCTCGCCGTGGCCACCAGCGGATCGCCGTGGCAACCCGACTCGATGGCCCCCGTGAATTTTGGCACGCCTCCACCGTAACCGGCCGTCCAGCAAAGGGGCGCCGTAATAGGCAGTGGCTGCGCTGAAGAGGACGCGCGAGCCCCACCAGCCAGCGCCCCGAAAGGCTGGCTGGCACACCATCCCTTGTTCCCCTCACTTCACTAAAACGCCCTGGGCCATTTTCGTCACCACTCGTGCTATTTTTCTCGCACATTCCCTCTCCGCCTCTTTTCTTCGCTTTCGCGTCCCACGTCCGGTCTTCCGCTCGCTCTGCGCTCCACGCCCACGCGCGCCCTACTACGAGTCCATCTCTCGAACCGCTTCGCAGTCACCGATTTCCCCCACCCCTCGTGTCGCCTTCCCCCGCGCACGCTTCCACGACTCTTCTTCGACCCTTTACATCGCATCCGTCGCAGCACGAGGCTGCTACACGTCCAGCGCACCACCACTTGGCCGAATCCTCTCTTCAGGTAGGCCGCACCTGTCTCGTCGTCTCCCGTCGGGATCGCCACCCCCCCCCTCCCGAATCAGCTGACACGCGCAGCCGCCCATCATGTCGGACGAGAACAGCACGATGCCTGCAAAGGAAAGCAGCGCAGCCGGCACGCCGGCGCCGGTCGAGCACCTCAACATCAAGGTCACCGACAACAACAACGAGGTCTTTTTCAAGATCAAGCGGACAACCAAGCTGGACAAGCTCATGACGGCGTTTTGCGAGCGCCAGGGCAAGTCGCTCAGCTCTGTGCGCTTCCTCTTTGAGGGGCAGCGCGTCCAGCCCAACGACACGCCCGAGTCGGTACGCTCACCCCGTCCCCCCTCCCCTCTTTCCCTCTTTTTCTCGCGCGCGCGCATCCATGCTGACAGACCCAGCTCGAGATGCAGGACTCGGACACGCTCGAGGTGCACCAGGAGCAGGTCGGCGGAAGCGCCTGCTGAGCGGCGGCCCGCCACCAGAGCGTCACGTGATACGGCCCTGCACACCGCAGGGCAGGGAGAGGAGGCGTCGGCGCCCGGCAGAGCGGACCAGCGCTCGCTGCGGCTGGTAGATTTGTGCTTTGCGTGTGGCTTGCAGTCCTCTGTACTTATTTTCCAAAGAGAGACTCTGTTCTAGACAGCCCGTGTCGCGTGTCGCGTGTCGAGCCCTGGAGAAAACTCGGTCTTGGTCGGGGTGCTGCTGTGAGGAGGCGTAGTTGCCTGGGCGAGAGCTGGCCTGAAATGCACTGGGGCGTGCTTGCCCTGACAGAGTCCTGCCTGGAACGCGCTGAGCACTTGTCGCTATATCTCCGTAGATGCGTTATATAAACCAGTGCCAGTCAATCTAGATCCAAATCCCGATACATGAAGCAAATCCGACGCCCGCTATGCTTGTCTCCGTTCCGTCTCGCGCCTGTTCAATCTTGCCCATATCCCATCTTGTGCCTGTCTCGTTTGCAACCGTCGACCTCTGTCCTCTGTCCATCTCCATCCATATCGGTCTCCATCTCTCTCCATCTCTCTCTTTCTCTCTCCATCACCTCTTCATCACCTCTTCCTCACCTCTCCTTACCTCTCCTCACGTCCCCCACCTCACCCCTTCAACTCCCGCTCTCGACACCCCGTGCACACCACCTGCATCAGGCCGCCCCGTCCCTCCCGCGGAAAGATCTGGCCGTCTGGAAAGCCGCCTTCGCACACGGCACAGCGGAAACAGTCGTCGTGCCACTCGGCCCCCAACGCCTGCACATACGGCCCCAGCGCCGGCTTGCCACACGCACGACACCGTGGTGCCCGCCGCTCGGTGCGACGGGCCTGGCAGCCGACGCACCAGGCGTAGCCGTCCTTTTCAATGTGCGTGGCGCCTGGCCCAAACGGATCGCCGCACTCGGCACAGAAGAAATGGCCGACATGCCAGTGGTGCCCCAGCGCCACGACGTGCTCGCCCACAATGGGCGTCGTGCAGTGGTGGCAGCGCGGCGCAAACAGCTCGTGCCAGTCGAGATGGCAGAAGAAGCGCAGCCGTGCGTCGCCGTCGTCGGCCGCCGTTTCGCCGCGTTTCTCCTCCACGGCCATGCCGCGGGCCCGCGCCTCGATCCGCGCCAACCGCGCCGCCCGCGCCTCGTCCGGCTCCGGCGAGATCTCCAGCGCCTCCAGCGATGTCCCGCAGCAATAGCACCGGAAGCACTGCGGATGGAACCGTTCTGTGCCAGCTGCTCCGGCCCCCGTGTCGGCTCGTCCGGCCAGCGCCACAAACCGGCCCTCAATCGCGTGCCCGCACTCATGGCACAGCGCCGTCGCCCGGTGGCCGGCAGCGTGGGCGGCCAGCACTGGGCCCCGCGACCAGTGGCCACGCGCCGGCGTGGGGAGGGGCCTGCTCGACGAGGCGCTGCTGTCGTTTGGCGCGTTGATTGTTGGCAAGGGCCGGCTGGTTGGGGCAGACGTCGGATGGCTGTCGTCTGGTGTGATGATGGTGGGAAGGGGCCGGCCGGCTGGGGGTTTCGTCGGCTGGTTGTCGTCCGGTGTGACGATGGTGGGAAGGGGCCGGCGGCTGGGCTGGGCGGCGGCGTCGTCCGGCGTGATGATGATGGGCACGTCGGGCATCCTGGCTGTTCTTGGTGGCTCGTCCGGCAGCACGATCGTCGGAATAGGGGGTGCTGTCACGGAACGCTCCTCTGAGACGGAAATGGTTGGGATCGGCATCGGCATCGGCATCGGCATCGGCTTCGACATTGGCGTCGGCGCAGAACTGGAGGCGATTGCGGCCGGACCGTCACCCCCCCTCGCTTTGCCCAGAAGACCTACCGGGGACGGCCCCTCGCGGGGAGCAGCCGACGGCGGCGTCGTTCCAGCGACCGCCACAGACGCAGCAGCAGCGGGCGGCGCGAAGGAGCGGAAGCGGCCGCGAACGGCCGCGGAGAAGGGGGAGGGCGAGCCTTTGGGCTGTTGCCATGGCAGCGTCTTGGGCTTCGACTGCGGCTGCGACTGTGACTGTGACTGCGACTGCGACTGCGACGGCTGCTTCCCGCGGCCGCCTCCGGCGTCTAGCTGGACATCAGTGGCCGCCTCACGGGCCGCGACGGGGGGGGCTTCCTGTTTCCAGTTGGCGTCAAAGCTTACGATCGGGCGGCCGGGATTGTCGCTGACAAAAGCCGGTGTCGGCAGGCGTGGGTTGCGGTCGCGCAGCTTCATGCTGGTGGCCTGGCGGATGTCGTCGCTGCGGATCTCGACGCCGTTCTTGCGGGGGACGTCGTTGGGGGGATCTGCGGGCACGGCCGGGGCTGTGGCCGGAGCGGCCGCGTTGGTCATGTACTGGGGGTTGCGCGACTGCGACGGCGGGTTGCGGTGGATCTCGTACCGCGACACCAGCTTAGACACGGGGTTGGCGACGGCGCCGCCGCTGCGCACGGCGTTGTCGGCGGCCGCACAGAGCACGCTGCCGCTGTCGCCACTGCCGTCGGCGATGCCGTCAATGTTGTCGGTGCCGCCAGCACTGTTGTCACCGGCGCCGACTGTGTGTTTGGGCCGGGGCGGCGTCGCCGTCTCGGGCTCCTCGTAGATCTGGTCGCCCGAAAAGGGCCGCTCGACCTCGCCGCTAATGTTGCGCTTCATGCTGCTGCGTCGGTGCGCGTGGGCGGCGGCCGAGGCCGAGGCCATGGGCCGTGGACCGGCCGCGAGACTGGTGTAGGTCTTGGTCCGGATGGGAACAACGGCGGCTGTTGGTGTTGGCACGGGGGCGGACGGCTTGTCCAGGCTGGCACGCGTCGGGCCGCCCTCGCCCGACGAGGCTGAGCTGTTGGAGACGGAGCGCACGGCCGGGTCACGTGCCAGGCCAGTGGGCTCAATGTCGTCGCCATACCGACCGACACTAGCGGTGCGGGCGTAGGCGTAGCTGTTTTTGCGCAGGTGGGCGCGGTAGGAGTAGGGCGCGCCGGGCTCGGGCGGCTGGATGCCGTTTTGGTGCTGCCACACGAGGTCGGCGGCCTCGTCGAGGGCGGCGTGGTAGATGCGGTGGTCGTCGGTGGCTTCGGCGGGCGGCTCTGGGACGAGGGCGGCGGTTGTGGATGCGGATGTGGATGTGGCGAGGGCTGGCGCCGGAGTGGCAGTGGCTGGGGTTGGGGTGGCAGCCGGGGCCGAGGCCGGGACTGAGGCTGCTGTCGGGGCGGGCGAGGCTGCTCGGAGGTCCATATCCTCGAGGGCCTGCCGCAGCGAGACGGCCTCCTCCTTTTCCATCCAGCGCTGGCCGCGTTCCATGTACGTGTCGGTGGGCACGACCTCGTCGGGCCGCAGCGGGGGGGGCAGGCTGCGGACGCCCGGGTGCTGTCGCTGTCGGTCGGGGTAGTAGTCGCGGCCGCGGCTGCTGTTGGTCGAGTAGCGCGAGTAGTGTGACGACACGCTGCCGACCACGGACAGGTCGAGCGACGGCCGCCCGCCCGCGGGCTCCGAGGCAGCTGCATCCAGTGACGGCCGTGGCTGGCTGCCGATGCTGGTGCGCACGCTGGCGCTGGCCCGGTCGACACCGTCTCGTCGCGACGGCACGGTGCTGGCCGGCGGCGGCCGGGCGCCGCCGGGACGCGCCACGCGGCTGCCACGCAGGCCGGACAGATAGGAAGCTGCAGTGGTGGTTAGGGGAGAAAAGGAGACGGTTCGTGTCAGGACTCCCTCGACTCACAAAACTGGTCGTTGCTCATGTAGCTCGGCGACGGTGGCGTCACCTTGCGTTGCTTCGCTCGGATCGACATGGCCGAGGAAGAGAGAGAAAGAAAAGAGAGAAGAGAAAAGGAACAAAAAAGACAAATCGTCAAACAGACGACGCGGTGTGCTGCGAAAAGCGGTCTGGGCAGCGTCTGCAGAGCGTGGTGTGAGAGGGCGCGCAGGGACGGCAGCTGCACACGCTTAAATACCGACGGCTCAAATCTTTTGGCTTTATGTATTTGGGGAACGTCCGAGCCCGATCGGGTTGCTGGGCAGGAAAACAGCTGAGACGCCAGGGGACGGGATGGAGGGGGGGGGGGAGAAGCCAGCCAAAAAGCAGTGGTCGCGGCGGTCAAGAGACGGTGGCCCTGTTTTGTTGTCCCAGAGGCAGGGTGTCTGGTGGTCGTATGTGTGCGCTTTGCTCCTTTTTTTCCTGGTGCCTGTGCTTTCGCTGCTCTAGAGCTAAAGTGTTTACTCCACCCGGTGTTGACTAGACAACATGTGGCCGTATCGGCACGTGACATTCCCCATCTGGGGTCCGTGTCTTGCTGCCTTGCATATCAGGAATCTCCCCTAGTCTGCTTTCCCCATCTCGACCCCAGCTTCTCGACTCTGGGCTTCCCCAGGGCCGCCTGCTCACGCCCCGTCCTCCGATCCGCGTCCGAACTGCTGCTGCTCTGACACTGCTCCATCAGCTCGTCCTCTTTTCGCTGCCATGTTTCGGCCGCAGGCCGTCCTGCTGCCTCGCCGGCCATTGCCGCGCATACCCGTCCGGCCAGCTCTTTTCCGGCCACCCACCGGTCGTCAAGTCCCCCGGGCCTCTCTGTCTCTCTCCAGTCGGCGTGGTGCGTCTTTTGTCCCGTGGACCAAAGTCCATCCTAAACTCCCAAAACTCCCAAAACTCCTCTCTTTCTAGCCATCTCTAACTCTACCCACCAGCCTCGTCCGTTGCCACACCTCCTCTCTCGGACTCTCTGCCGCCGCCGCCGCCACCCCCCCGCCTCCGGCGCTTCGCCGCCCTCGTCGTCCGCGGCCTCGTCTTCACCGCCCTCGGCTACCTCGTCGTCCTCGGCCACGCCACCCACCCGCTCTGGCACGACCTCGACTGGGCCTCGCTCCGCCGGCCCGCCCACGACGGTACCACCGACCTCGCCGCCCCCCACGCCGCCGAGCGCGCCCACACCCCCGCCACCGCCGAGGCCGCCGCCCTCGAGGCCTACCTGGCCGCCCACCCGACCGTGCGCGCCCTGCGCAGCCCCGACGGCCGCGCCCGCCTGCCCGTCGAGCAGCGGCCCATGCTGCGCATGCCGCCCTTTATGCGCCGCCACAACCTCACCGCCTCCACCCTGGCCGGCCCCGGCCTCGTCGCCCTCCCGCCCTGGCAGTGGACCGACGGCCACGGCCGCGAACTCGTCCAGATCTGGCACCTCGGCACCGGCCTCTGCGGCCACCCCGGCATCGTCCACGGCGGCTTCGTCGCCACCATGCTCGACGAGGCCCTCGCCCGCTGCTGCTTCGCCGCCCTGCCCCTGCGCGTCGGCGTCACCGCCTACCTCAACATTGACTATCGCGCACCTACCCCCGCCGACGCCTTTGTCGTCCTCCACGCCAAGACCGCCCGCGTCGAGGGCCGCAAGGCCTGGGTCCAGGCCCGTCTCGAGACCCTGCCGCCCCTCGGCCCCGACGGCACCCCCACCGCCGCCCCCGTCATCCTGGCCGAGGCCGAAGCCCTCTTTGTCGGCTTCCGCGACTACGGCGTACGTTTCTCGTCGTCCCTTTTTCTTGTCCCTTCTCCTTGTCCCTTCTCCTTGTCGTGTCCCGCTCCGTCTAACCTGTCAGCTCGGAAAATACATTCCGTCCCTAAACACCTAGTCGCCTGCTCCGTGTCGGGCCATGCAACAGCCGCGGAAACAGAACCAATACGACTGTCCTGTTCCTCTGTCCAGCCGCCCTTTTGCTCGTCTGTGATATTACTGTGGGGAGAAAAGCGGGGCCTCTACTAGGACTCCGTACTCGTACGAGACGCCTGTTTCACCTGTGCGCATTGCACGCCAGCCGTACTCCGTATTATTGGCAGCTTGCCTGCTCTTTGGTCGGCGCTGCCGTCCGCCTGCCCAAGCGCTCAGCCTCACTGCTGCCGGCGCTTCCTTCCGTTATTTGCCAGGCGCATCCAAACTGCAAGCCACCCATAAGCATTTGTCGTACTCCGTATCTCACTTGTAAATAGCAAGCGCGGCCCACACCCCTGACTTCCGCAGACCAGAATATCCAGCCTCGTGCCTTCCCCCGCGCGTCCTCTTCTCCGTCGCCTTTCTGTCCGTTTCTCTATTCTCTGTTCTGTGGTCACGTCTTCTCGTCATCGCTCACGACCCCTTTTCTTCGCTGTTGCCGTTCCCCCTCCAGCACACTAGATGAGCCCCGCCATTCCAATGGCCGACCTGCCACCTCTAGGCGATCCTCTCGGGGCGGGTGTTCCCGATGCTAATCACTCCCCAACGCTGTCGCCAACGCTGTCGGCGGAGCCACTAGAACCGGCTCCTGACGTTCTCAACAAGCTCCGTGACAAGTTTGGCGACTTTGACAGCGAGCAAGTCTTTAATGACGCCCAAGACAAGTGTAGCAAGAAAGGTGCCCTCAACTTTGTCGTCGAGTTCGGTGTCGACCAAGCCAAGGCCGCTTGCAATCTCGATGACAGCGACTTTGAGCAGCTCATGGCAAACCGCGACCTTTTTGCCACTGCCGACATGCCTGTTCGTTGGATGTGCGTCCTCTTTCCAGCGTCCCCAGCGGATTTGCTGCTGTACTAACCAGCTAGCAATATATGGAACCCAAGCTGTCAGCGTAAGACCATTGAGACAATCGGCAAGCACTACAACTTCTCCAAGAGACTCATCTTCAGTATCTGGGCCTGGGATGCTGTAAAGAAAAAACTTCGCGAAAAGAAGGCCAAGGCTGCAGGCGCAGCCACGGAAAATGCGCCACGCCGCAGCGGCCATCGCCCAAGACGGCGCGAACGCGACCTGGAGGGCGGCCCAGACGCACGTGCGGCTGCCAACGACCATACCGATGACGAGTCCGGTCCGGAAGGCATCTATGATCCCAAAAATCTAGACACATTTGCCGTGATGCAAAGCACGATTGACTACACCTCGATGGACTTTGGGACTGAATGTACGTGAAACGTGATGTGTTGTGAAGCCCTCTGGCGCTGACCGCTTAGTTATGTGCTTCGGTGCCAATTGGCTCCATGAGTCGCCCAACAAGGAGAAGACGAATCTGGTACCACCCAAACACTGGTCGTGGACTGCCATGTGCAATGACAGTAGGTATTTCCACATCTACTTTGTGACCATTCAAGTTGGCTTGGACGAGCCGCTGACAGGCAGACACCATCCTGTCCTTTCACGAAGCCTACTATGAAAGCTTCTCTACGCAGGATAAAGAGAAATACGCCAAATGGAGTGCCGATGAACTCGAAAAAAGTAGGGCCAATACACTCAAGGTGTTCCGCCAGCTCTCTAAGCAGGGCCAAAAAGAAAACCGAAACATCCTGCAGTTAACATCGGTACGGGAATCGATGAAAATGGTCACGGACCAGAGAGGAAAAGAGGGTGCTTGCAGCGTTTTCTACTACCTCTTTGAAGACTACTCTGCCGCCCTGATCATCCTGAATAGCACAAAGGAGGCGCTGGACAAGATCGTAAGCTCCACTTGAGATTGAAGGGAATACCACCGTTTGCTGACACCCCCGCCTCACCAGAGCAAACGAGTCTTGAGGACAGCTGTGAGTAGGCACTGGGTCTTGCATTCTATCCCGATGCTAACCATGCAGGACTGGAGAAGCAAACAAAACACCACCGACATTATCCCGAAACTGTACGAACTCAACAAGGAGCTCCGCCAGCTACGCCATCTATTCACAAATTACAATACCTTAATCAGCAAGATACTGCAAAATGATTCCAACGCGGCCGGAGATGCAACAGCCCCGGGGCGCCCCATGGCGGCATCGCTGTCATACAGCGCGGTGAACCGCTTCGAGCGCCTCCAGGTGCAGCTGCAATCTCTCATGCTGGATACCATCGGGGACTATCTGGACGAGAAGGAGTCTCTGCAGGACACCGTCCGTTACGATCCTTTTGTTTCCAAGTTACTGCGCACTGGGCACTGACGGAGAACAGTACTTTAATCTCACGAACCAGAAGGACTCGCAGGCGACCGAGCGCCTGACGCGAAGTGCCACCGTGCTCGCCAAGCTCAGCGTCTTTTTTCTTCCCATCTCGTTCATGACCAGCTACTTCTCCGTGCAGATCCCGGACATGACCGACGGGTACACCAAATGGTCGTACTGGGGTTCTTTTGCCGTCATTGCGAGCGTGTCTTTCACGAGTATCTTCTTCTTCAGCAAGGTACTCATGTTCCTCAGCGAATGGCTGGACCATGCGGCAGAGCACCTCGAGCGGCACTTCAAGTGGTTTGTGGGTTGTAAAATTGTTGAAACGGAGGGTGACGACTGATCTGCGGGACCAATGAAGAGAGCGTCCTTTTTTGCGCCAGTTCGAGTCGAAATATAGAGGACGCTGGGAAAAAGTGTATTTGTGCTTGAGTGCCTACTATGTGAATACAATACTAATATGTACGGCAACGTAAAGGCACTTTTTGTGAATGTATTTGCAGTCAGAAGCGAAAATGGTTGCTGACAAGGCCGCTTGTTTCTCACTGCTCTCCCCATTTTTCTCCCAGTTACCGACTGTCATCTCAGCCCTACATTAGGGTGCTTACTCTCCCAATGGTCGGGCACCCCGGAGTAATCCTGTACGAGTACGTACATAGTGGTGCATGACGCTGTAGGAACGCGCAGAGCCGCATTTTGCACGACTGGCGTCCAGGACCGCCACTTGGGCTTCATTTGGTCCATTGATACATTTGACCGCCCAAGACGGCGAACTTGCCAGCGAACGCCGATGCTGCGTGTGCATATTCACATGTAGTACACGCCCCCCCCCCCCCCCCCCTTGTTCACCGGCCGCGGCAGGCCGGCCAGACGGGTGCGGCGGTGGCGGCTGATAGGTCAAACGGGCATCCCGCCATGGGACAAGAGCTCCGTTGGGTCGTGTGATGCGCGCGTGCTTTTGTGCAGCTTTGCTGTCCTTGGGCGGGCCCCCTCTCTGCGCGCGCGTCCGTCGCCTCTGTTCACCCAGTCGGGACTCGTTCTTTACCAGTCTTTCAGCCGCACGCTTGGAAATTGAGAAAATGAGAAAATGGGCACGGGGCACGGAGCACCCCTTCTGCCTTGCTCCCCCCTCCTCCCCCTCTGGGCCCGAATAGCAGTCCTCGCCCGCTTCATGGTTCCACTTGACCAGGTCTTGGCGGGCGTCCCATGGGTTGTTGTCGCCGATCTAATGTGCCGCTGTGTCCACAAGGGCCGCGCTCGACCGTGCCCAGGCCCTTTTTCACTTTTTCTTCATGACCTTGCCCTTGCCAGCTGTGTTGGCCCGTCCCTGCTGCCCACCTTGTTCCTGCACAATCCAGGGTCGCTGGGAAGCCAACTGCCTTGCGGGCTCTAGTACAAGTATTGGGTGGCGCTTTTTGGCTTTTTGGCTTTCTTGGGGCGCTTTTGGCTTTGGTCGAATGGGCGCGCCGTCTCTAGACCACATGTCCAGTCGAATGCGACAGATAAGAGAAAGCGCAAGGAAGCCGCAGCTACAGTACATACCAGAACTGAGCCAAGGACCACACGTCCAACATTTGGTGATGTTGTGTGTGTGGAGAGGGCGACTGGCGCCAGGGCCAAGGCCCGGCTGCCTAGCGAAACTACTGTACTTACTTTTCGTATCTCTTCCGCCGTGCGCTGCAATAGACTACTCGTACATACTCCGTAGTCCGTACGGGTACTCGTACTTGTACAGGTCTCCACTCCACCCCGCCTTGCTCGCACTATCCCGTCGATGAAATATTGCAGAACCCGACCAACGGACGCGGCTCAAGGAGAAAGCCGAGAACGAGAGAATACGAGTACAGTGTGAGGACGATATCTGGAGATACAAGGCCCAAAGCGGCGTGGCGGCACAAAACACATCACGTCGTTTGCTGATAATATACCGAGGCGCCATCTGGAACGAAAATGGAAAAAGCACAAGGATGGGCCCACTCGAGCAGCATAGCCTTGCACATCTTGGCAGCCAGCTTCCCCTCTTCCCAGCGGGCCACCTGCGAGTTATTGACGCGTCTGCGTCGCCTGCACTTTCCAATATTATTCCCAGAAAAGAATGGCGGAATACGAGCGGTCAACCATTAAGCGAAGTAGCCTCCGCCAAAAGCCCTGGTTCCAGGCTGGTTTGAGTAATTTGGATTTGGGGGATGGAACGCTGCGCAGAGCTAACTTGTTTTTTTTCTTTTGGTCCCGTCTGCTCCCTGTGCTCGTCCCCGTTTTTTTCCCAATCGCCGTTGGAGAGACGGACCGACCTCGTGGTGGGCTTGGGGGGAGAGCGCCTAGGGCAAAACAAGCTCTAGTAGTCGGCCTCGAGGCGTCCGGCTAGGTTCTTAGTGCTACCACCGCAATGGCAGAAAAGGGAAACCTGGCTACCCATGCGAAACAGCTCGAGGGGCCCATTACACGCTGAACAGAATGCATGGGGTTTTCTGGTATCCACTGACGCCCTGTGGGACCTGTTATTTCCTCCTTCTGTGTGGCCGGGGTTTGCGCGGCATTTCCCGTTGTTCTTTTTTACATTTGCTCATGGGGTTTGAAGGTGCTAGTGAGATATGCGGATGCGATAATATGCGGAGAGAAGGCCGGCCGATAGCATACTGCGCGCGTGGTGCCCGTGGGAAGTACTCGTATTTTCCGTATGTACTCCGTGCCAGAATCCGGATCATGGTACTCCGAACAGAAAATGAGAAGCCATAAAAACAAAAAAGGGAGGAGAGTGTGAGACCCAGGCGATACCGTTTCATTTGGTGTGGAGGAAAAAGGCGTAATGAAGACACACGATTGGCGGGCGAGAAACAGCCACGGCCGGGGCGAGGAAGGAAGAAGGAAGGATTGGGGGCTGCGGTGGATTAGCCTCCCTGATTGGGGTCAGCCGAGCCGCTGCGGCTATCCCAGAGGGGTCGCCGTCCGTCGGAAGTCGGACGAGGAGTGAGCAGGACCTGCGAGGAAGACAAGGCGGACGGGACACGAGTCAGACAAGCATTGGCCAATGTCTCACGTCTCGGTGGCTCTTTCTGGGGCAGGAGCGCAGCCGTTCCCCGAAGGTGGTGTACTTGGGGGTGACATTGGGAAGGCGCGCCCAAAGAGCCGTTCTGCCTCGCGCCTTGCACAATGGGCTTGGCTGCTTGGGACTGGACGCGGCGCACGACTGCATTCATTCCGTCCTGTGTCTCGGCCGTTCCATTGTAAGATATCTTACTGGGGCTAGCCACAAAACGTAAAGGAGGAAAATAAAAGTGTAGATTGTTGGTCTCTCTCAACGCCTGAGCTCCTTCCACCCGCTCGTTTCCTGCCCATTCTGTCCCGCCATCTGAATCAGATACCCAATTGTTCACCAGCCAAAAAGGAGAGAAATAAAGATAAAATAGTAGAAAAAGAAAAAGACAGAGCATGCTTCCCGTAAGTTCGTTGCAAGAAAATCGTAAAAGCCAGAAACCAGTCCGTACGAAAGATCCGGACGCCTTTTGGAGAGGGTCCCCTCGGTCAGGCAGCAATGCCGGGCGAGGTCATGGACAGCGGCGTGGTGGGATATTCGTAGCCAGCGTCCGAGCACGGGGCTGAGTTTTCGTACGAGCGGGACAGTGGAGGGGTCTGTGTCGAGAGGACGGGCGTGTCAGGAATTTGGACACAATTTGGGCGGGCTAGGACGGGAAGGTTTTCTTGAGGTCTTTAGGGTCGCCGCGCACTCACATGAGGATCTGAGCCGAAGGAGTCGGGCGTGTCCAGGCCGGCCGCGGACATGAAGGTGTAGTTGAGGAACGGCGGCATGGTGGTGGCGACGGCGGCGGCGACGGCGTCCTCCTGGGCGCTGCTCTCGCGCTTGATGGCCATGGTCGGCGGCAGGCTGACGGGCACGCCGGCCATGGACCAGGGGTAGTCGTAGGCGGGCGCGGCGGCGGCGGCGGTGGAGTGGTGGGAGTGCTGCTGCTGGTGGTGATGTTGGTGAGGATGCGAGTGCGGATGGGAATGCGCATGTCCAGCCGGGGCGAGCATGTCGTCTGGCGCCGGGTAGGTCGAGTACGAGGCAAACATGCTGGGCGGCGTGTGGGAGCGCTCGCGGTCGTCGTAGGTGGCCTGGATGAAGAGCAGATTGTCCTCGGTCGCCATCGGCGGGCTGTACTCGTGCTTGGCAGGACCAATGGGTGCCAGCACCCGATGTCGTTGCTGCTGCTGCTGCTGCTGCTGCTGCTGTTGTTGGCGCTGGCGCTCGCGCTGCTGGTGGGCGGCTTCGACGGCCGACAGCGAGGTCAGTGTCGGCTGCTGCTTCTTGGCCCGCGGCGTCTTGCCTGAGGCCGAGGTGGCGCCGTTGCTGTTGGAGCTGTCGCCACTGCTGCTCCGGCCCGCCGACGCCTGGCTGCCGGAGGGGGTCGGAGAGGTGCTGCCGGAAGAGCCGGCGCGGCGCTCCAGATCCTCCAGACGGCGCTTGAGCTTTTTGCCTGGGGAAGGTGTCAGGAAAAGGGGGGGAGAAAAGAGAGAAGAGAGAGAAGCCATGAAAAGGACGGCAAGGACAAGGATCGAAGACAAAAAGAGAGCCACCTACGGTAGTTCCGCTGGGCGATGCGGTTCTGTATCCGGCGGCGCTCGGCTAGGTCGGAGATCTTGGTCCAGTCCTCATCCGGGTTGGCCGAGCTGCTAAAGGCGCTGCTGTTGCTGTGGTTGGCGTACTGCCGTGTGGGGGCGATGGCCACGGGTGCGGACTGCATCACGGAGGGTGCCGTTGCCGAGTAGGCATACAGCGAGTGTTGGGGCACGCTGAACATGGCGAAGCGAGGAGGGGGGGAGAGAGGAAGAGGAAAAAGAGGGTGGAGAGCGGAGGGCGGAGGGCGGAGAGCGGAGAGCGCAAGAGGACGCGAGTCGGCCGCGACAGCAGGCTGGAACTCGAAGCACAGAGCGGCGAGAGCAGGGCCAGCAACAGAGAGGCAAAGCTCGAGCTCAGAGATGGGGCAGATGGAAGCAAGACGTAGAGGACTTTGATGACGAATGTGAGATACGAGTAGAACCACACGAGAAGCCAGATCGATGGGTGGGGGAAGCCGCGTATTAAATATTTCCAAGCCTTGGAACGCCTTTCTTGGCCGTGTAGACGACTGGTCGCAGCTTAGATATTAATACTGCCAAAAGTGAGCAGCCGTTGACAAACGGTACACGCCCCCCCCCCCCCCCCCCCTTCCCCTCTGTTCCCACCCCCCCTCCACCAGTCTTACTCTGGACGTCCTCCACCCTTTAGGTGATGCTACCACGCACAAGGAGTTACTCGTACTGTCTGTAGGGGGGGGGAGATGGCTTCTCTGGGCGTCCACGCGCCTCTGCGACTCCGGGCTCGTATTTTTGTTGTTTCTTGTTGTCTTTTTGTTTCTCTGGTGCCGCATATGTGACGCCAGCTTTTCCGGCACATGCCCTTTTTTTTTCCTGGACGAACGGCGATTTGTCCTCCCGTTCGGGCTGCTCGTATCTTACTCCGTGCTCGTACGGAGTACAGGCTGTCAAGGTGGCGGCATGAGAAAACGCAACGGAATGGGTGGGGCTTGGGACCGGCTGGGGACGAGAGGAGAAGACGGGAGGACGAGCACGGGGCAGCGCCCCAATTCCAATTCCACATGACGGTCCAGAGGAGGGCTATGGCCTGTCGATCGGGGTTTGCAGCTGTGGCTGGGCACAAGAGCCAACCGCGCAATGGCGCCCGAAACGGCAAGAGCCATACTGTACGTACTCCGTATTCCGCATTGCGTCCGAGCCAGAATAGCGTATCTACGAGCATGTACGAGTACTCTGTACGGGCTATCTTCAGATACGACAGGATGCCTCCAACAAAGACCCAGCACCCAAGACCAACCTGCCCTCTGGGGGGGGCTTTCTTAGCTTTTCCGTAGCGTGGCTGGAAGGGAGGGCGGCGTGCTTTTCTGCTCTCCTACTCCGTACTCGTATCTTCATTGCTGGGCCCAGAAGGACAGGCGGCAGCAAAATATGGTGCAAGGGCTACTCGGACAGGGGGGCGGCTGCAGGGGGGGGCGGGGAGGGGAAAAGAGAAAGAGTTGCGAGTACGAGCCCAGACGGAGAACGGAGGGGCCTGTTAAACGGTGCGACCGTGCACGAAACGGAAGGATCAAAAGGGGGGGTGGTGAAGCATACAGCCCTGTGGTTCGTCGAAACCAGCGTCCTAGCGCGCATTTCCGGGCTGCAAGTGGGCAAATTTAGCAGCATAGTTTCCCACTTTTAGAACACTGGGCTACGACCAAGAGGTCTCGCCTATGAACGGCGTGTTCGAGTGAGTGTGTGTGAGTGTGTGCGTGCTGCGGCGGGCGGCGCACAGTTTCTGGCTCGGTCTGCGGCGGTTCTTGCGCCCAGTTCGAATCTAAAAAAAAGTTAGGACCAAAACTGGTCCTTCACATGCAACAGCAGGCACATGCCGACCCCGTTTTAGCACCAGACGCTAGAAGTCTGTTGGAGAGGAAAACCTTCCAGATGGGCAGATGGTTTGTTGGGGGCTGGCAGCTCGAGGTATTCAGGACGGCCGTGGGATTACGACGTACGGACCAAAGTAACGAGTGGGTGCCGGCCCCAACGCGCGTGGTGGATTTTTGGGCGCCAGGGAGATTCCAAACCACTCGGACGGAATCCAAAGGGACGAGTTCTGGCCAATCCGCGCGCCGATCGCACAACTCGCATTCCGCGCTGTTGGTAACGTTGCCCGCTCTGGCTGGGGGCTGTGGCCTCTCACGGCCATCCCTGGGAAAGTTCTGTCTCGCTTGTGGTGCCAGACGTGCCAGACGCGCACGATACGAGCAACTCGTACTTCATACTTGCGTCGCCTCCTCTCCAACAAGGAACCAGACACGCGCTAGAAGGCCAAGACCGTTCTACTGTTCTAATTTTCTTTTTTTTCTTTTTTCTTTTTTTTTCGCTTCTCCTCTCCCTACGGCGCTATTCCGTACAGTAGACAACCACTACGGCGAGCCAACGTCCGACTCCGCATTTTACTGCCGATCTGCTCGAGGCAGCCGCCTCCCTCTGCGCCGTGCCGTTGAAAAACGCCTTGCCACGTCTCACCCTCGCTGCAACGTTGGTGGGCGTGCTATCTCGGAAGATATCTTATGTGTAAATTAAAGGATGAAAATAATCGTAATCATAAAAAAGAAATAAAAAAGGAAAAAAGGAAAGAGCAACAGAAATGATAGAGGCAAAGGGCCCTTCTCGCCCGCACATGTCCGACGGGTAAAGTAGCAACGAGGGGCCCCCCGGGCTGGCTCCATTGCATATTGCAACGCTGGCGGGCGCGCAGCACGTGCTTTGTAAGGGGCTATTTTTAATCGGGACCATGACCAAGACGCGGAGGCGCCGCTGATTGGCCCGCTGCGGAATCCTCGCCCGGCTGCCCAGTCCTCCCCGGGAAAGCCAAGAGAAGGGCCCATGGGCAGGACGACGGCCGAGCCACCGCCCCGCGGCCCAACGCCGGCGGCATGCGGTCGTCCCACGTCACGACATCCAGGGCTGATTTGCTGGCCACCCGGCAGGAATCCACGTTTGTTCGGTTCGGCGTTGCCTTTCGGTGAGTTGTCTGGTGTGATGGGGGCGGGAAAATCGAAAATCCTGTGGCGGAACAGCGTCGCCGTTGTCCCACCGTCCCGCGTCCCGGGCACTGCGCAGCAACTCTCGGGACGTCTGGGAGCGAAAAGGAACAGCAGACGCCCTGTGACAAATCCCCAGGCCCACCAGGTCTGCGCCGTCGCTTAATCCACAAATGACCGGCCGCGTAGGACGACCGGGGCGGGCCCTACAGAACGCTTCTGCAAGTACTGGAATCTGACTTGGCTGTGCCGTTGGCCAAACTGGGATGCGTGCATCGGATTGGCCAGACGCGCCCTGCTTCGTGCTCGTAGTGCGGACATCTCGCCCCCGTCCCCCTGCATGTGCCTCATCGGCCAGGGGCTCAGCCTTACGCTGCCCAACGGTGTGAAGCCAACTTTTGGCCGTGTGGTCAGCAGCCTAAAGAACACAAAGGAAAAACAAAGCAAGATGCGACGCTGCTCTCACGCATCGCCCCCCCGGCCGCCAGGCCAGGGAGGGGGTCCCGGCGATTACTGGACCAGCCATGTAAGATACAGGTGTCGTTTCTACTGGCGGCTGGACGGCTGCACTCCCGTTGTGATCGGGCGCCCTCCCTCCCAGGCGGTCGGGTCTGTCGGATCTGTCGCGAAAGTCCTGGTTGTGCGTCTTTTTTGTGTTTTTGTTTTTCGACTTTTCGACTTTCAAAGGAATAAACGTGCATCTGGAAGGAATGCGCCGGTAGCGACATGCATCCATGGCGAAATGCGCAAACGCTAAAACACTAAATGCCAGATGAATACCGAGACTCTTACCAGTAATGATCAGAGGGCTCGACACGCTAACAGGTTGACCATAGCGCAATCGCGGGGCGGCCCTGCTGACTCGAATAAAGATACCGCATTGGGACAGGCCAGGCCTAGCCCTTGACAGCCCCCTGATCCCTCATTTCCTGGGGGGGGAGGCATCCGGGGGGAGCATCTCGTACTCTGTACGAGGATTCTGTTCCGTGCGAGTACTCCGTTCTCCGTACCCCGTATGCTAGTACAAGCATGCCGCTCGGGTGGACAGCTCTTGCTGGGGCTAGTGAGTAAGTCGTCTGACGGCGAGCGACGCCTTATGCCGGTGTATTCGTCAGTGTCATACTTGCCTGCCGGGGCGGCACGCCAGAGTAGGATTGCTTAGCAAGCAAGCTTCTTATCAATAAGCTTCTGCCGAAGGAAGAAGGAGACGGGGGGCCGCCCCGGGAAGAGGGGGCGAGAGTTGCGCCGACCGAACAGACCACGTCTCCAGAAAAAAAGAGATGGCAAGTACCGGGGCATCACCCGTCAAGAGAAATCCGACAGCGCACTTTAGGTTCTCACTGGGCGGCCAGCGCGTTGGACGGCCGACATGCGGACGGTGCGCGGAGATTACGGCGGACGAGTAAAACCGGGCAGAAGGTCGCTGTGATAACCGTTGGACGATAGAGGCTCCTGCCTGTTCGAGCATGATCGTCCCGGGGGAGAAGGGGCGTGTCGCGGCCAAGCGACGCAGTATTTGTCAGGGCTCCATTCTGGCTCCGGCCTCTGCGAGGCCTGTGAGATACTGTACCTACTCGTATGTACTGTACATACTGTATGCACGGTATCATACGATTACGATGCAGATACGTCGTAGTGGCCCGCCAACTGCCATTCAGCCCTACAACGTGTCAGTTTCAGCCAAGGTCATCCTTCAGACGTCCTGCAGCGCTGATTGGGGATGCGCGCTGGGCGTATGGCGAGATGAAAAGAAAAAAAAAATGCGTTCGACATTGGCTGCTCGGTTTTTGCGCGCCGTGTTCTCGCTTGCTGCCGTGCTCTCGTAGGGCTGGAATAAAAGAGGGGGGCGGAAACGTTACTTTTTTTTTTCTTATTTTATTTTCCCCACTGTACACTCGCCAAAATGACTCGTACAGTCAAACCGCCAACGACCCGAGACAGCCACCCGCAAGGGTTGCGCCGGAGGCTGTGCACGAGGGAGGGGGGAAGCCAGAGGGGGGCTTGTTTCGGCCGAGTCACCAATCAGATGGCGGAGGCGGTTGGCGTGGCTGGATAGTCCGTAGGCAAGAGTGGGCGAGATTCTGTTCTGGCGGTGAGGCTAACAATTCTGGGGCCGGGGGGTCAGGGCCGATGCAGCAGGAAGGGCGTAGTGCAGGGACACGAACGGTCGCAGACAGCGGTTTCTGTGTGGCCGACCCACACGGCGACTCGGCCAGGCCGCAAAAGGCGGGATGACGGACGCTGGGCGGTGATTGGCCGGCCGGGCGAGCAGAGAGGTGGCATGGTGCCGCATCCAACCGATGCACTGTGACTTGAGAGTCCGTAGGGCTGAGTGCGTCGACGCGAGTGAGATACGAGAACAAGTGTGTATCGTCAGATATGACGAGGGAGGGGGGCAGCATGTGTCTAAGCATCCGGAGGGATTTTCGGTGGGATTCTTTTTGCTGTCTGGGAGGTCCCTTGTTCCCTTGTTCCCTCGTTTCTTCTTTTCCTTGTTTTTCCTTTTTCTTTTTTCCTCACCTTGTTTCTCCTGCTATCTTTTTTTTTTCCTTTTTTCCCCGTCTTATTTTCAGCCTTTTCGTTTCGTCTTCCCGCTGGAGAAGACAGGCGAGCCGCCCGCTGGAGCGGGGAACAGGGGGGCAGAGACGAGTACGAGATTGGCCCCCCCCCCAGTAAAAGAGTCCGTAATTATGTACGGAGTACGGAGTAGGCTCGAGACCAAATGGAAAAACCCGAAAACGGTCGCATTCGGGGAAAGCGGCCGCCGCACGCTTGTGGCTCGCCGAAAAGCTTGGCCTGCTGCAGTGGGGTCTTGGCGTGACGAGGGGGGTGGAGGAGACGAGCAGAAAAGGGGAAGGAGACTCGTGCTTTAGCCTTTTTGCGGTTTTTGGCGGGCGGGGCGGAGCCCCTCCGTTTCCACTTGTCGCAAACGGAGCTACCAGCGGCCGTGCTCGTATCCTTCTTTTGGCATCATTGGCAAACTTGACCACCCAGCGTACGAGTACGTGCGCCGGTACAGGACTCGTAGCATAGCCACGCCAGGCAGCAGGGATTCCGAGGCAGCAGGTCGGCGAACAGGAGTTTAGGAGCTTGCCGTTTTGTCCATTCTCCCCTTTTTTAGTTTCCGCTCCGTGGCTCTTGATTTCTAATTTCTAATTTTTTTAATTTTTTTAATTTTTTTTAATTTTTTAATTTGCACCTTGTTCTGACCAGTGTGCTGTTTTGGTTTCGTCGCGGATCCCTCGTTTTGGCGTTTTGGCATTTTGGCATTTTGGCACTTGTTTTGTTTCCGGCCCTGCGGTTTCGCCCCACCTTTTTTGTATCGGAGGGTCGGCGTCCGTTCTGTCCGATTCCGGCCCCCAAGTTGGCCCAGTTGACCCGAAGCCTTGCGTCGTCACCCGCGGGCGCTGTGCCACGGGAAGGGCAGGCGGCAGGATGGTGGGTGGTGACGGGGGGGGGCTACTGTCGGACGCCGCGCGGCATGCCACGGCGGGCACGTCGTGGGATGGGCCGGGCGTCTCCCAAGACAGGCGACAAGATGTCGGTGTGTGGCGACGACGTCATGGCCCCACTTTCATCGCCCGGGCAACGTATGTTGCCCTTTTTTGACGAGGTTTTTTTTTTGGGGGAGAGCAAAGTACGGTGCAGGAGAGGGCGGGCATGCCAGAGCAGCAACGCACTACGGGAGTACGACGTATTATTAACAAGTGATTGTGCCACGAGGAAATTCACACACATGCCGGCCGCCATGCGAATACAGACACATGCCCGCCGCGACGGGCGCCGAACGAGCATGTTGACCGCCTTGACCGTCTGGGCCCTTGTGGCGGTGTCGGGTGCCGCCTCGACGACGGCGACCACGACGGCGGCGGCGGCGGCGACCGACGTCTGCATCACGGGCTACTACAGCTGTGCGGACCTGGGCAGCGCGTTTGCCGACACGTGCTGTGCGCTGGACCAGACGTGCACGCTGGACGACGCCGACAAGCCGGCGTGCTGTCCGTTGGGGTGGGTGAAGAGACAGAGTTGCGAGCGAGCGAGGCAGAGTCTTGACTGACCGTCTAGATACGCCTGCACCGGCACGGTGTCGACGGCCTCGGCGGCGTCGACGTCGGCCTCGTACGTGCCCGACTACTTTTACCCCTACTTCCCCTACATTGTGCCCATTGGCGTGGCCGCCACCACGGCCCTGGCCGACGCCGGCAGCTGCGACGCCGCCGTCGAGCAGTGCAGCGCCAACTACGCGCGCTGCACGGCCGTGCTGGAGGGGTCGACCGCGACGACGACCACCGCCTCGGAGAGCACGACCACGCCCACGACTCTGACCACGACCACGACCCCGGCTGTCGCCACGGCCACCACCACGGCCACCACTACCGCCACCACCACCGCCTCGGGCACCGGCTTTGGCATCACCGTCGTCGTCTCCGGCAAGACGACCATTATCCCTCGCACGGCCGTCGTGGCTGCTCGTGCCGCCACCTCTTCCTCAGGTTCTTCCTCAGGTTCTTCCTCCGGTTCCTCCGGTTCCTCCGCCACCTCCGCCACCTCCACCTCCTCCGCCACCCTCGTCGTCGCCGCCCTCGCCGCCGCCGTCTCCGACGCCTCCTACTCCATCCCCACCACCCTGCCCGCCTCCTCCGCCGCCAGCATCTGCAGCGTCCTCAGCATGGCCGCCTGTGGCGGTCTCCCCAGCGGCTCCGGCCTCGCCGGCTGCGTCTCCGTCTTTGGCTCCGCCGCCACCGCCACCTCCACTTCCACCTCCACCGCCTCCTCCTCGGCCACTCGTCGCGCCCAGCCCGCACCGCTCTGGGAGCGCCTCGTCGTGCTCGCCGCCTGGACAGCCGCCTTTGTCGCCGGCGTCGCTTGGACGTTGTAAGGAGTCTTTTAATGAGAGCCGCTGTTGGGATGGGGAGGAGGTCCTTTAATGAGAGCCGCTGTTGGATCGGGGAGGGGGTCCTTGATGAGAGCCGTTGTTGCACATGCAGCAACCACGACCGTTTGCACGTTGGCGATTGCATCTTTGGCGCTCGCGAGAGCAGCGTTCCTTGCATCTTTGGCGTCGGCATTTCCATTTCCAATTCTTGCATAGCAAATTCCAAGCTTCTGTTTTTGATTCTTCTTTCTGATTATCGCCCCCGGCTCTCCTGCTCCTCGCCTCGCTTCGCATTCTGCCTTTTCTGCTACAATAGATCAAACAAGATACCGTGCCAGCCACTCCGTCCTATTAGTACACCCATTTTCGCTGTCCCTTTCGCTCTCTCTCTAGTCACGTGCTCAATGCTGTCCGCCCGCATTGCCTCCTGCATTGCCACCACCGCCGCCACCCGCGCCTCCGCGGATCCGCTTGCCGCCTCCAGCCGCCTCTCCGTCGTTGCGTGGCCGCTTGTTGCCCGGATTGAACGACTCGGCGCCCGCGTTCAGCGCCGCCGTGGCCCCGGCATGGCCACCGCCCCGGCCTTGGCCTTGGCCGCCTCGACCGCCGCCGCGACCGCCCCGAGGCGCCTGGTAGACTCCGCCGCCACGGCCGCCGGCACCGCCGCCACGACCTCCGGCATTCCCGCCGCCGCGTCCGCCGCCCGGCACCGGGATGCCACTGCGCACCGCCGCCGCCTGGGGCTGTGCTGTCGGTAGAGTCGGAACTTGTGCCGGAGCGTGTCCTTGCGGCTGCTGCTGCTGGTGCTGCTGGCTCTGCTGTTGCTGCAGATGTTGTTGGTGTTGCAGGTTCTGCTGCTGCAGGTTCTGCTGCTGCTGTTGCATCTGCGGCGGCTTCTGGAACGGATTCGGCAGCGCCGCTGCCGGAGGCTTGCCGCCAAACGGATTCGCCATGCCGGCTGCTGGCTTGGCCGGTAGACTCGAGTTGGGCGGCCGTATCGTCGACGGCTGGGGCGTCGGCTGGGACGCCGTCTGGGGCGCTGCCTGCGGCGTGGACAGGGCCGGTGTGGACACGGCTGGCGTCCGAGCCGGCGTGGCTGGCGTGGCCGTGGCCGTGGCTGCTGCGTTGGCTGCTGGCGTGGCCGGCGCGGGCGTGGCTGGCATTGCTGGTGCTGCTGGTGCTGCTGGCATCACTGGCGCCGGCCGTGCGTCCTTGGCCACGTTCCAGACCTCGCCGACCGGCCGCTGCGGCGTCTGCTGGGCCGCCGTCGCCACCACGTCCAGCTTGGCCGTCGCCGTCTTGAGCTTGTTCTCGGCCATGTTGATGCGGATCGACGACTTCTTCTCCGCCATCATCTGCCCGTTCTCCCGCGCCGACGCCACCTTGGCCTCGTACTCGCCCTTGACCGTCGTCTCCACCTCCTCGCGCAGCCGCCGCGTCTCCGCCTCGATCTTCTTCTTGATGTTGGCCGTCACAATGCTGCGCACCGTCGGGTTGCTCGACAGCAGCTCGCGCGTCTCCGCGTCGCCCAGCTTGGTCAAGTCCATCATCGGCGTGCCCGCCGGCGTCGTCGTCGTCGTCGCCGGCGTCTGCGGCGCTCGGGCCGGTGTCTGTGGCGTCTCGCCCGTCGTCGCCTTCGCCGCCGTCCCGTTGGCCGCCGCCTTGGCCAGCCACGCCTCCTTCTCCTTCTCCACCTCCGCCTGCAGCTTCTCGCGCGCCTCCCGCAGCTCCTGCTCGCCCCGCTCCTTCGACTCCTTGAGCCGCCGGTTCAGCGCGTCCTTCATCTTGTCCGACCGCTCCTTGAGAATCGCCTGGATGTTGTCCTCCACCTCCTTGGCCTTTTGCTCGTACCGCGCCGCATTCGCCTCCGCCGCCGCCACCCGCTGCTCGAGCACCGTCCGGTCGCCGTCTGACAGGCCGGGTAGCTGCGCCTCGGTTCCGTTGGTGGTCGTGGCCGTCTCGCCCGTGCCTGTCGCATCTGTCGCAGCTGTCGCATCTGCCGCGCCTGTCGCGTCTGTCGCGTCTGTCGCGCCTGCGGCGGCTGCAGTCACGTGTGCTTGCGCCTCTGCCGCTTCCAGCCGGCTGCGCATAGATGCCAGCTCCTGCTCGACCGCTGTCTTCTCGGCCTGCGCTGTCTGCAGCTCCGTCTGCAGCCGGGCCACCTCGGCCTGCAGCCGCGCCGTCTCGTCGCCTGCGTCGGCCGGCGCCTCGTCGTTCGCCGGCGCCGCGTCGGCCATCGTCTGGTCGACCGAGTCTTCTGGCGCAGCCGCCGCTTTGGCCGTTGCCAATTCCGACTCCACTCTCGCTTTCTCGGCCGTCGCCACCGCCAACTCCTTGCGCACCGCCGCCAGCTCCCCCTGGGCCGCCTCCAGCGCGCTCCCCGCCGCCGTCAGCCGCTCCTGCAGCTCGTTCTTGGCCTCTGCCATCTCCCGGATCTGCGCGCTCTGCTTCCGCGCCTTCTCCTTGGCCTGCTCGACAATCTTCTGCCGCGTCTCGCGCCACTGCACCCGGTCCGCCTCCATCGTCGCCTCCAGCCCGTCCGCCCGCTGCCGCTGCGCCGCCTCCGCTTCCGCCACCGTCGCCCGCTCCGCCTCGGCTGTCGCGGTCGCCTGCCGCGCCTGCTCCAGCTCGGCCGCGTCCACGCGCCCGTACTTGCTGAGGATCCCCTCCGTCCGCTTCTGCCACCGGTCGCGGTCCTCCACAATCTGCCGCATCTCCTCCTCGGCAAACTGCTTCTGGCCCTCCAGCTCCGCCACGCGTGCCTCCAGGGGCGCCACCCGTCCGCGCAGCTCCTGCAGCACCGCCTCCTTGCGCGCTGCCGCCGCCTGCGCCTTTTGGTTGTCGTTGCGCAGCGTCACGTTGCTCTCCCGGATCAGGTTCAGCTCGTTCAGCTTGTCCATCAGCTCCTTGTGCGTCTGCGATGCCCGGCCCACGTCCGCCTGCGCCCGCCGCTCCTGCTCCAGCTTCAGCCGCGCCTCGTCCAGCTGCGCCTGTCCGTATTCCACCTTTTGCTGCAGCCGCTGCGTCTCCTGCTTCTTGAGGTTGTACTGCACCTCCAGGATCTCCTTTTCGCGCCGTAGGTAGCTGTTGAGCTCCCGCAGTCCTGCCACCGCGTCCAGCACCGGCCCGCCCACGCCCGCCTCCGCCCCCGCGACGCCCTCGGCCCCCTCGGCCCCCTCGGCCCCCTCCTCGCCCGCCACGCCCAGCGTCACCCGGCTCTGCTGCAGGCTCGCAATCTGCGCCGTCACGCTCTCCATCTGCTGTCCCAGCAGCTTGTTCTGCGCGTTGGTGTCCTCCCGCCGCGCCTTCATCTCCTGCAGCTCCTGCTCAAACTGCTGCCGCCGCTCCTCCCACGACGCCTCGCTCTGGCCCAGCGCCACCTTGGCCGACTCCGCCTCCGCCCGCCACGACGCCGCCTCCGTCCGCAGCGTGTTGTGCTCCGACCGCAGCCGCTGCAGCTGCTTCGCCGCTTCCGCGTGCTTCATCAGCTCCTGCTCGTAGTCCTTTTGCGCCTTGGCCGCAATGTCCGCCTGCGCCCGCAGGTCCGCCTGCTGGTACTTGCGCTCGTCCTTGGCCCGGCCCGCCACCTCCTGCAGCCGTGCAATCTCCGACTCCATGATGCGCTTGTCCTCCTCCAGCCGCCGCGCCCCCTCCGCCTGCGCGTCCCGCAGCTCGCTCAGCTCCCCGTTCGACTTGGCCAGCTCCGCCGACAGGCCCTCGGCCTGCTGCTCCAGCTCCTGCACCCGCGCCGTCTGCGCCGCCAGCGCCGCGTCCAGCTCTTGCCGGAACTGCTCCTGCGCCTCGTTCATGCTGCCCAGGTCCTCCTCGGCCCCCTGCGCAATGTCCTTGTACGATGCCGCCTCCGCCTTGGCGTTGGCCAGCTCCGCTTGCGCCAGCTCCAGGTCCCGTCGCAGGTCCGCCACCTCGCCCTCGAGCTCCTGCATCTGCGCCGCCGTCTGCTCCTCGGCCTCGGCCTCGGCCGCCGCGTCCGCCGCTCCCGTCGCCGACGTCGTCGCGCGGGACGTCAGCCGTGGCTGCAGCTGCTGCGCCCGCTCCACCCGGCCCTCGGCGCTCCGCAGCTCGATCGTCAGCTCGTTCACCCGCGCCTGCAGGTGGTCCCGGCTCGTCTTGGTGGCCACCAGCTCCTCCTTGCTCTGGCCAATGGTCGCCATCAGGTCGTCGATCCGCTTCTGCGCCTCCTGCGCCTCGTACTCCTTGCGCAGCTGCAGCTTCTTGGCCTCCTCCGTCTCCTCGGCCAGCTTCCGCCGCGTGCTCGCCAGCTCCGCCTCGGCCTTGTCGATCTGCCCCTGCAGCCGCCGCTTCGTCTCCGCCTCGGACAGCTCGCGCTCGTTGAGCAGGCTCTGCTGCGACGCCAGCAGGCTGTTGAGACGCGTCTTGTCCTCGCCCAGGCTCTCGTTGTCCCGGCTGAGCCGGTCCTGGATGCCCTTCCACAGCGTCTTCTCGGCCTTGAGGTTGGCGTTCTCGTTGCGCATGCTCTCCAGCAGGCTGCGCACCTCGACCAGGTCCATGGCCACCTGCTGCGTCCGGATGTCCTGCTTGGCGTACGACTCGGACACGCTCTGGTTCTTCTCCTGCAGCGCCTTGTTGTCCGTCTCCAGCGCGGCGTAGTTGGACTGCAGCATCTCGTACCGCTCCACCGCCAGCGTCAGCTGGCTGTTGACCCGCGCCACCTCGGCCTGCAGGCTGCTCCGCTCGCCCGACAGCTTCTCGACCTGGCTGCGCATCGTCTGGCGGTCGACGCCCTGCTCGGTCCGGTAGGCGTCAAAGTTGTTCTGCAGCTCGCGCAGCGCCACCGTCAGCTCGCCGTCGTCGGCCGCGTGCTGCTCGATGCTGGCCAGCACCTCGCGCTGGTTGCCGTTGGCCGCACCGCCGGCACCACCGCCGCCGCCGAGGGCCGAGCCGATCTCGGCCAGGCTCGCCTTCTGCTGCAGCATGCGGCGGAACATGTCGCGCTCCGTCATGTAGCTCTTCATCCGCACCGTCACCGACTTGGACTCGTCCTGCAGACGCGCCACGGTGTCGCGCAGCGTCTTGAGCTCGGCGGCGTCGCGCTCGGCCTGGCGCTTCGCCTCGGACGCCTCGTCGCTCTCCATCTTGGTGGCCAGCTCGCGCGTGACCCGCAGCAGCTCGGCGTTCTTGGCCTGCAGCTCCTGGATGTCCTTGAAGACGACAAACCGCTCCGATATGAACTGGTGCGTGTCCGAGAGGTCGTCCAGCGCGTCCTCGGTGACGCGGCCCTGCTGGAGCCGCTCCATCTGCTGGGCCTCCTCGTCCGTGAGCTCGTCGAGGCCCTTTTCCCGCGCCTGCAGGTTGAAGACGAGCAGCTGGATCTGGGTGCTGAGGTCGCGCAGCTGGGTGCGCAGAATCTCAATCTCGGCCTGGGCGGTGATGCTGATGGCCTCGGATTTCTTGGCCGCCTTCTTGGCCAGGTCGCGCTCGCCGAAGCTCTCCTCGCAGAGGTGGGATATCTGCACGTTCTCGGCCCGCAGCCGCTCGGCCTCCTCCTGCAGCTCGGCGATCTCGGGGCTCTTGGCCTCGAGCGCGCTCATGATCTCGTCCAGCTCCTGCGACAGCTCCTGGGTGCGGCGCCGCTCGCGGGCGAGCTCGCCCTTGGTCTTGTAGAGCTCCTCCATGGCCTGGGCCGCGGTGATGCTGGACTTGCCGCGCAGGACGGAGCCGGGCGTGCCAAAGGGCGAGGCGGCCCAGCCGACCACGCCGGCGGTGCCGTTCGCCCGCGGGGTCTGGGGCGCAGAGCCTGGCGGCGGCACGGCGGCGGCGGCGGCGGCGGCGGGCGAAGCCAGGACGGCCTGCAGACGGTCCAGCTCGGTCTCGAGCTGCGATGCGCGCTGCTCGGCCTGCTGCAGGTCCTCGCGGGCCTGTTCCATCTCCTGGCGGACGCGGCGGACCTCGTCGGCGGACTCGTCCTTGACCTGCTCGAGACGCAGCTCGACCTCGCGCAGGCGGTTGCGGTGGGTGTCGGTCTGCTGCTCCTTGAGCTCCACGAGGCGGCGGGAGGACTCGAGCTCGGCGCGGAAGGCCTCCTCGCTGCGGGCGGCGGCCTCCTGCAGCTGCTGGACGCGGGACAGGGCGTCGTCGGCCTTGCGCTGGGCGTCGTCGAGACGGGTGCGCAGCTGCTTGTCGGTGCGGGCGAGCGACTCCATGGTCGACTGGGCGTCCTCGTACTGGCGCTGCAGCTCGGCGATGCGGGCGGCCTTTTCCTTGCGCAGCTTGAGGGCCTCGTCGGTCTTGGTGCGCAGCTCGGTCTCGAGCCACTGGTTGTTCTTCTGGGCCAGCTCGAGCTCCTGCTGCAGCGACTGCTCGCGGAACTTTGCGCTGCTCACGCCCGACTGGGCCTGCTGGACCGACTGCTGCAGCGTGCTGATCTCCTGGCCGAGCTTGAGGTTCTTTTGGTGCTGGGCCTGCAGCTCTTCGGCCAGCTCGGCGTTGGCCGTCGTCTTGGCCTCGACAATGGCTAGGGTGTCGCGGTTGGACGACTCGAGCGAGGCGTTGCGGCTGGCGAGGCGCTGGACCTCGGCCAGCGAGTCGGCGCCGGAGGACTTGAGCGTCTGCAGCTCATTGTCGGACACGCGTCGGGCGCTCTCTGCAGGGCACGTTAGCGGAGCACACCTCTTGCCTCTCGACACGAGACACACGGGACACAGAGTACGCACCCTCGTCCTGGAGCTTTCGTCGGAGCTCTTCGACCTCGCCGCGGCTGGTCTCGGCGGCGGCCTTGAAGGAGGCGCTGCGGGCTTCGGAGCTGCGCACGACGTTCTCAAACTCAATGTCGACCTTGAGCTTGTCGGCGTAGAGGCTGTCGAACTCGTGGGCCTTGCTGGCGACGGCGTCGAGCACGCCGCGGATCAGATCAACAGTCGGCTCGGCCAAGACGGTCGAGAGCGTCGTTTCCGGCACGCCGAGATAGCCGGACAGGTAGGCCACGTCCACGGCAGCGGCGGCCATGGCGTGGGGCGGCGACAGGAGGGATGGAAACAGGCGATGAGAAAAAGGGCCGCAAGGCGGCGGAAAAGGAGTGTTGAGGAATCAACTAGAAAAAAAAAACGAAACGCAGACGTTCCATCCAGAGAGACGCGCGTGGAGCGTGCGCAAGACGGCAGAGAAATCGTGGGGGCGCCCGTGAACAGAGTGGCGATGGGGGCGGCGTTGGTGAGCGTGGTCGACGTGCCGCAGTCGCGCCGTGGTTGAGATGATGCTCTTTGTTCGTCCTTGTTTGGTCCCTTTGAGGAGTTAGCAGCTGGCCGCTGCTTTGGGCAGTTGGAGGATGTGACGAGGCCGTGCAAGCAGAGGTTTCGGCCAATGGCAACGCGTTATTAAGTGGGTCAGCGCCAAACAGCTCCAGGTAGCGCTTGGCCTGGCCTGTACAGCAACCGTCGGGATCGGGTGTCACGTGATTGGTGATCATCCCAGACGAACACATCTGACGAGATCGTCTGACGAGATCGTCCGCACATGCTCGCCGTGCTCGTCCTCAACAACCGGCACACTACTCGTACTGTCGTAAATCGCCACATGGAACGTCCTAATCGAGACACTGTCATACAAAATACAAACTCCTGCTGAATGATGCTCCGGTTTCCGCCCGCCTTGGTCCAACATCGTCACCCTGCTCGATCGCCTCGCCTGCGTCACCGCGCGTGACCCGCATACGGACCGCCATCCAGCTCCACGTACGATCCTGCCACCGGCCCTGCGTGCCACGCCATGCCCGTGGACGCGGCCGTCTGTTGTGTGGTGGCCATGGATGGCGCCCCCACGGGCCGTGAGTCGGCCTGGTACACGGTCTGGCCGCTGTACAGCTCCGCCTGGGGCGCGTGGCCGCCGCCGTACATCTCCGCCTGAGGCGCGTGGAGGCCGCCGGCAGACGGGTATCCGCCGTTGCTGTTGGGGCTGTAGAGCTCAGTCGCCATCGGGTAGTGCTGGCCGGGCTGGCCAGCCTGTCCCGGCGGACCAAATGGGCCCTGGCCCGGCTGGTGGTAGGCCGACACGGGCGATGCAGTCGGACTCGGGCTTGCCATCGGCTTCAGACCACCTCCGCCACCGGCCGCCGCAGCCGCCCCAAACGCCGTCAGTTCCGTGCCGCTCAGCTCTGGCTTGCCTATCCCACCGCCGGCCGCTCCGTGCCCGTCGGGCGGCAGCTGCTGGAAGGCAGCGGCGGAATTCTGGTTCTTGCGCTGTCGCACGTGTCGGAACACGGCAAACGTGGCGGCCGCCAGCAGCACGAGCCCGCCGACCACGCCGACAATGGCGCCGACAATGACGGACGTGTTGGATTTTGTGGAGCTCGAGCTCGAGCCAGAAGAGCTGGAGGAGCTGCCCGAGCTGCCCGAGCTGCCGGTGCTGCCGCTGCGGGACTTTGTCGTGCTGGTGGTCCCGGTGGCTTTCGGCAGCGAGGAGCCGCTCCCGGCCGTTGGCGCCGTCTGGGATATGGACTCGGTCACGCCCGTGATGACGGCCAAGTCCTCGGCGGCACTGCAGTACATATCATAGACCTGGAGGTCAGCATCGCACCAAACACCAAACACCAAACACCAGCAGACTGCCGACTGCACTCACCGAAAGCGCCGCGGAAATGTCCTCCGTGTCCGACGAACAGTCATAGCCGACGTGGTACGTAATGTAGCTCGACACAACGCTCGACATGCTTTCCTTGATGCAGACGCACGACGCCAGCAGCTGAGGGCCCTCGGGGCACATGTCATATGTGTTCTGTCGGTCAGCAGGACGGCCATCAGCGCGGCGGGTCGGCCGACACTCACCGTGAAAATGGCATACGAGAGGCCGGTGGCAGCACAAGGCACCAAGCTGTTGAACTCGGGCATGTCGGTGATGTAGTAGGTCACTGGAAGTCAGTCTTTCTGGTTCTGGTTCTGGTTCTGGTTCTTGTTTGTCTCCCCCTCCCTCAGACGTACTGTCACCTGGCGGGTTTGTCGCCGTCGGGAACGACGACGTGCCCGACAGCAGATTGCAGTAGGCGGCGAAAAAGGACTGCGCCGACGCGATGTCGTCCGTCTGCTTCGAGCAGGCCTCGCTGACCAGGGTGTTGATCGACTGGCTGACCATGAGCGAGTTCTGCTGCTTCTCGCACATGCAGGTCGCCAGGTGCGGCGTATCCCCGGGGCAGTACTGGTACGTCTGGGGGTGTCAGCGTCACTTTGCGTCTGGTTTTCTCCATTTTCTCCCATCTCTCGTCTCCTCTCTTCCTTTTCTCTCTCCCCCCTCACGCACCATGATATCCGCAATATACGAAATCTCGTCGCTCGCACACGGCGCCAGGTATGAGATCTCGGCAATGTCTGTCATCGCCTGCGTCACCGATACTGCCAGGCCCGGAAACGTCACCGTGCCGGTCGCCGCCTGGTTGCAGTACAGGCTGAACACGGTCGCCACCGACGCCTCATCGTCCGTCGCCGCGTCGCCGCAGCTCTGGCTTACGTCCGACGCCAGCGCCGACGCGATCGAGCTGGAATAGGTGTTCTTGGAGCACACGCAGGACTGCAGCGCCGTCACCGCCTCCGGACAGAAGTTGTCCGTTATCCCCATCACGTCATAGCTCAGCGCCGACTGTGCGCACGGCGCCAGCATCGTGAACATCGCCAGGTCCGTCACGTACACCACGTCCGCCCGCGCCGCCAGCGCGAGCGCGAGCACTGTCAGCCCGCCTGCAGAGGGACTGCGCCGCATCGCCGGGGAGAGAGGAGAGTGTGTCGAGAGAGGCGTGCAGGTCGGCCACAGAGCACCGGAGCAGGACACCGGCAAGAAAATATGACAACAAAAATCAGACCGAGGGGAAACTGCCTGTCTTGGGGACCAGTCTTCCACACTAATCCGGCGTCTTGTACAAGTAAGAACGGCCACGGGACCACCAGAGCGCGCACCAGTTCTCTCGTACTCTCGTACTCCGTACTTACTCTGCCCTACTCCCGCACCTCCTCGAGAATGCCCACCGCAGAGCCTGCACGCTCGCCTCCCGCCAAGCCGCCAGCCCATCCGTCGTGCTGCTGACGGCCACCGAGACCATCACATCCAAAGCCGCCCAGGCTCTTAGACCCTTGTCAGCTGAAGTGCGGAAGCACAGACTAGTCCTACAGCAAAATAAGCGCAATTTCGTGCCTAGCCTAATGCGGACAACACCGCGAACAAAACGCAGGGGAAAACCATAAACTCACCGTTGCCGGCCTTGTGGGTCGCCACGGGAAGTCCACGCGAAACCGCTGCAAAAAACCGTCCAGACATTGTCGTCTTATTCCTTGCATGACTGGTGGAAAAGGGCGGCCACCACACTGCGCGTTCGTCGTATTGCCGAAGCGCCCTCGCACTCACAAGCCCCTGGCATGCAACATCTTACTCTCACTCTTTAAAATTTCCAGTGGCGCTTTCCCCACCAAATTGCATTGAGCCCAGGTTCTAGCGGCTGCACGCCCCATTGGTTACGGCACCGGCTCGCTTTCGTCGTATCCAGATATCGGCCAATCGCAAATTCCTAGTCATGCGGGATCGGATTACGAGTAGAACAAAAGATTCCGTCTGTTGAGGGTGTACGACGTATGTAAAGTAGCAGTCCCTAGATCAGTCCGAACTCTAGACTTGTGGCGGCTGAAAGACTGAAAGACTGAAACAGCGTGTGTAGGTCCCGTCAGCCGTAACTACGTATTCGCAACAGCTTGGCCACACCGGCTTTGTTCCCTTGATTCTGAGGCAACAAGAGATCAGCCTCCCACATTGCAACTTTCAAAGATGCCTGCCCCCTGAAGAGTGATGAGTTTCCTCCAGCCACGGTCCAACAGAGGCAAGCGAAACGGGATGCTTTCATAGCCGGGCTCGATCGCGATGCCATCTGTGCATTAGCGTCGCGACACCGAAACTTGGAACCCTGCCAGATTTTTCGTGAGCCTCAACATGGAAGCTTCAATGTCTGTTTTTTTGTTAAATTTTCCCAAGACAAGACGCAGTGGGTCGTGAGGGTCCCTATTGTGCCTAATGTCTACAGTGTCTGGGAAAAGGTGCAGAGTGAAGTCGCCACATACGGTAGGCTTCTCGCGAGGATATTTTGTCCATCTTTACGGTAAAGTTAACTTGTATAAACAGCTACTTGGAGAGCAACACAACAATCCCAGTGCCTCGTGTGCATGCGTTTGGCGATGAGGACATGAACATCCAAAGCATCATTGACTGGGAGTGGTCCAGTACTGCTCCTCGGCAATTCTTTGTGCCTCCATTTTGGAGATCATGTCGACCAGCGGAGTATGTCCCAACTTCCAATTTCAAACTTGTGTTTATTCTATTTCGTATGGAGCTTGAACAAGGCCAAGAAGTCCGAATCTTGCAAGAAACTGTCAAAAGCTTGGTCGCAGAGCCTAACGGAAACAGTCGGATATTATTTGGCCTTTCTTCTTTGGAATTACAGTGATTTCGTCGTACTGTACAAACTTGACATATTCCCAAAGGTTAACAAGTTACCGCTAGAGGCAGCTATTGATCAATTTTTCAAACGGATGGCAAGGATGGTCATATTCTCTCAAGGTACAGAACCAACAGGGACGTTCGGAACGCTACTGTCGATATTAAAAGAACCGCAGATTATTTGCATCTTCAGAGGAAGCAAAATTAGAGGGCTGTAATGATGTGCTCCGTATTACGCAAAGAAACGGAGAGGAAGATATAACAGTGGGGAAGAGGTAGAAATAGCGGCAGATTCAACATGGGCAGGGCAACCAACGTTTCAGTAACCGAAAAGTATACTGCGGGGACGGCTAAGCCACGCCAAGAGCTACCCACTTGCGAGGCTTTCTGGCCACGGTTCTTGGAATGCGACTTTATTAGGCTCCTCCTGCCGCCCAGCTGTCCACCGAGCCGTTAGCTTGCCAAGACTCTGTCTCGCCAATACTCGAAAGATACCAATACTCCTCCGCGGGCGGGTCCATCTCCCACTCGTCTTCCACCGTCGTTTGCCATGGCGGGGGCGGCTGTCGCACCGGCATCTCGCCCAGCTCCGGCGACGGCGGTGCCGACACCAGCTGGCGCGCGTATCGTGGCGAACGAGCACTCGGGTAGTCGGCCGACCTCGTCTGCGTGCCGCGATCGCGGTAGGCGGGCCAGTCTGGCCCGTACTCGCTCGATCCGTCCGTCTGGGCCACGCCGCGGCGCCGCCGTTCCAGCTGCATCTGCACCAGCTCTCGCCGCAGCTCCTGCGCTTCCGTCCGCTTGTGCTTGTGGTGCCACCCGTGCCACCCATGATGCTCGTGATGTCCGTGCCGCGACCGGCCACAGTCGCACGAGCAGCCGGCCGCCGTCGGGTGGTGTCGGCAGTGGTGTCGATGCAGCGCACATGTCAGCAGGTGGTCGCCAAAGTGTCGGCGCGGACAGCCACAGGTGGCCGTAGTCGCGGGGCCGGCCTGTCCGTCCTCGTGCGGCGGCCACAGCTGTCGGTGCTGCTGCTGGTGCTGCCGGTGTCGTCTTTCCAAACCGAAAATCGTCCGCCAGCCCCAGACCCAGTCCAGTCGAAAGAGAAGTCGCCAGACCCGCCACAACAGCGTCCGCATGCCGGCCACGTCCACGCCCAGCACCCCCGACTGCGCCACCCGCACCACGCCCACGTGGCCGACGCCGTACAGCACGATGCCCAGCGACGTCGTCAGCACCAGGACCACGCCAAAGAAAAAGGGCGCCACCGTATCGACGACCCATTCCACCGCCGGCTGCACGGTCTCGCACGTCGCCCCCCCCGCCTCGGCCAGCCACGCCCGCACCCGCGGTGGCGCCGTCGCGCGCAGCTCGTGTGCCTGCCGCGTCCGTGCGTGCACCGCCCGCCTCGTCGACTGGACCAGAGCCCGCACCGGCGACCACGCGCTCGCCACGCACACGTACACCAACAGCGGCAGGCCCACGACCAGCGTGGCCCGAGGCCACACGCTCCGTGCAAGCCCGTCCATGCTCATGCTGTCCGCCGCCATCGTCCTAATCGCTGCCGCCGCCGGCGGCCACACGTAGCTTCGATGCAGGCCCGCGTCAAAGGCCGTGCCCACGACCTGCCGCGCAACCACGAGCAAGGGCGAGCCCGTCTCCTTGGACGGCCTCCTATGGCCGTCGCTGACACTAGCCGCTGCCAGTGCGGCCGCCTTGCCGCTGCCCAGCGAGAGCAATACGCCACTCAAAAAGGCATAGTTGGCCAGCATGGCCGCCGGCGCCGCCCGCCCCGCACACATGTCGTCGTTCAAGAGGCTGGTCAAGACGGCTCGGAGCACACGCCCGCCATTTTGAGGGAACAAAAAACCGATAAGTGGTGGACCCAAAAGAGCAACGCCAAAGGTGGCGGCGAAAGCGGATTGTAGAGGGAGTAGGCCGAATGGCATTGTGCCCTAGGTCGTAGGAGACTGTCCGAGGTCGTAGGATGGAGATGAAAGATAGGAGACGTGTCGATATTTCAGAGGGGCTGCCATAGGATAACAAATGCTTGGGAGAGTCAGAGTTTTGGAAATGTGGCAGACTGTTTTATTGCACCCTGCGCACACAGGGAAGGAGCGATGGACACAAGAACACGTTGCATGGACTTTCCGGCTCGACTCGCTGTATGTTATTCAAGAGAATTCAAACACGACAATCCAACAGCATCTCTGACCGTGACGGCTCGACGCTCGACGGCTCGACTCTGCTCATGTACAAGTATATTACCTCTATACACAACTGACACCCTACTCGTCCATGCCCAGCCCGTCCACGCGTCCGAGAAAGTCGCCTGTCGTCGTCTTCAGCAGCTCTTCGACATCGACGCCGCCGCTGGTGAGATACCGCTCGCTGACGCCGACGTTGACGCGCCGCGACAGCAGTTCCCGCAGCTGTGCCCGCAGCGCCCCCAGCTCGCCCTTGCTGAGGGCCCGGGCCTCCTTCTCGCGGGTGCGCCGGCCGCTGCCTCGGCCGCTCCATGAGCCGGCACGCTCGAGATCGGCGCCCTCCGAGTCGTACTCGACGCCGAGCTCGTCCGCCGCCGCCCGCAGCCAGTCGTCGTCCTTGCTGCCCTTTTCGCGCGCCAGCGACGCGTCCGCCAGCTGCTTCGCCAGCACCAGCCGCTCGCGCAGCCGCGACACCAGCCGCCGGTCAATGTCAATGGTGCGGATGTAGAAGCTCGTGTTTTGGGGCTTCTTTCTCTCGTTCTTTCCGTTCTTTCCGTTCTTTCCGTTCTTTTCCGTCTTTTTCGTCTTTTCCGACTTTTCCGTCTCTTCGCCCTCGTCGCCCTCGTCCTCGTCCTCATCCTTATCCTCGCCCACCGCGTGGATCTTGGCCACCAGCCGCCGCGTCGGCACCACCTCCTCTGGGCCACACAGCAACACGCTCAGACCTCCACTGGCTCCGCGTGCTGTCCGCCCCGATCGGTGCACGTAGTTGTCGGCCGTGCGCGGCACGTGGTAGTGGATCACCACATCGATGCCCCGGATGTCCAGACCACGCGCGGCCACGTCCGTCGCGATCAGCACGGCCCCCCGTGTCCCCGTCGCCGTCGCTGCCTTGAACCGCTCCACCGCCCGCATACGTGCCTTTTGTGCCATTTGCGAGTGCAGCGCAATCGCCGGCAGGTTGAGGTTCTGCAGCATCGGCGCCAGCCGCCGCACCGAGCTGATCGAGTTGGCAAACACGAGCGTCCGCCGCGTCGGCTGCAGCATCAACAGTGCGTAGAGGTAGAGGTCCTTTTCCATCCCGCCGCACTCCACCATGCCCTCCCGCAGCCTGGCCGCCATCTGCGAGACCGGGTTGACGTCGACAAACGTCGGCTCTGCCTCGCGAAAGTTGAGCCGCTTCATCAGGTGCTCCATCGACTGCTTCTGGTCCATCAGGTCGTACCGGCCCTTGCCTGCCAGCTTCTGTTGCAGGCCGCGGTTGAACGTGGCTGAGAAGACGAGTGTCTGTCGGGACGATGCCGCAGCTTGATCCTCGCCCTCTCCTTTGTCTCCGTCTTTACCAGTATCCTCACCATCCGCACCGTCCGCACCGTCCGCACCCTCCTCTCCATCCACCTCCCGGTCCAGCGCCTGCAGAATATCCTCGGCCTCTTGAAAGTGCCCGTCCGACAGCAGCCGGTCGGCCTCGTCGACCACCAGAAAATCAATCGACCGGAACGACTCCATCAGCGACTTGCTGGCGCTCAGCACCTCCCACAGCCGCCCGGGCGTGCCGACCACAATGTCGGCCTTGGCCAGCTGCCGCTGCTGCTTCAGCACCGACAGACCGCCCGTCACCGCACACACGTACGGGCCCGTCGGCAGCGCCGCGCAGAGTTCCTGGATATGCGTCGTGATCTGGTGGGCCAGCTCGCGCGTCGGCGACAGGATCAGTGCCGTCGGGCCGTTCTTGACGCGCTTCCCATCGGCACCGTCGCCACCACCGCTCGCCAGCCACCGCTGCACGATGGGAATGGCAAATGCCAGCGTCTTGCCCGAACCCGTCGAAGCCTTGCCAATGACGTCGTGGCCCGCCAGGATCGCCGGGATCGTTGCCGTCTGGATCTGCGTCGGCTGCCCAAACCGGAGCCGTGCCAGACACGACAGGATGGGCGGCAAGAGGTCCAGCGGCACCCACGCCGACACGTCCGCCTCCTCCTCCGCGTCGTCCTCCAGGTCGGCCAGCATGGAAAACCCGCTGCCGGCCAGCGCGGGGTCGGCAGTCGCTGCCTTTCCCTTTGTGTCCTTGCCGCCCTTCCCCTTTGTGTCCTTGCTCTTGCTCTTTTTTGGCTCCGCGCCATCCTTGCCCTTCTTCTGCTTCTTTTCGCCCTTGCCGGCCTTCTGCTTGCTCTCTTTCTTGCCCTCTTTGGCTGTCGCTGTTTCGGGCACCGTCTCGCCAGACGCAACTGCCGGAGCATCGTCAAACCCCCCAAACTCGTCGCCGTCCGCCGCCGAAGCAGCACCTGCAGTCACCTTGAGACGGTCAGCAAAGACGTCCATAACGGACCCCAGCACGCGCAAGGATGCAACCCACAAACTGAATTTGATCGCCCGCTCGCACGACGTCCACGCCCTCGACCTCTTCCAGACCGAAAAAGCCCTCTGCATCCGCAAACATTTCCGGAACCGAAACGGCCTTCCATCGGATTTCGTCTGCGGTCACAACTCGTCGCGGCCCCGCTGGCTGCTTGCCCTTGACTTGGCTGCCCTTCCTGCGCTTTTGAGCCTGGCCGCTGGTGGCCTTGCCAAACTTGCGCTTCTTGTCGCTCTTGGCAGCATCGGGGGCGGCCATCTTGTGCTGTCGTCGTCGCTTGTTCAAAGAGCGAATGGATCGTGCCTGTGTTTTCGCGAGGTTTCTTATCGTCAAAAAATATTTTAGATTCTCCGATAAGCGCTGTGGGGACGCCTCGACGACGTCCGTCGTCTCTGTCGGGCTTGCCAAGAGCCGTTCTTGCCTACAAGCAGATTTCAAGAGTTCTAAAGTCCACAGGAAAATACTGTTTGTATTACTCTGAAACTGCTCTTCTCGTCCGGTGGCCATTGCCCATTTCTCGTAACACCTCGCACTCTTACACACCAAAGTCACGTGCAGCTCTACATTGGAGAAAAAAATTCAGCAGCAGTTCTCAATCAGCCGAATCCGATCTGCTCGACCTTTCCACCGCCGACATGGGCAAGTCGTCCAAGGACAAGCGCGATGCGTACTACCGGCTGGCCAAGGAGCAGGGCTGGCGCGCGCGGAGCGCCTTTAAGCTGCTGCAGCTGGACGAGGGTAAGAACTGAGAAATGAGAAGCGAGACGTCGAGAAACGGGAGAAGCCGCCGCGACATGCACTCATTTTGCTGACCTGGCAGAGTTTGACCTGTTCTCGGGCGTGACGCGCGTCGTGGACCTCTGCGCGGCGCCGGGCAGCTGGTCGCAGGTGCTGTCGCGGGTGCTGATCAAGGACGAGGCGTTTGGCCGGACGGCCTGGCAAGATCACGAGGCGGCGTTGCGACAGCAGATGTTGGGGGTGGGGGTCGGCCATGGTGGCGCCGGCGAGACGGCTGGGAACGGCGCCAAGCCCAAAGCCGGGACCGGCCGGAAAACGACCCCCGTCAAGATTGTCGCCGTCGACCTGCAGCCCATCAGCCCGCTCCCCGGCATTGTCACGCTCCAGGCCGACATTACCCATCCGGCCACGGTGCCGCTGCTGCTGCAGGCCCTCGACCCTGACCGTGCCGCCGGCGCCACCACGGCCGACACGCCCGTCGACCTCGTGCTCAGCGACGGCGCCCCCGACGTCACCGGCCTGCACGACCTCGACATGTACGTGCAGTCGCAGCTGCTCTTTGCCGCCCTCAACCTCGCCCTCTGCGTCCTCCGGCCCGGCGGCCGCTTCGTCGCCAAGATCTTCCGCGGCCGCAACGTCGACCTGCTCTTTGCCCAGCTCAAGCTCTTCTTCGGCCGCGTCGTCGTCGCCAAGCCGCGCTCCTCCCGCGCCAGCAGCGTCGAGGCCTTTGTCGTCTGTCTCGACTTTTGCCCGCCCCCGGGCTTCCGCGCCAGCCTCGAGCGGCCGCTGGGCATCTATGATCAAGTCCCGGCTCCGGCTCCGGCTCCGGTCTCGCTGGCGGCCTCGATCTCGCTGGCCCCCGCCCCCGAGACCCGCCAGGACCCGGCCACCGGCTGCTGGAGCCTCACCACCCCCTCCACCTCTGAGCCCGCCCTCACCTTTGAGGACCTCACCCCCCCCGACAACACCCGCTGGATCGCCCCCTTTGTCGCCTGTGGCGACCTCTCCGCCTTTGACTCGGACGCCTCCTACAAGCTGCCCGAGGACCACGTCTCGCTCGACCCCGTCCAGCCCCCGACCGCGCCCCCCTACAAGCGTGCCCTCGAGCTGCGCAAGGCCGCCGGCGGCGCCTACGGAAAGACGGTGCGGGCGTGAGCTCTCTAGTTCTTGTCTTGTCCTGCTCTCTCTGCACTCTCTGCACTCTTATTCCGCTATCCTCTCTATTCTCGCTGCTCTACCCCCCCGCGTGCTCTCTCAGCTTCCTCATCCTCGCCGGCCCGCTCGCCGGCCCCGCCATCTCCAGCATGATCATGCCACTGTCCGGCTTGCCCGGCATCGCCCGGTACCGCGCCACCAGCTTCGCCTGCAACGTCTCCTCGTACATGCGTGCCGATGCTGGCGTGCTCGCCACCAGCCAGAGCGTGCGCAGGTTCCGCCAGCCGACAATCTCGCCCGTCGGGCTGCCCATCAGCATTTCCCGCAGACACCGCATCAGCCACGTGCCCAGGCCGCGCCGCCGGTATTCCGGAAGCACGTACACGTCTGTGAGGTATGCAAACGTCACCCGGTCCGTCACGAGCCGTGCAAATCCGATCATGGGGCCGTCCGTCTTTTCTGTCTTGTCCGCCTTGTCCACCTTTTCCGCCGTTCCCGCCTTTTCCGTCGTGTCCGCCTCTCCCGTCTCGGTCATGTCGCCCTGGTTGTAAATCCCCAGACACACGCTGGTCTCAACCATGTCCGCGAGGGCGTCAGGCGCAAGTGCCGTCGCCCACCAGAGTTGGTCCGAGGAGAGCGCTGCGTGCAGCGCGTCCAGTTGGATCCGTGCAGGGTCGTTGGAGCACACAAAATGCTCGTCGCCACCCACAGCCGCGTCGTCCTGCGTCGCGATGGGTACTGCCAGATGCCAGCTCTGCGGCGTGGCAGCCGAGAAGGAAGCCATAAGGAATGAGTGCCTGGAGTTCAGTTCTCGAGAATCGAAATATTGTTGTGCAAACGATTGTGGAGTGATAATTAAAAATATCTATTCGCAAAAGTATAACAAGACGTCTATGCAAGAGGTATTCGATGCGGCCAGCCTAATAGTATCACAAAAGAAACAACAGGGGACCAAAAAAAAATGTACGCCAGATCCAAGTCCCAAACAGGCAGCTCGCGTCGCCGGTGACTCAAGGCGGAACGAACGCGCTGCCGAATACTCTGGTGCCGCTGACCCGTTTCGCCCCATAATCAAATCGCACCTTTGGTCGCCGTAAGAAGCAGCGCCGGCACGGCAGTTCCTCCGCCTCCAATCGCCAATCGCCAATCGCCAATCGCTAATCGCAAATCGCCAAGCGCCTTATGCCGGCCACCCATCTCGGGGTGGCGTTTCCGTGTTTCCGTGTTTTCCGTGTTTTCCGTTTATATACTTTGATCAGCCTAGGCCTTTGGCCCTTCCGATGTTTTGGGACGGACTCGTCAACGTCCGTTCCCAACCGATTCTTGTGTGGGCGCTGCCTGTGCCACGAAATCCTACCGGGAAATGGGAAAGTCCAGGCTCCAGCCATCGGGAATGGCCGTGAACTCCCAGTTGCGGTCGCCCTTGCGCTCGTGTCGCATCAGCTGCGTCTCCCGCACGTTGCAGAACATGCCACTGCGGCCGGTCCGCTGCACGAGCTTCCACGCTTTCGCGCTGGCATCCCACACTTCCTCCTCGAAGAGATCGCCCTGCTGGACCGCCCGGTGCGGGTTGTTGTTTGGCAGTTTCATCAAGGGCGTCAGCAGGTACTGTGGCACGATAAAGAGCCGCTCCCACCGCTGGATCCATCGCGCCACCGACAGCATGGTCCAGTCGTATGTCACCCGCACGTACGGGTTCACGTACACGCCGGTGCTCGCCTCGGGGGCATCGCCGATGCGTGCGGCCTGCGCGACGTCGGCCAAAAAGAGACAGCACTCGCAGGCCTCGACAAAGATCTCGGGCTCGTAGCGGAAGCGCACAGGGGTGGTGATATTGGTGGGGTGGTCCGGGTCGATGACGTGGGTGCCCATCTCGTGCCAGTCGGGACGCGGCAGCTCCACGTCCAGGTTCTGCACGTACGACGCCTGCATCGCCACCATGCCACCCCAGCAGCCCTTGACGCGCACGGCGTCCGTCTCGGCTAGCATGTCGGCACGTGACCGGCCGGCGCCGGCGCCGGAGAAGATGGGGAAGATGGGCAGTCCGTTGGAGTAGCCCTCGGCATCGCGCTGGGCAAAGATGTCGTAGAAGAGAAAGGGGATCTTCCAGTCCATGGAGCACACGGACAGGTACTCGGCGCGCCCCGAGGGGCCGACGTTGGTGCTGAAGAGCAGGTGGGCGGCATCAAGCGGCTTGAAGGCGACGTCGTTGAGAAAGAGGATCTTGTCAAAGCGCGTGCCATTGACCCCGCCGAGCGTGTCAAGCGGCCGCAGCGCACGGTTGCGGATCTCCGTCAGGTAGGCCAGCCGCTTCGTGCGCACGGTGCCGTCGGGCATGGTGATGCTGGGAACGGACTCGACCGGGACATGCTCTTCGTACACGACGGTGCTGCGGCACGGCAGCTGGTGGCGCAGGTCGTCGAGAGCGGCGGCGCCCTCGGGGCCGCTGTCGTTCTCGTAGATGCTGACATAGACATTGTCGGGGCCGATCAGGTCGACCAGGTCCAGCACGGCCTGGCCCCAGCGGCCGCCGGCGAGCTCGCCGCCCTTGTCAAAGAGGCTGACGCTCAGGAAGACGGTCTCGTTGAACGGGTTGGCACAGCCGTGGGCAGCGGGGTGGTGGCCCTTCCAGCCGAGGGCGCGGCACGAGTCCTCGAGGCGGCGGTAGTGGGACGGGGGGGTCTGGTACGACGGTGCAATAAAGGGTGTGAAGATGAGCAGCGCGGCAAGGAAGGCGAGCAAGTGTTTGAGAACGAAGACGGACAACTGGCGGACGGGCCGTCGGTGCCATCGCATCCACCAGATCACGCGCAAGGCGGGCCGTAGCAGACCACTGGAGCTCTGGGACGGGGCGTCGTGGTAGTAGGCTGGCTTTTCAGGATAGTCATAGTAGGCATTGTCGAGCGAGTGCAAGGACTCGACAATGGTCAGGCGGTCGTCGTCTGGGTTAAAGGTCGAGGAGGACGACAGACGAGACAAGGGTGTGTGACTCTCGAGCAGGTTGTCGAGGAACGCGTCGCGTTCGTCGTCGCTGGGATGCATGGTGAAAGGAATACGACGTATGTGCGAGCGGCCAAAAAGGGCCAAGAAGAAGCCAAGCAGCTCAAGGGGAGCACAAAAGGAAGAGGACGGCCAAGTGTACTCGTACGAACCAAGGGAAGCGAATAACGAAGAGAATTGGAAGAATGGAAAGTGAAAGTAATGGCCGAGATGACAGGAAGGAGCACGTTGCTGACGGTATAAAGAAGGAGGAGGAGCAAGCTTGTTCAGGGCCCACTGGCCAAAACGGGGCACAAGCAGCGAGTGTCTGAGCTGGGCAGGTTGCACATATGTTGGTGCCTGTAAGGATTCCTTCCTTCAAGAAGCTGCGACCGGGTGCCGTGTGCCAAGCACCCACTACCTCCACCACGCCCACCACGCCCCCTAACCGACCACACAAGCAGGACTGAGCCGCATGTGCCAGAGCTTGTTGGTCGGCTGGCGGGGCTCATTTGGCGTTGGCCATCCTCGAGAAATTGAATGCGCCACCGAGTGCGGCTGGGCATGCTGACCATGTCGTAGGGACTACTCCGTATCGGTCCACCAGAAAGTCCTGAAAGCCTGAGAGAACATGGAAGACTTAACTAGTGCCCCCCCCTGGCGGAATAAAGACCGACGCGTGTCGATGTGAGGCTTCCCTCGTTTCTGAAACGGGGCAGCCAACGGCGGGAGGCGACCTTGGCTGATGCTTCTTTGCAGACCAATCTCCTTAAAAAAGACGGGGCCCCACTACAAAGAAAGATATTTGCAGCGCGAGCGGGGGGCCGTAGTCCGAGGGAGGTCCGTATTGTTCCCGTTACTGGCGCCGCTGGTGCCAATTACGAGTACTGACGGGGCGGCGGTTGTGGCGGTGGTGCAAGCGGCTGGCCAGTAGCGGCAGCGGCTTAATACGGCAATAATAGGTAGCACCAGGGCTGAGTGTAGCTGCCCCAGGCCGACTGCCGGTTAGGTCGTAGGGCTGTCTTGGCTTTTGTCCCCCTGAGATCCTAGTGTCGGGTCATAAGCAATAGTCGTACTCCGTATTCCTCGTAAAATCCCACACCAGGAGAACAAGGTCCCTTTTGGACAAGTGTTCGAATACAGAATATCCCTTTCTTTCTCTTCGCATCCTGCTGCCCCCCACAATTTCTTGCAAGTCTTGGTCGACAAGGGGGGCGGCGAGGCGTGTCGCAGCCACATTCCGCAGCAGGGCACCGTGTGGAGCCGATCCCGTCCAACTACGGATAGTATGATTACGGAGTAGGAGCTGCGAGGTTGACTCGTACCGAGTCCACAAAATCGCGTGTTTTCCGCGTCTACGTGTCCCGTGCACTAACGTCGCCTACTGGTAGGTCGACACAGCCACACGACGTCCAGACCGTGGCGCTCGCTGCCGATCCCGTCCAGCCTGGAACGAAACAGGCGGTCCAGCCAGAGCCCGACCGCAGTTACGTCGTACGTGTGTCCGAGGACCCAGCCTGTAATTTGTAATAATGCGTCGTAATCATTGGCACCAGCCGTAGCCTCGTGGGCGCTCTAGGCCAGAACGGTGGTATGAATAGGCACACGTCCACTGCAGCCAATCAGCGAGCCGAACAGCCGAGCTCGAGCCGGCCAATCGCCTAGGCGCGATCGTCGTCGTGTTTGTGCAAAAAAATACGGCTAGAACGAGCGCACGGGCAAAACAGCCACCACACGCTCCCAAAGACATGGTAAAGGAGGCTGCTGCAACCGGCCACCATGCATGTTATCAAGCCGTCCTGGCTCAGCCACAGCGGTGAGTGCGGCGACGACGCGTGGGAGCGGAAAGACGGGGCGCTGACTGCAGTTTTCCAACAGGCGAGCAAAAAGACTTTGAGGTCTACAGCTGCCATGTGTCGCCCGACGGCAAGCGGCTGGCCACGGCCGGCGGCGGTACGTCCACGCCTCTGTCCGCGCGTTGCCCCCTCCCCCGCTCTCCTGCTGACGCGCTCTTCTCTGTCAGACGGCCACGTGCGCGTCTGGTCGACCGAGTCCATCTTCCAGTCCGACGACCCGACGTACTCAAAGCCGCGCCAGCTCTGTCACATGAGCCACCACCTCGGCACGATCCACGCGGTGCGCTTCTCGCCCAGCGGGCGCTACCTCGCGTCCGGCGCCGACGACAAGATCATCTGCATCTACCAGCTCGACCCCAGCCCGCCGTCGCACACGGCCTCGTTCGGCACGTCCGAGCCGCCGCCGGTCGAGAACTGGAAGACGTACAAGCGGCTGGTCGGCCACGACAACGACGTGCAGGACCTCGCGTGGTCGTACGACGGCTCCCTCCTCGTGTCCGTCGGGCTCGACTCCAAGGCCGTCGTCTGGTCGGCCCACACGTTTGAGAAGCTCAAGACCATTGCGGCCCACCAGAGCCACGTCAAGGGCGTCACGTTCGACCCGGCCAACAAGTTCTTTGCCACGGCCAGCGACGACCGCACCATCAAGATCTTCAAGTTCACGCCGCCGCCGCCCCACGCCACCCAGCACGACCTGCTCAACAACTTTCTGCTCGAGACCACCATCAGCGCGCCCTTTCAGAGCTCGCCCCTCACCACGTACTTTCGCCGCTGCTCCTGGTCGCCCGATGGTAACCACATCGCGGCGCCCAACGCCGTCAACGGCCCCGTCAGCTCGGTCGCCATCATCGAACGCGCCCGCTGGGACAGCGAGATCAACCTGATCGGCCATGAGGGCCCAACCGAGGTCTGCATGTTCTCGCCCCGCCTCTTCTACTCCAAGAAGCCAAGGGCCGCGGGCGAGACCAACGGCGACGCGGCCGGATCACGTGACCGCGAGTCCGAGTCGCTCGTCACGGTCATCGCCTCGGCCGGCCAGGACAAGACGCTCAGCATCTGGAACACGAACATGACGCGGCCGGTGGTGATTCTGCAGGACCTGGCGGCCAAGTCCATCTCGGACCTGGCCTGGACGCCCGACGGCCAGACCGTGTTCGCGTCCAGTCTCGACGGCAGCGTCGTGGCCGTGCGGTTTGAGGAGGGCGAGCTGGGCTGGGTGGCGCAGGCCGAGGAGATTGACAAGGCGCTGCAAAAGTTCGGGGCGTCGCGCCGGGGCATGGGCATTGCCGAGGATGTCGAGGGCCTGAACCTCGAGCGCCATAGCAAGGCAGGCGAGCTGCGCGGGGCCGAGTCGCGCATGGGCGCGCTGATGGGCGACGCGAAGCCGGCCAAGACCAAAGAGGGCGGCGGGGCCAGCGGGACCAGCACGCCGACAGCGGCGGCGACAGCGGCGGCGGCGGCCAAGGCCAAGGCGGCGGAGACCAACGGCGCGGACAAGGAAGACAAGACGCCGGCGGCGACGACGCCGGCGGCCACGGCCGAAGAGGAGACGGCAGCACAGCGGGCGGCGCGGATCCAGACGCTCAAGTCGCGCGTGACGATTACCAAGGACGGCAAGAAGCGCGTGGCGCCGCTGCTGGTGTCGTCGTCGGGCACGGGGCAGTCGTCGCTGCCGCCGTCGCAGTTTGTGGGCGCGGCCAACGCGAGCAAGACGGCGGCGAACGAGGCGCCGCAGACGGTGCTGGACCTGTCGCGGCCGTTTGACGGGCTGCCCAGCGGCGGGCTCGCGTCGATGCTGCTGGGCACGAAGCGCAAGGTGGTGGCGCTGGAGGGAGGCGAGGAGGACGGGGCCGACGGCGTGACGAAGCGGGCCGGCGGCACGGCGGGCGCGGCCCACGGCACGACGGCGATCCTGATCAACGGCGTGGACGGGGCCGAGCCGGCGACGCTGCAGCCGGCGGTGCGGGGCGCGGTGGCGACGCCGGCGTTTCTGCGGCCGGCCGTGCTGAACCCGTCCATGTCGGTGGCGCAGGTGCGGCTGGCGGTGCCCAAGGTGCGGACGCACATCCTGCGGCCGCTGGTGCGGGGCGTGCTGCAGGGCGAGAGCAGCAGCGCGGAGGAGGCGGCGCGGGCGGGCGAGAACGTGGTGCTCGAGGCGCGCAACCCGGAGACGCGGGCGCAGCGGGAGCCGAGTCACGTGACGGTGACCAAGCGCGGCGTGCTGGTGTGGCAGGACTTTTTGCCGCGGGCGGTGCTGCTGGTGACGGGCAGCGCGCAGTTCTGGGCGGCGGCGTGCGAGGACGGCAGCGTGGTGCTGTGGACGGCGGCGGGACGGCGGCTGACGGGGGCCATGGTGCTGGAGGCGCAGCCGGTGCTGCTGGAGAGCCGCGGGCCGTGGCTGCTGTGCATCACGGCGGTGGGCCAGCTGCACGTGTGGAACGTGCAGACGATGCGGTCGCCGCACCCGCCGGTGTCGCTGGCGCCGATCCTGGAGATCGCGGTGCACTCGCTGCAGGCGCACGGGGCGTCGGCGGGCCCGGGGGTGACGTCGGCGCACCTCAACGGGCGGGGCCAGGCGGTGGTGACGCTGAGCAACGGCGACGGCTACTGCTATGCGGCGGAGCTGCACAGCTGGCAGCGGCTGTCCGAGGCCTGGTGGGCCGTGGGCAGCCAGTACTGGAACAGCAACGACAGCGCGGTGAGCGCGCTGCAGACGACGGCCGTGGGGGCCGAGGAGGTGTCTGGGGAGACGCTGGCGAGCAGCACTCTGGATGGCAACAAAACCGACACCGTCTCCGTCTCCGCCGGCATCCTGCCGTTCCTGGAGCGCCACACGACGAGCGAGTTCCTGCTCAAGGGCCGCGCGTACACGCTGCAGCGGCTGGTCAAGGCGCTGCTGGTGCGCGACGGGTTCGAGGACTTTGAGGCCTGCGTCAGCATCGCCCACCTGGAGAACCGCATCGCCGGCGCGCTGCAGCTGGGCGCGCGCGACGAGTTCCGCCTCTACCTCTTCATGTACGCCAAGCGGCTCGGCGCCGACGGCCTGCGCGGCAAGGTCGAGGAGCTGCTCAACAGCCTGCTCGGCGGCGTGCTGCAGGAGCCGGCCAGCGGCACCGCCGCCGCGGCCGACGACGACGACGGCTGGGGCTGGTTCAGCCGCACCGGCGACATTTGCGGCTGGGACCGGCGCGAGCTGCTCAAGGGCGTCGTCATGATTCTGGGTGGGTTGTCTTCTCTCTATCGATCGTTCTGTACGCTAACCTTGCAGGCAAATTCCGCGAGCTCCAACGCCTCACCGTCCAGTACGCACGCGTGCTCGAGCTGACGAGCGAGGACGAGGACGGCGACTTCATGATGGTCGAGGCCTGATGCGGCCGTCTGTTTTCTTTCCGTCTTTGGGGACCATGGCACGGCGATTGGGGGCTGGGGCACGCAGGGTCGCGATGCACGGTGTTGGGGTGTTTGGGGACACTTGCTCTTGTTTGGCTTTGTGTCTTGTCCGGGTTTGAAAACCGGTGATTTCTAGCAGTGTCGATTTTAATACAGCATTTCGCCAAGTAGGCTTGTATACAGACGTTGGACGTTGCTACGGAGTATGCACCACCACGGCATCTGGCTGTTAATGTGAATCATGTTGACTTGCAGAACACGCTGATTCAAGGATTTCCCGGTACGTGAATGAATATGAATACTCGTACGGAGTACGGAGTACAAGTACTCGTACTCGTACCTTCAGGCCTCGTAGGAGGAGTGTGGTTGTAATACAGTGTGCGTGTGAGCCGTGTGGCTCTAGTCACATGACAGCGCCGCTCCGTTATTCACGTGACTATTACGGGGTACTATAAAACCGATGCATCTCACTTTTCACGCACTAACCCTCCTGCATATTACAAACAACACCAACCCCTTTGTGAAAACTTCCCCACCATCCTGCATACTACTCCGTACAAACAACACCAACCCCTTCGTGAAAACTTCCCCACCCCCATGGCTACGTCTTCTTCCCGAAGCGGCTACGCTGAAGGCGACGAGGCCTTCCGGGCCTTGAAGATCAAACAGTGGCAGCAGACGCTGGAAACATTCACCGCCGAGAATGACAAGCCGGATAGAAGAATGGACTACACGGCGGTGATTAAGAACATCAATTTTCTTATCAATTACTACAAGAATGGCGGCGAACCGCCGGGGCGCAACCAGACGCATTGGGTGGAGGATGGCAAGATGATGGACTTGCCAAGCGACACCGACTTCCCCCCTAACTACAATCGCACCACGCAAACGCCTGACTGGGTATTTATTCTTAACTCTCCAATCCGTCAAGAGCGCCGCTGACACCATTACAGGGTATTGTTTCTATGTATTGCCAAGCTACGAGTACAATCGGCGGAGCATCTGCGTCGCCCAACTAGGAGCAGGCAACGCAATTCGCTCAGGCTGCTTCGTTTGGTCCCGTTCTTGGAGAACGTATCCACAAAGTGCGTGCCTCTTAGCTTGCTGTTTTGTGCTGCAAGCAATTTTGCTGTTCTCAAGTTGGCATCTAATTTTCTAATGCTCTGTGAGGGAAACATAGATGACAGCAAACGTCCGTATGGTCGAAAACCGCGACATCGTTATCAACATTGAGTTTGGCAACGATACTGGGTCGACGGTTCAAACTCTGTTTCTCGCCGATGCTGCGGCCCTGCCGCAGCCGACGATGCCGTATCTCATAAATATGTCGACTGCAGGCGGGAACACTGTTGGAACGGGCATGGATGTTGAAATGCAAATCACGAAAGACGACGAAGAGCACACGCCCATGACACCCTGGTACACCGAGAAAACACTTTTGCACCCATCCATGTCTCTTCGCCTTTCGGGCGCGGCAATGAGAAATCACCTTTTTTTCGCCACCGCGCCAGGCAATGCGCTCCTGTACGTCGCAGGATCGAAAAACGGAATTATGCAGCTGCTCCCGACTGGGTCGGGCTAATGCGGTCTAGTCACGTTTTGCGAACCTGTTGCGCACCTCGACCTTGGCATCGATGGGCGGCAGGATCGTCTGACCGAACCAGCGGGGCTTTGGGCGTGTTGACAGCGGCTTGAGATCGTAGTGGGTAAGCAGATAGGCCAGGATCATCTTGAGCTCGTGTGCCACAAAGAAGCGACCGGGGCTGCGAGATGTTAGAGAGGTAGCAAATATACGTTTGCCATGAGAACAGCACAACAGCACTCACCATGCGTGTCGCCCGTGACCAAACGCCAGATGATGGGCGCTCGTCGTGACCATGCCGAGCTGGCTGCGCCGGGAGACGAGGGCGTCGCCGGCGTCGTCTCTCTGTTCATTGTTCTCGCGCAGCCGCGCAAACCGCAGCGCGTCGTAGCGCGCCGGATCGCTGTATCGGTCCGGATCGTGGTGCAGGCCGGCCAGGTTGAGCGACAGGAAGCTGCCGGGCGGCGCGTGCCAGCCCTCGGCGGCGTTGGTCAGGCCGGCGGCGGCCACGACCTTGCGCTTGACCATGGACGTGGCAAAGTAGCTGACGCGCATGCTCTCGCGCAGCGCGCTGTCGATGCGCCAGAGGCCGGCCAGCTGGGATTTTGTCCAGGGGTGGGTGGGGTGTGTCGGGTCGACCAGGCCTGTCGCCTCGGCCAGGTCCGGCCGCGCCGCCGCCACCTCGTCGCGCAGCGCCGCCACCACCGCCGGATCCGACGACAGCAGGTCCAGCACGGCCGCGTGGCCCGTCAGCACCGTCGTGTGGATGGCGGCAAACTCGACCGGCATCAGGCCCTGCGTCACCGCGGCCGGCGTCAGCTCGGCGGCCCGGCCCTCGGCCAGGGCCAGGCGCAGATGCCAGGTAATGTAGTCTTCTGGGACAGCATCCCCATCGCCGGCCTGCAACGCCGCCAGCCGCGCCAGCACGAGCGGCTCCAGCCGGCGGTGCGCCGCCCGCCAGTGCCGTCGGTTGACCAGCCCCAGCAGCCGGCCGACGAGCGGATGCAGCACGCGCGGCACCAGGCTGAGCAGGAAGCCGTTGGCCACCACCGTGTCGGCAAAGCCCACCATGTGCCGCAGCAGGTCGTCGTCGCGGCACAGGCCCTCGCCCACAACCACGCGGTTCGTCACGCGCGACACAACCGTCAGCCACGCCTGCCAGAGGTTCACTGTGCGCCATTCGGCTTCGCCGTCACTGCCACCACCACCACCACCAAACGCCGCGTCCACGGCCGCCGCCACCTCCACCTCGAGAGCCGGCAGCAGGCCCGGCAGGTGGCGGGCCAGCGAGCGGTGCACCACGCGGTTGTGAAAGGCGTGGCTCAGGGCCGGCCGTCCCTTTTGGCCCGGGTCGGCGGCCGCCCCCTCAGCGCCGGCCGCTCCCAACAAGAGGTTGTACTGGCTGAACAGAATGTCGTCGTGGGCCGCGTCCGTCGAGAGCACGTCGTCCGGCTGGTCCAGCATCCAGGCCGTCTGCGACGGCGGCACCACAATCTCGGCCGCCTGCGACGCGCCCGACGGCAGCACAAAGGCCCGTCCCAGCTTGGAGTATCGCCCGTAGCCCTCCACGATCCAGCCGTGGCATCGGAACATGTAGACGGCCCAGTTGCGCAGCGTCGCCACCACGCCGTCGCCATGGCCCAGCCTTGGCAGCGATGTCGGATAGCGCGGCCGGCGCGCACAGTCGGACAGAAACGCCGCCACCAGAGACGCGGCAACCAGTGCCGCCACTTTTGTCAGCGTGAGCCGCCCACCGAGCGACGTTGCCGCCCCGGCCACGCCCTCGGCCAGCCGTAGCACCACGCCCGCCGGCTCGACGAGGGGATACGAGTCGTTCATGCTTGGCGAAAGTGTCTGGCTGTCCATCCGAAAATCCCAACAATCTCGAAAAAACAACTCATGCCCGCCTATTGCACAGCCGCCCGGAAGGGGCGTTTGAAACGCCAGGGCCACTTTGCCGCTTTGTGTCAGAAGTACCTCGCTTGGCAAAAGGTACGCCATGATTGGAACCGGCCCGCAGGGGCGCATCCGTGCGCTCGCTTCAGGCCGGGCTCCGCTGTTGTTAGTTTCGTTTCGGAACAGAGAGGAGGTTGCAGCGCAGCACGTCATGGTCAGCAAGTTCGCATCCAAGGTCATTTCCATCTGTCTAACCCGTCATCAAAACCCAGCATTAAAGGCGCGGTAGTAAAGGCCAAGGCCAGAATAATACAGTCTCGAAGGGGAGGAGTGGGAGAAGGAAAAGGTACAAGTGGGGATAAAAAAAAGGAAGAAAGAAGAGAGAAAAGAACAAGAGTAGAAGAACAGAGCCATTACCGAACCAAAAGAGCCAGAAAAAAAGAAAAAAACAGAGAAAAAACGATAAACACCCCCAAAACCTACTGCCGCAACGTCATGTCCGCTTCGGCGCCGTCCTCCTCCTGCGAGTCGGCCCCCAGCTCGGCGTCGTAGGCGATGCTGCCCGCGTCGTCGTCGTCGTCCACGTCCTCGCCGTCGTCCTCGCCGTCCGTCGTCGGGTCGCTCTCCTCGCCGCGCGCCGCCCGTCGCGCAATGTCGCGCTCGTGGTAGATCTCGCCCTGCCGCCGGCCCGCCTCCAGCAGACAGTCCGCGTACACCCGGTACTTGACAATCTCCCGCAGCAGGTGCGCGCTCTTGCGCTCCCAGTTGGCCATGGCCTTTTGCGCGTTCTGCCCCCGCGGCGTAAACGCCAGCAGCATCGGCGACCGCAGCGCGTTATGCTCCTGCAGCTCCCCCTCGATGCTCTTGACGTACGCCAGCAGAATCTGCAGCTGCTGCGCCTCCGCCGCGCTCGACGCCCGCAGCGACTGCGTCGGCGGCGCCCACTCGGCAATGTGAATCCGGTCGCCCGGCAGCTTGCCATGGCGGCCCCCCGACACCGCCCCGTGCAGCGTCGACGCCGCCCCGTCCCGGAAGCTCGACGACGACCCCGTGCGCGTGTGGCCAAAGTCAAACGACCCCGACCGCAGCGACGCCCGCGACTGCATGCTCGTCCGGCCCGCCGCCGCCGACTCCGGCCGCGAAGGCCCGCCACCACCGCCGCCACCCCCGCTGCTCGTCGGCGGCTGCGGCAGCCCCGTGCTCGACTCGTTGTGGTGGATCGCGCTGACCAGCGAGTTGTTGACGATCCCGTCGCTCCACCCGTACTCAATGTTCGAGATGCCGCCCACCAGCGGATGCGTGCTCAGCCGCGCACTCCAGTAGTTCACCGTCGTCACAAACTCCTTGCAGATCTCCGGCGTGCCCACCTGGAACAGGTGCACCGCCCCCGTCGGCAGGCTCAGCGCCCACACGTGCGGCCGCTGCCGCGAGTAGCCCGGCGGCGGCAGCGCCGAGGCCAGCGTCTGCCGCAGCCCAAACGTCCCCAGGTTCGTCGCGTTCTCCTGCCAGTTGCCGCCGCCCACCACCGCCCCCTTGGCCAGCGCCCCGTTGCTCCGGCCCCGGTTCTTGTTGCGCATCGACTTGTTCGGCGTGAACGAGAACAGGCTGATCTGCCCCTTTTGCACCACCGCAAACACGTCGTTCCAGTTCCGGTCCTTGGCCTTCTTGTCCGCGCCGCCCACGTGGTGCTTGTGCACCAGCAGGCCCTCCTTGACCCACGGCGGGCCCGCCAGCTCCAGCGATTCGTCCTCCAGCAGCGGATTCTCGTCGCTGCAGATCGGCCCCTCGTCGCCCGCGTAGTCCTCCCGGATGATGGCCTGGCTGAGCGCGTTGGCAAACCCAATCGACTGCTGGTAGTCGCCGCGGCCCCACGACGACCCAAACGATTCCATCGACATGGATGCCTGTGTCCGGCCCAGTGACTGCCGGCTCCACGTCGCCGACGACACCGTCGGACTCCACACCGAGTTGGCGTCCTCGAAGCTCGTCCGGCTGGACGAGAACCCGTTGTTGCCGCCCGTCGGGCCGCGCGCGCGTGACCGGCTCTTGGACGTCCACCGCGAAGAGCCCGCCCGTGCGCCTTGGTCCGGCACCCGTCCGCGCATCGAGTTCTGCGTCTCCGACGGCGTCTTGCTCAGCACGCTCGGCGTGCGCTTCAGCATGCCAATCACCGACAGGTTGCTCTGGCCCCCGTTTCCGTGGCTCGAACCGCGGCCGTCCGCCCCAAACAGAGGCAGCCGCTCGTCGCGGATCGACGCGTAAATGTCCTTGAGGACCGTCTCCATCTGCACTTCCCACCCATGCATCGGCCCGTCAAACGGCGCCTTCACCAGCGGGCCGCATTCGTCCGCGTGGTGTCCGAGAGACGACCCGGACCGCGGCGGCAGCAACGCCGCCGCCGCCGACAGTCCCAGACCACTCGAATGCTCCTTGTACGGTGCCGGGCTCCCGTCCGGGCTGGCGAAAACAGAGTTTCTAGACAGGATGCTGGGCCGCTTCGAGGTCGTCGCTGGTTCCGATTCGGCCACGGTCTGGCGGATCGACGTCATCGTGTTCTTGATAAACTGGCTGCGCGTCATTTTGGATTCGATATCGGCCATGTGCAGATCGGTGTTGAGGAGCATGATCGAATAACACGCCGTGTGCACGACATCTGCCGTCCATTGTCAGCGGAATTCACCCAGCATTCATAGCTCATAGCATTCACAACACTCGAAAGAGACAACGTACCGAGCGACTTGAAGCCATGGTTGGGGTTGCAGGCACACCACCGCTTCGAGAACGACACCAGGATCCGGTCGACCTGCTGCGTCTCGGCCCGCAGGATCAGACGCTTGCAAACTTGGCGCAGAGCCGTGACGATGCTCTGGTTCTGGAAGTTGTGCAGGTCCATGTAGGCCTGCAGCGTGCGCTGGCGCACCGGGCCTTCCTCGCCCATCCACGAGGCTGCCTTTTCGCGCTGGATAAAGTCCTCGTTGCCCTCAAACAGGTTCAGGGCCTTGCTGCGGTCGTCCTCGGTCGGCTCGCCAATCACAAACTCGGGCTCGTCAATGAGCTGGCCAGGGGTTTCGCTGGGCACCTTTTTCTTTGCCGGATCCAGCTGCATGCTCGGCATGCGTCGGACGGTGCCGTCGGCCGGCCGTGCGCTGCCCGGCGACGCCCCTGGCCCCTCGATCGGAAGGCTGAGCCGCGAGGCCCGAGACTCGGCATCCTCCTCGGCCGCCTTGCCCGCCGCGCGCCCACCGTTCCGGCCATGGGCCGTCGTGGGCGACAGGAGGGACGAGTCGCCCAGGATGGACTTGGACAGCGAGGTCCGACTGGCACGCTGCGTAACGCGATGATCCGCCAGCGTCCGCTTCGCCACCCGTCGCGGACTTTCCTCGCTGTCGCTGCCGTCGCTGAGGAACGATCCCGAGCGCGCCGGGTGCGGTGGTTTGGGCGCGTCTCGTTGTGGCGTCTCCATCATACGTTGTTGGCGGTCCAGGTCGTCGTCGCCATCCGTCGTCGTCCCGGGGTCGACCGGCCGAATGGTCGCGTCGGGAGATGGTTCATAGTCGGGCGAAAAGCCTCTCACGGCACGCGCCACCATCTCGTCGGCCTCGGCTTGTGCGCTGCTGCTGTTTGGCATCTCCTCGGCGTCGTAGAACACGTCGTTTTGCGTGACCAGGGGACTGCCGGTCTTGCCCAGCCCGCCGTCCGCATGCGGCCCAGGGAATCCGTTCGGAAACGAAGGACTGCCCCTCAGGTAGGGGCTCATAGCCCGTCGCAGACTGGTGACCGGACTGTTTGCTGCGGTGTCTCCCATGCGCTCGTCTCGCATGGGTGGGAAAGGTTTCAGGGGTGGCGCAGGCGGGATGGCGGCCTGCGTCTTGGAGGGTAGTGGCGGGGGTGTGCTCTGTTGAGCCTGTTGCTGGACAAAGGCGGCGGGCAGCGGAGGCGGCGCTTCCACCTCGGAGACGCTCTTCTTCCTCCGCCGGAAAAAGCCCGACGGCTTCTTCTGGATGGCCGCGTGGGTCGAGTGGTGGCTGTCGCGCGAGGGCGGCGTGCTCTGGGACTTTGTCGAGTGCGATCGACTGCCGGCGTCTGCAGACATCGGCACTCCCCCGGACGAGGCGACGGCCGCCGAGGAGGCATTCTCCGAGTTGGCCACAGTATCGCGAAGGGAGCCGAATACCCTCCTGAAAAATCCCTGGCGCTCTTTCTGGGAATGCTGCTGCTGCTGCGGCTGCGGCTGCTGCGGCTGGGCCGGGGCCGAGGTAGGGCCCACGTCCTTGGACTTTTCGTAGCCGACGTGTGGTGCCGGGGCGGAGTCCAGGTCAAAGTTGGCCAGCGGATGCGCAGAGGCGGCGAATTTGGCGGGTGGCTGCCGGCTGGCCACAGCACTGCGGGACGACCGCGCACTCCGACGGCGTTCGGGGGCTCGGGCAGGCCCGCGCAGATCGGAGGACGAGTCGGCTGGGAGCTGCTTGTAGGAGGGGATGGACGGCATGGACGGCACGGAGACCAGTTTTCGCGGGCCGCCGGGCACGGTTGGCGTCGGGGCCGCGTCATCGTAGGTCTCGTTGAAAAAGGAGCTGGAGAACTCAATGTGCCACGGCTGGTGGCCGCCGTGAGGAGGGCCATCGCCAGCGGAGCCGACAAGGGCGCCGGGGACGATGGGGGCATTGGAGAGCGTCTCCATGGCATTGTTGTTTGGGCCGACGCCGGGCGCGCCCCGGGACGGCTGTTGGCCCATGTCGAAGCTGGACGAGCGGCCGCCGAAGCCGTGAGCCCAGCGCTGGCTGCCGAGCACCTGCACGTAGCCCCCGGTGTCGATGCTGTTGGTGCTGCTGCTCTTGCTGGCCTTGCCGCCACGCGAGTGCATCATGCGAGGCGTGCCGGGCTGGCTGGCGCGGTGGAGCGACTCGCGCATGCTGTTGATGCGGCCGAGACTGGACTGGAAGCCGGAGCTGCTGTTGCTGCGGTGGCCACGCGAGTGGATGCTGCCCGACAGGCGGCTGGCGTCGTCGGCCGCCTCGTAGTCGGAGCTGTACGAGTAGCCGTGGCGCGCGGGGCCCCTCGAGACGGACGGGGGGATGGTGTTGATGCGGGCGAGGTCGTCGCCGGCGGCCGAGGTGGAGAGCGAGTAGAGGCGGTGGTCGTCAAAGGAGTTGGCGGCGCGTGAAGGACCGGCGTTGACTCCCAGCGGGTCGCTCATCTGTCCCATGGAGAACTGGTCGAGCGAGAGCAGCATGTTGGAGACGAGCGAATCCCGGACGTGACGCGAGGGCAGCGAGAGGTCGTGGGAGTCTCGCTGGCCGGGGATCGGCGGCATGTCAGCCATGGAGCGGCCATTGTCCCTGCTGGCCGCCATGTCGGGGAAGTCGGGGAAGTCGGCGAGGGTCCCGCTCGGTGCGGCTGCGCGAGACGAGGCGTTTGCTCTCGTGGCGGCTGCAGCGTGTGTGGACAAAACGGGCGGACTGGGCGGACTGGCTGTGGCGAAATGGGCGATATGGGGACTGCGGCCCCTGAGTCGAGATGGCGTCGACGGGGGGACTGATGTGTTGACGCTGAGAGCCGGCCGCCTCCTCTGGGCTGTACGGGCGTGATCGGGGTGCATGCCGGAGAGAATCCCGAGGGGAAAAAAAAAGAAAAAAAAAAAGGAGGATCCCAGAACAAGCAAAGAGGCCCAGGACCAGGATTTGGCGCTAGAACGCGAATGGCAGCGCCTTGTTTAAGGAGTTGGTCGCGCCCCCCCTTTGGTCCAAACTCTCTCCCCAAATGCCCCCCCAAATGCCCGACAATATGCCCGTAGCCCGTAAGCCGTATCACGGCACGTCGCAGTGCCGTGGGCGAGTCGTAAGCCTGATGCTACAGGAGCATCTGCGGACGTGCTGGCGCGTCGAGCTTCTGCACACGCATCAGTCCCTCATTTTCACTCTGGCCCCTCCAACGAATGGCGGCGGCTCGCTTCTGGGCTGCCCCCTTTGTTGGGCTGCTCCGCTCGGCGCTAAGGGGGGGCTAGGTTCAGGGGAGGGATGTTCATGCAGGGGGGACAGTGGGCGGCGTTAGTGGTCCCGAGCGAAGAGGCGCAACGGCCGGTTCGATCGTGGGCTGCCAAGATGGAGCGTCCGATTTGTTACGAAAGGGATGAGCGATGATTGCAAATAAAAGGTCGGTTCGATTCGATGCAAGCCTGTCCTTGGCCCGTTCGTCTGCTGCCAGGATCGTTTGTTGCCGGGTCGCGATGGGCGGCCAGAGCGGTCAAGCGGCTTTTGGCTCAGCTCGAGAGTGAGGATACGACGTAGGAAAAAGAAAACTGGTCCAATGGAGCTGAGCAAGAGTCGGCCCGCATGGCGTTTTCCCCTTTTTCCTGTTCTCTCTTCTATCCAGTCGGCTCCGCCAAGGCGATACGAGCACTGAGAAGCAATGTGATGTCCGTCGACGGAAATGAGGTTGCAATGGAAGCGCAAAGTCGCATGCGTGCGTACGGAGTAGAGACAGCAAACAGCAAACAGAAAACGGAAAGCGGAAACAGCAAACACAAAAATAGCATCCGGCCGATGTGACCCCGAAATGTGTCGACAAGGAAGGCACGAGTCGAGGTGCCGTACCTTTCTTGGGGCGCAGACGAAACAAGGCCAAATTTCACCTGCATGTGCACGGCGCTGTTTGAGATACAACTATTAGCGGCCGCAGCTGCAAGGCGGTGCTGGGCGGCCGCTACGGGCTCTGTATTCCGCGACTGAAACCTGGCTAGCGACGTACGAGTACGAGTGCTCCGTAGGCCACACGCATCCTACATGAACGCCTGTGTCTGTGTAGCGTCCAGACGTGGCCCAGACACGTCTGAGTCAGTCAGCGGTCAATACGAGTGAAAACACTCCGTTGGCCCCTCTTTCTCCATTTTCGCGTGCCAGATTGCATCTCTGGAGACTTAGCGTCCGGATTACGCAAGACAACCCAAGCAAGCGCCATGTAACCTAGCATGGCCAGTCCACGATTCTCGTTTACTCGTACTCGAACAGACAGATATCTTCTGAAATGTACGGAGGAAACAGAGGTAGTCCTTGGGTGAATTCTCAGTACATATGAGCAGTTGGAAACACCTTGTAGGAGAGGATTGCGCGGCATGCTTGGCCAAGGCGTTTGCGTGAGAAGCCGTTTTCTTGACCGGAACACGCAGAGCAGACTATGTCTGCTGCTCACAACACATCGTGAATGACGGATCCCACGAGTAAACATTCATCCTCATACGTCGTAGCCCGGCTATCCTCGGCTGGCCCCGACTTGTCCCTGACAAAATGCATTCACCGCATCTTCACGTAGTCACGTGCCTCCATTCCTTCCATAGCCGAATCGGCACCGGACGCGGGTTTCGTCCGGATTCACAGCAGATTCGACCGAACGACGAGCAAGAAATGGCAGGCTACCTACCATTTTGTCTATTTTTTCTCGTAACGATGCCGGATTTAGCTGGAGGCTGGAGCCCCAAGCTCCATCCAATGCACAGCACCATAAATCGGCGCCGGACCGGACAAGTTCTCCACGGACCGTATAAAACTGCTGCCTCCTCTTTTATGTCTGCGGTGTATTCTATATAGATGCCTTTCTCTGCCTGTGGTATATGTGTGGAATATCCAGGAACGAATAGGCGGCAGATTTCGCCTCTGGGAATGCAGTTCACACCCCATCAGCCTCGACTCCATGGACGAAAAGACAGAAGAACCAACAGCGAGCCCCCTACGGGTGTCGGTCTCCAAGGCCATGGACGGAGGCATAGTCTCTGAAAATTCCGAGGTAGACGAGCGAGCCGTACAGGAAGAGCCGCCCTACTCGGTCTACAGCCACCACGAGAAGATTGCCACCACGCTGCTGGTATCCTTCCTGGCCCTCGTCTCGCCGCTCTCGGGCCAGGTCTACCTGCCGGCCATGGACCAGTTGGCGACCGACCTGCACGTGTCCACCTCGGATATCAGCCTGTCGATAACAACGTACATGGTAGGCTGTCTGCGGATCTTTGTCGTCTCTGGTTTGCCTGGCGGTGCTGACCACCAGATTTTCCAAGGCATCGCGCCGTCGTTTATTGGCACCTTCTCAGACGCCTACGGCCGACGACCGGCCTATCTGATCTGCTACAGCGTCTACATGATGGCCAACCTTGGGCTGGCGCTGCAGGACAACTATGCGGCGCTGATGGTGCTGCGATGTCTGCAAAGCGCGGGCAGCAGCGGCACGAGCGCGCTCAGCAGCGCCACGGTGGCCGACATGGTGACACGGGCCGAGCGCGGCCAGTACCTTGGGTACGCATCCATGGGGGTGACGCTGGGGCCGGTGTTGGGGCCGGTGGTGGGCGGACTGCTGACCGAGTACCGCGGGTGGCGCGCCGTCTTTTGGTTCCTGATGGGGCTGTCGGGCGGGCTGTTTGTGATCATGGTCGTCTTTCTCCCCGAGACGTGTCGGCACGTGGTCGGAAACGGCAGCGTACGGCCGCCGTGGTGGGACGAGTCGGTGTGGCAGATGGGCAGGAGGCGGTGGTTAGCGAGGCGGCCAGAGACCGCGACCCCGATCATGCAACTCACCACAGACCAAGGCCAGCGCCGCCGCCGCCCCAACCCCTTTGCGTCCCTCCGCGTCCTCGGCGAGCGCGAGGGCGGCATCACGCTCGGCTGCGGGGCCCTGATCGCGGCTGGCATCTACATGGTGATCGCGACGCTCTCGGTGCAGCTGGCGGACCGTTTTGGCTTCTCGCCCGTCATTGTCGGCTTGTGCTACCTGCCGCTGGGCTTCGGCTATCTAAGCTCGCGCTGGACCGTCGGCCTCCTGCTCGACTGGAACTTCCGGCGCTGGACGCGTCGCCTCGGCTACGTGGTCGACACCCGTCGCCAGCAGCGCCTCGACGAGCTGCCGATCGAGAAGATGCGCCTCCAGATCACGCTGCCTGCCATCTACGCCGCCGCCGCCGCCGTGGTCGCCTATGGCTGGGTCATGCAGAAGCAGGCCTCGCTGGCCGGCATCGAGATCGCCCTGTTCGTGCTCGGCCTCGCCTACGCCGGCGCCCTCAACGCCATCAACACGCTCGTCGTCGACACCCACGCCGACGCACCAGCCACGGCCGTGGCCGCCAACAACCTGTTCCGCTGTCTGGTCGGGGCCGGGGCGACCGCGATGGCGCTTCCGCTGATTAACCGGATCGGCATGGGCTGGTGTGCCGTGCTGATCGCCGCCGTCTGGGTGGCAACGACTCCAGTACTGCTGCTGGTCATGGCGCGGGGAGCCCAGTGGCGCGAGGAAAAGGCCAAGAGCGAGATGGAGAAGCAAAGGCGAGAGAGCCGGGGAGAGAACACGAAGACCGAGCCCAAGACAGTGTGAAGACGGGACCGAACCAAGACCGGATTGATAGACTACATCTTTCATCGCATTACACTAAAGATAAAATATAGCATTTACCTACACCCCACAACCATTCCAAGGCCAGTCTACCTCTCGTTTATCTCCCATGTCCCGTCCCGCTGTCTCTTGCTCCGAAAGCTTTTATACTCGCAGTCGTCCTAGGCCGAACTACTGCGCTCTCTCCTGGCTCTCTCACCACTTTCTTCTCCATCTCCCGCTACACCTTGGGAGGGGCACATGGAGAAAGCCAAACAGACAGCAGCTTCTCTCGGGTTTACTTCGACTTGCGATTCTTTAACCTGGCTAGACACCGAATCCACGGACGACCGAGACGATACCACTGGCCTTGCACCGGCGTCAATTGCCTAGGCGACGTGTTTGGAATCATAAGGACGTATCTGCTTGATGAAAATCATTTATATAATGCTCCTTGGGGAGGGAGTTCAAGGCAGCAGTTCAAAAGGCCTTTAGGGAACTCGCAGAACATCCGACTATTTGGCCAGCTTTAGCACCAACTTACGCAGAAGTTCTCGTAGCAAAAGTCATGAACACCAGCACCAGCCATAAACCCGCTACACTTCGTCTGTTTAGAGGTACCTAGGAAGATTTTATTCATCTACCGCCACCGGAAAAATATCTAATTCCCAAAATTGCTCTTCGTTATCTTGCGCCTCTATTTGAGCCTGCCGCATCCAGGGGAACCGCAAGTCCCGTCCATAGGACTTTAGAAGGCCGAGAGCGGCCGGTTCCCTTAGACGCGCGACGGGAGTCTTGTTCGCCCGGAGCTCGGCAAGTTTCTGCCAGATCTGGCCACCACTCGGTGGCGTTCTCCGCCAGATGCTTTAGCCGGCAGGAAGTCATGGCCAATTGCCAATTTTCGATCCAGTCGATGTAGTCTGTCGGTGCCTTGCTCATTTTTCGCATTGCTTCTTGATACTTGATCTTATTGTCCGCTCGCAGGCGGTCCTGCGTAATTGCAAGGCGTTGCTAGAGTGTTTGCAGGTATAGGTTAGGATCGTCGGCCTGTAGCTCTTGCAATAGCACTGACAATGTGGGAGATACATTCACGAGAATCTACTCTCGTAGTACCGTCTTTCCCTTTTGTAGCTTTTCGTAGCGCTTCTAGACTCTCTCTGCCGCATTTGGCAGAGGCTGTGGAAGCCAAGGGACGGGATTGTCCGGACGAACATGTGGCTAGATATTCGCATTTAGCGCCGCTGTGGTTATCCCTGTCTGCTAGAGAGTCTACTCATTGATTAAGTGTAGGCATTTTAATGCCTTGGGTGGCGCTATATTGGTAGAGGGAAAGGTAGCTGGCAGAAGGACAGACTAGCAACTTTCCAGCAGTATGTTCTGGCAGTATGAATTGAAAACACAAGGGCAATGTCTTGGAATAAAGGAAAGTTTCTTGTTTCTTGTTTCTTGATGGAATTTCATGAAAATTTTAGTGTTCGCGAGACTGTGACGTTGGCAAGGCCAAAAGCCACAACAAAGTCGACAAATGAGACTCGTGATGTTGAGAGACCAACGAAATCCGATGCAACACTAGATTTGGCATAGTGCAATGTGCACCTTTAGGCAACAGCTTAAGAGCAATATGCGCCACATTATTAGGGGTGCTTGAACATGTCTAGCCATACTAGGCCAAGCTCGCGACATAACAAGAGCCAACCATATTATGGAGTGCTCCCACGAAGCCCAATGCAGTTCTCCCTAGCTCCAACACTTTTGGTCGGACGATTGTCGTTTGGAATGCAAAACTCTCCCAAAGTCCAGGCACGATAGTACTCCTCCACATCCTGTCGCCTGAAAAGAACAATGGCCTCGCAAGAATCTGGCTCGCCGCCGCCAAAACTAGAGCTCTCCTACACCCGTCTCACCCCTTCGCCGAAGCCTGACGGCAGTGTACTCTCTGGCGCGCCTATCGTCCTCCTCCATGGCCTTGAATCCTGCAGCTTGGAATTCTCTCGGGTCACGCCCTTTCTCCAAAATGACTACGAACTGATCCTCGTCGATCTGCCGGGGCACTCAGGATCCAAAGACGTCCTTCCGTTGACTCTCGAAAACGCGGCCAATGCGCTCTTCCGTCTTATCACGACAAAGGTCGCGGGCGGCCGAGCGCACATAGTCGGTATGTCGCTGGGCGGCTTCGTTAGCTTGGAGTTTGCGCGACGGTATCCGGAGCTGGTGCTCAGTCTGTTCTGCACCGGGTGCGCTCCGTTTAGCGGAATGAGACGATGGGTCATGTCCCAACCACGCCTCTTGAGCGGGGTTGGCATGGGGCTGGGTAAAGTCGTCACAGATGCGATGTTCTGGTGGCCCATTGGCGTGGAACCGCTCCCAGGCCTCAGAGAGGAATTTCGGAAGAACCAATCCATGGGACTGCTGACGGCAGGGTATACTGCAGTGAATGCGGTGACCCTGGAGGATCTTGCCGAGATCAAAGGTGTGAGGATTGCTATCGTGGCCGGTGCGAAGCGAGATGGTGTTGACGACACGAGGGCGGCTGGAAAGGTGCTCAGTGGCAAGAATCCAGAGTGCAAGGCGTTTGTGGTGAGAGAGGCGGTCCACTTGTGGGACTTGCAACTTCCGGAACTATTTGCCCAAGGCGTGAGAGCCTGGGTTGATGGAAGTGCAATGCCCAAGGAGTTTGAAGAGATGTGAGGTTTCCATGGAGCAGGTGGTTCTTGATCGTCACATCTGGTACGCCTGGTGGCTTATATGACCCAGGGCGGGGCATAGCCGAGATCAGATCTGTATAAATAAGCAAGAGTATGTCAGTTGTCCTGGCCCGCTATCAAAGGCAAGGGACTGTTTAAAGATTCTGAAGATGCCCTTGTGCCGGGATCCTCCACTATCCGGTCTTTGGCGGCTCTGAAGTGAGACGACACGGTGCATCGTTCTGCTGGGTGCCCAGACGCTCTGGAGGCGCACCTCAAAGCTACGATGGCAGCTGAGTGCTGTGTTAGTCGAGTCACGTGGTGGCCAGGAACAGGGCCGTTGAATAGCCACCGCCGCTGGTTAAGCTTAATTCGGCTTCAACTAGCGTGCAGAATAACGGAATCACGTGTCAACTCCAACCTCCTGTTCCTTGTTGTACCATGTTCACCTCATGGAACGGGAGCTGGGCGCTGTCGGGCCGGTGCGTATTGGCGGGCGGGCACCTCACAAGATTCCGCTACAAATACTGGTGGCCGAGGCGGCGCCTAGCCGCGACGGCGTGCCAATCTATACGGCCTCGGGTCGAGTGATCGACTGCCATGTGCAAGAGGGACGGCTGGAGACGGTGCTGCAAGCAGCAGTAGCCTCGCGGTGATCCATACAAGTCGCTTTTTATTATAGATACAACTCACTACCAGTATAACATCATGTCACACCACAATCGGATCTCGCGGACTATGCTGCAGAATAGCTTTTCCCTCGGGATAGTCGTCCATGCGGCCGTCGGAGTCCCACAGGGCGGCGAGAACCTGGCGGTGACCGGACCAGGGAGAGCGAGAGTGCATGACGGCGTAGTTCTGGGGGGAGGTTAGGAAGCGTAAAAGAGAGGGAATAGAAACGACGGCTACTTACATCCAACAGCACCAAGTCCCCCTTTTGCCATTTCACTAGCACCTGTGCCTGCTGGGCCAGGTCCAAGGCCAGGTCCAGGTATTCCTTTTCCATGGGCTCGCCATCGCCATAGAGCGGCGGCGGGTGGTACGAGTTGTCGTCGCCGCGGTATGGCGGCTCGGTGGCGCCGTGATGCACGCTGCGGCCCCAGGCGCTGGTGACGTTGCCGAACCACGAGGACAGGCCGGTGTCGGTGTGTTTGCGGATGACTGGTGGTCAGCGGGGGGGTACTAGGGAGTGATGGAAGAGACCAGAAATAGTTGAAAAATTCAGAAGAAACAGAAAAACAAAATAGACAGCCGTCCACTCCACTTACGCGGCACTGTGTGCGTCACGGTCAGACTGCCGTCGTCATTCCACACAAACGCGTTGCTGTGTCGCCGCACCTCGGCCTCGATCTTGCGCCGTGCCGTCGCCGCGTCGTCCGCAGCCTGCACGGTCTGTCCGTAGGCGCCAAACACGCTGGTGCCCGTGTTGGAGGCCACGTCGGTCGTGCCATAGCGGTAGACGTAGCGCACGCCCTTGGCCCGCAGCTTGTCGTAAAAGGCCGGCGCCCGTGTTTGTATCGCCGCTGCCAGCCCGATGCTCGACGTCAGGGGCGTCTCGCCGCCCACCGCCGGCACCTCCAGCGCCGAAAAAGTCAGCCACGCCGGGTTGATGGTTGACCAGCCGTACTCGTTGTGCGGCCAGATCGGCAGCTCCGGCGGACCCTCGTTGGCCGTCTTGACGTTCTTGGCCAGCTCCGTCCGCCTCGGCGGCCGGCCGACCTCGACGTGCGCCCGGAACCCAAACGCGTGCGCCACCTCGCTGTAGTCGGCCGGCGTGCTGATTGGTAACCCTCGAAGCAGCACCGCGCCGCCGTGCTCCCGCACCAGCGCCAGCAGCCGACCCGACGATGCCAGCTCCTGCACTGCCAACACGTAGTCTGCCAGCGTCGCCGGTTCCTCTCCTGTCGCCACCGCCTGCAGTGCCAACGGAAACGTCGCGTCCCAGCCAAAGCCGAGATCGCGCGTGTTCTGCTGGCCGTCAAAGACAAATTCTTGCAGCGAAATGGCCATGCTTTTCTGTTTGGGAATCCTTTGATTGTTTTTTTCTTCTCTTTCTCTTTTTTTTCTTCTCCCCCCCGACACTTACTACCGCGCTCTCCAAACTCTTCAGCTTATAACGCATCACGCACTGTCCGGAACCGGCGCCTTGACCAGGCGTCATCATGGTTGTCGATGGCGTGCGGACGCCAAGTTGTACAAATCGGGGATAGCGCAGCCGTGGCCGGCTGTCTACACGCTCCCGGACGTCTCTGACTACGCCCCTGGGTACGGTTTACGCGGCCACATGGGCTGACCGTAACACGCCAGCAATATCTCTAGTGTTTCCTGGGGCCCTAAAGTGGACAGAGGTGCGTCGCAATTGGCAGTTAAAGCCCCAGAAAATTATTGCAATTGGGTTGTCCTTACTGCGCGGTACGGGGATTCCTTGACGGAAAGATTCTGCTATGGAAGACATCGGAAGTGGGAGAAAGAATAGAGATGAGGAAGGAGCAGACGAAAGAAAGAAAAAGATGAAATAGGACCCGAGAAATAAAACAATTTCTAGGGGCCATCCACACTGCTGGGATATAGGACGAGCATCCGTCGTATTAGTGCGAATGGCGCCATACTGCAGAGCCTATGCGGCTCCGACAAAACGACTGCATAAATAGAACGCGACAGACGCGTAACGAGGACCTGTCTAGTGCATCTTACCAGAGTCCACTGGCCTGCTCGACAATGGCGTCCAACACCGAGACCAAGGCGGTCGACCTTGCCGTCGAAGAGAACGGGCTGCCTGGCCACAAGTACCACTGGTTCCGCGGCGTCTTTTTCCAAGCCACCATTGTCGGCATTGCCGCCTTTGCCGCTCCCGGCCTCTGGAATGCCCTGTCAGCCGTCGGTGCCGGTGGCGAGCAGACGCCGTACTTGGTCATGTGAGACACCAAGACACGCCGTGTGCCTACTCATAGCTCCCACTGACCTCCCCAGGGCCGGAAATGCCGTTCTATTCTCTCTCATGACCGTCACCTGCCTCTGCGGCAGCCTCATTGCCAACCGCATCGGCCTGAAGAACACGCTCATCCTCGGCACTACTGGCTACGTCCTCTACTCGGCCGCCCTCTATACCAACAACCGCTACGGTACCAAGTGGTTCATCTACTTTGGATCTGCTGCCTGCGGAATCACCGCAGGCCTCTTCTGGGCTGCCGAGGCCGCCATCATGATCAGCTACCCCGAAGCCCGGACCCGCGGCCGTTACCTGTCTTACTGGCTCTGCTACCGCAACAGCGGCAGCATCCTCGGCGGCGTCATCAACCTGGGCTTCAATGCCAAAGGCCGCTCCACTGGAAAGCTCGACTGGCGTACCTACATTGCCTTTGTCGTGCTGCGTGCGTTGCCGTCCCCCGTCTTCCTCGGTGCTGTGATGCCGTGTCGCTGACTAATCAGAATGCCTCGGCCCGGCCGCCGGCTTTCTCCTCTCCCCCCCGGAAAAGGTCCGCCGCCGCAACGGCACACGAGTGCAGCCCATCGCGCGTATCTCGGATCTTGACGAGTTCCGTGCCCTTGGCCGCGTCGCCTCCCGCCCCGAGATCCTGCTGCTGGTCCCCTTTTTCATCTACATCAACTGGAGCCTGCCCTTTCTGAGCTCCTATCTCTCGCTCTACTTTACCGTTCGCGCCCGTGCGCTCGCCTCGCTCGTCGCTGCACTATCCCAGATTACGGCGACGCTGCTGATGGGCGCCTTCCTGGACTGGGACCGCCTATCTCTGGCCGTCCGCGCTCGTAGTGCCTTTATCTTCACCATCTCCCTTATTGGCGGCTGCTGGATCTGGGGCACCGTAATCCAGAACGGTTATACCCACCACAAACCCTCTCTAGACTGGACGGACACCGGCTTCGGACGCGGCTGGGCCCTCTACATTCTGTTGCAGGTCGGCTGGGCGCTGACGTACAACTATGCCTACTGGCTCATCGCCAGCCTCGCCCGGACCCCCGCCGATGTACCGCGTCTTACAAGCTTTATTCGTGCCATTGAGAGCGGTGGCCAATGTATTGCGTCTGGCATTAGTTCTACAACTACGCCGGTGAGCTTGCTGTCTTTCCAGTCACCCTTGGCCGACATGCTAACATGTGCAGCTCATCACTCAACTCGGCATCTCATTTGGGCTCTGGGGCCTGGCCGTTATTCCCACTTATGTGGTTGTACACCAGATTGGCGTCAAATACATTGGCCTGTCGCGCGTTAAAGGAGAGGACGAGCAGACTGATGAGACGAAAGGACAGATGGCAGAGAAACCCTCGTTGTAATTCCAAGAGGCTCGAGGACGGTGCATGATACCCCCTGTAGAGACCTCGTGGTCCTCTAAGTCCATGACAAGAAAAGTTTAAATTCAAAAGCAAAAGTTCAACGGCAGACGCAAGCGGTTGGTTGGCGCACGGATTCCGCGGATTCCAGCACTCCACTTTGAATAGAACGCCGCTAATGTGTACAAGGTCCAGAAGGCTGTAGCGTGCAACACTGTAGCGAGCTTACAGCAGCCAATCACCTGTAGTAAGTTGAGCCCGTGGCTCATGGCCAAAGGAAACACCCTGCCGGCTTTCTTTGAAATCTGTAAGGTGATATTATAACTTACCAATGTGTGCAAGAGACCACCTCCCAGCCTACCGTCCACGGCCACAATGGCTCCCCAGGCGAAGCGCAGCATCGTGCTGGCGGCTCGATGTGCGGTGCTGGCCGGTCTGTTCCTCAGCATCGCCTACGTGGTGGCGCAGTCGTGGCCGCCGACATGGGCACTGTGGGAGGCAAAGGAGCGGCTGCTGGTGAGTCCGGCGGTAGAAAGCCTGGAGACGGCGACCGAGAGCCTGGACACGTCGCTGGCCATTCGGCTGCACCCAGCCGAGCACGCACGCCGGCCGACGCAGACCATTGAGCTGGCCTGGAACATTACGCAGGGCGTGCGGGCGCCCGACGGGGTGCAGAAGCGCGTGTACCTCGTCAACGGGGCCTTTCCGGGCCCGACGATCGAGGCGCGGTCGGGCGACGAGCTGGTGGTGCACGTGGCCAACGGGCTCGCGGATGAGGCGGTGTCGCTGCACTGGCACGGGCTGCGGCTTGCGGGACAGAACGACATGGACGGCGCGGTGGGCGTGACGCAGTGTGCCGTCGGGCCAGGCGGACAGTTTACGTACCGGATCCGGATCGGCGACGACGAGCACGGCACGTTTTGGTGGCACAGCCATGTGGGCGGCCAGCGGGCAGACGGGCTGTTTGGCGGCGTGGTGGTGCACGAGCCGGCTGACGCTGGTGCTGAGACCGACGCTGACGCCATGGACGATTTGCTCTTCATGATCGGTGACTGGTTCCACGCCTCGGCCGTCGACACGCAGCGGTGGTTCTCGTCGTACGTGCACTTTGGCAGCGAGCCGGTGCCGGACTCGCTGCTGATCAACGGCCGCGGGCGGTTCGACTGCGCCATGGCGGTGCCGGCACGGCCCGTGCAGTGTGCGCCGGTGGCGGATGCCAGCCTCTCGCTGACGGCCGGCCTCTCGGGTCGGCCGGCCCGCTGGCGGATCCTCAATGCCGGTTCGCTAGCCGGCCTCAGCGTGACCGTGCCGGGCGCCACCCTCGTGCCCGTCGCTGTGGACGGCGGCCACCCAGTCACTGCCATGTCGGGCGACGGCGTCGGCATTCTGTATCCGGGCGAGCGGGTGGACGTGCTGGTGACGGCAGCCGACGCGACGCGGCTGTTTATTTCACTGGACCCAGAGTAGGCCTGCTCTTTGATTCTTTTTTTTTTTGAAAGCAGCGACTGATTAGCAGAAACCTCCGGTTCCAGAATGCGGCCCTATGCCCCAATCAGTCGTTCCCCATCACGCTGGCGGCAGCACTGGACACGGCCGCTCTCGAGGCCGAGAAGACGGATCCGTTCCCCGAGGCGACCCGTATGATACAGCTGGATGCTCTCCACGGCGTCGCCGCGGCCGCCACGCCCGACGGTCCCCCTGCCGCAGCCCAGACACTCGTTGTCTACGCCAGGGTGCAGCTGCTGGCAAAGTTTGAAAACGAGCCCAAGGGCTTCATGAACCACTCGTCCTGGGCGCCGCAGTCGCCGCCGCTCGCATCGCTGCCGCGGTCGGCCTGGAACCAGGACCAGCTGGTGCCGTTTGTCGAGGCCGACCCGGCCCGCCCGGCCTGGGTGGACCTGGTGATCAACAACCTCGACGACGGCGCCCATCCGTTCCACCTGCACGGCCACGCCTTTTACGTGCTGTCGCGCCACCGGTCCGACCGCCGCAGCGGCTGGGGCTCGTACAACCCGTTTTCCGGGCAGCCGCCGCCGTCTGGATGGCTGGCGGCACCGCTCCTGAAAGACACCGTCATGGTGCCGCGGCGCGGACACGTGGTGGTGCGCTTCCGGGCCGACAATCCCGGCCTCTGGATGCTGCACTGTCACATGGCGGTGCATCTTGGCAGCGGGCTCGCCATGGCCCTACATGTTGGCCGGCCAGACGAGTCCGCACACGTGGTGGAGCCGGGCGAGGTGTGCGAGTGGTAGGGTGGTGAATGGAACGAGCTAGAGTGTACATAGGAACAATAAGAATAAAAAAGGATAAAAAAGAAAAGTGCCTAAACCCACCTTGCGATCAATTCTCCGCACCGCCTAGCCGGCTCACGGACCTACACGTGGAGCACAAACCACGGCTAGTAAGGCGGTCGACACCGAGCAGGGACACAGGCTGCTCGGATCGGCGCTGATCGACACGGGGTGGCCAAAGTGCCTGCGATTGGCCGCTGGTCAACGTCTCCACTGCGTTGTATAATCCGAGAGGCCCTATTTGCCCATGGCTCTCGCGACACGTGGGAGAGGGCAACTATAAAATCAACAGCAGCAGACGACACTGGGCGATGCCGTCCTACCGACTGGTAGACTGTCCGCTTCGCCTTCCGCTTCGCCATGGCTGTCCTATCCAAGCTCGCCCCGGTCCTGTCGCTGGCCGGCCTGGCCCTCGCTGGCTCGCTGGCCGACATTAACCATGTCGTGCTGTTCATGCAGGGTGCGCCTCGGCCTCGGCCTCGTTTAGGTGGACGGCAGGCGGCCTCGTGCTGACGTGCACAGAAAACCGTGCGTTTGACCACTACTTTGGCACCATGGCCGGCGTGCGCGGCTTTGCCGACCCCAACGTGCAGATGGACGACGGCGTCCCGGTGTGGACGCAGACGTACAACAGCACGACCACGCTGAACCCCTGGTACATCAACTACCTCGGCGGCACCTGGCTCAACGCGACCCAGTGCATGGCCGGCGGCAGCAACGGCTGGTCGGCGAACCAGGAGGCGTACGCCCATGGCAGCAACAATCTGTGGGCCAAGAAGAACACGCCGTACAGCTGGGGCCACTTTCGGCGCGACGACATCCCCGTCCAGTTCGCCCTGGCCGAGGGCTGGACCATTGGCGACATGTACCAGGCAGGTTGGGTGGCGGGTTGCTGGATTTGGACGTCACGTGACACTAACACCGCCCCAGGAAGCCGTGATCGCGGCCACCAACCCCAACCGCGTCACGTGGGTCTCGGGCAGCATCAACGTGCCCGGCTCGCCGCAGACGGCCGACGACGGCGGCTACCCGTACATTGACAACAACGAGACGCCCGGCTGCGACAGCGACGGCATCAACTGCTACCCGCTCAAGTGGACGACGGCGGGCGAGCTGTACGAGGCGCAGAACGTCACGTGGCAGGTGTACCAGGACACGGACAACTTTGACGACAACCCGTACGCCTGGTTCGAGCAGTTCCAGGACCTGGGCGAGGACACGGACCTGTACACGCGCGGCATGGGCGGGCTCTCGCTGGACACGTTTTACGCGCAGGCGGCCAACGGCACGCTGCCGGCGATTTCGTACATTATCGCGCCGTCGGAGCTGTCGGAGCACCCGCAGTACACGCCGCGCGACGGCGCCTGGCTGCAGAAGCAGGTGGCCGAGGCCGTGCTGACGTCGCCGGCCTACAACAGCACGGCGCTGATTGTGTCGTACGACGAGACCGGCGGCTGGGGCGATCACGTGACGCCCTACCACTCTCCCAACGGCACGGCCGGCGAGTGGCTCGAGGACCCGCTGGCCGGTCAGGGCTACGTGTTTTCGGGGCCGGGCTTCCGGGTGCCGTTTTACATTGTGTCGCCGTGGACGCGGGGCGGCCACGTGTTTACGGAGCACGCCGACCACAACTCGCAGCTCCTGTTTATTGAGAAGTGGCAGGCGGCCAAGGGCAAGAACGTGACCACGTCCGAGATGGTGCCGTGGCGGCGCGGCCACATGTCGGACCTGACGGCGGCGTTTGATTTTGCCCACCCGGACTACTCCGTGCCGGACCTGCCGTACGCCATCCCGCCGCACACGACCACCAGCGGCGCCTACGACGGCGCCGCCCACTGCGAGGCGCTCTATCCGACCCAGCGACCGACGGTGCCATACGTCGGCACGGCCAACTCGCTGGCCGTCGCCGACGTGCCCGCCCTGGCCGAGAGCGGCTACAAGACCATGCGCGGCCGCCTCACCGAGGGCCGCTACCTCGTGCTCGAGGCCGGCGACTTGGCCCTGACCAACCCGACAAACGCCTCGTCCCGCGTCACCGCCACGGCCGCCACGGCCGACCACGAGGCCGTCGCCCAGCGCTGGGTCGCGCACGTGCGCGAGGTCGGCAGCGACGTCTTTACCTTGAGCAGCGCCCGCGACGGCCGCTGGCTGACCGGCAGCGGCACGCTCGACGCCTCGGCCGCCCGCGCCGGCAACTTTACCGTGTCCTTCGCCGCCGGCCAGGGCTACGCGCTGCAAAACGGCTGCGGCGCCTGGCTGGCCCCCGCTGGCGGGCAGGTCATCCTGGCCGACCAGGCGACGTACTGGGCCGGATACAGCGTGACATACCAGTGATGCTAGATTCTAGTAGGTCAATTTTCAACATGGCAACGGGTCCTCTTCGCTCCGGCATGGGCTGCACCTGCGTCGCCACCAGTGCCATTTCGTACATTTTCTCGAGCAGCGGCGCCTCATAGTACCGCCGACTGGCCAATCTGCACGAGTATCTCAATGGGGAGTTCGTCCATTGTGTCGACCCGCGCGTTGGAGGTTGGAGAGTTGTCAAGTCCATCCTCCAGTCTTTGCTGCAGCTTCGGCTAAAAGGAGGATCTCGCACTGATTGGTATGGCAGCTGTGCTGAGTTGCAGACCCACTTCAGTCCAGCTGTCTTCAAGTGCGCTCCTAGCGTGGCTCAGCCCTGTTTTGTTTGGGGGCCGTAAGGCGTAGTTGACCGTCCAAAACTAGGGCAAAGGCCTCACTAGTCGAAGCCTCGCGTTATGGGTCAGCTTACAATCTCGTGCACCCAAGCTCGGCGAGGTACGTCATGGTACGCTGATATGTTTATTATAGTTGTATATTAAGATTCAGTACTCGTATCCGTTCTATCCTTTTTGGCTTGCTTGCAACTGTAAAAAAACAACCCCCCTTTTATACTATCCTACACAACGGTCTCATGTAGTGCCACGTGTAGCCCGAAAATCTAATTAAAAGGGGAGGAATATAGAGAGGAGGAGGAGAGGAGGAGAGGGGGAGAGGGGGAGAGGAAGAGAGGAGGAGAGGACGAGAAGAGGAGAGGAGGACGAGGGTAAAGACGGTCGATCACAGCTTAAAGGTCTGCATCTCGCGAAGCTGCTTGCCGTACTTGTAGATTAACATGGGGACGGGAATCATGCCAACCGAGATGAAGCCCAGCAGCGAGTTGCCCCAGCCGAGGCCGAGACTGGCGTACATGCGAGGGCCGGCGAGGGGGAGCAGGGCACCGACCAGACTGCGCAGCACCGTGTTGGCCGCAATAGCCGAGGCGGCGTACATGGGGTAGGCGTCGACGAGGTAGGTGGTGATGGGCAAGAAGAGGCCAATGATGCCAAAGCCAAAGGGCATCAGACTGAGAATGGTGGCCATCCACTGGACCTTTTTGTACGCACACCAGCCGTACCAGAAAAAGGTAATGGGCAGAAAGAAGCCAAAGTAGATGGACATGGTCAGGCGCATCTCGGGCACAAAGATGCCGTTGTTGGCCTTGGCCAGGCGGATGACGTTCTTGTCCGAGTAGATGGTGATGATCAGCCAGCCGATGACGTTGCCGCCGCCCAGCGCCAGGTAGACGAGGCCCGTGAGGCCGACGTTGAAGCCGTACGTCTCCTGGAACACGGTGGGGATGGTGGTGAAGAGCAGGTACAGCACGCCGTAGACAAAGGCAATGTAGAGGGACAGCGCAAACACCATGGGCGACAAGAAGAGCATCTTGATGGGGCGCACCAGACCCATCTTGAGCACCTGCGTGGCCGTCAGGACTTCGCCCGTCTCGTAGCAGCTGCGCAGATCGTCGCGGCCGAGCTCCTTCTTGAGGCGGTTGACCTTGCGCTGGATGAGGATGCGGTGGCTCGTCTCCTTGTTGAAGACCTCAATGGTGATGGTGAGGATGACTCCGGCAATGAGGACCACCCAAAAGTCCCAGCGCCAGCCGATCGTCTCGGCCATGAAGCCGCCCACAAGCGGGCCAATGGTCGGACCTGAAGTAGTTGTTAGTGACGGACGTTTCGGTGTTGAGCAGCAAGGCATACCGAACAAGGGGCCCACGGCCCAGACGCCCATGGCCACGCCGCGGTCTTCGACGCGGAAAATGTCGCTAATGAGACCACCGCCGAGCGTCTGCGAGATTAGCTTCATTAGTTTCGTTCCATGCAAAGACACGACGCAAACACGGAGAGAGGCGTACAATGCAGCCAGCACCGCCCACACCGGCCAGCAGGCGAAAGACGGTCAGGGCGGCGACGTTGGGGGCCAGCGCGCAGCCGATCTGCCAGCAGCAGAAAAAGGCGTTGGCGCTGGTCAGGACGATCTTGCGGCCGTAGATCTCGGACAGCGGGGCCATGAGCAGCGGCCCGAGGCAGTAGCCGAGCAGGTAGATGCTGACCATGAGCGAGGCCTTGAGCGTGTTGGTGTTGTGGAACTCGGCGTCGACGTGGCTGATGCCGGGCGACAGGATGGACGAGGCAAAGGGCGTAATAAAGGTAATGGCCGAGAGCAGGCCGGCCAGCAGCCACTTCTTGGAGGACGCAAAGTTGAGGGGCATCTCGGGGTCGTCCTGGCTGTCCCAGCCGACAATGCCGCGGTCGAGGTCGGTGAGCGGGAGCAGCTCGGCGCGGATGCCGTCCTTTTTGCTCTTCTTGCTGGTCGCCGTGAACACGCGCGAGATCTTGCTCCTGACGCTGCCGCGCGTCTCGATGCGGCGGATGCTCTCAATGTCGGGGGCCTGCGAGGGGGGGTCAGTTTGGTTTGGTCTGTTGGGTCTCCGTCGAGTCTCTGTTTGACGGCAAACAGTTCACGCACCATGGCGAGCTCCACGTCCAGGTCGTGGCCCAGACCTTCTGCCTCGCCCGCATCGTGGTCAATATCGGGGTGTCCGTGGTCCTGGCTCCTGACCCGGGCCAGACGCTGGTTGTAGTCGCGGTCGTGGGCCGCGACGGCCTCGTCGTCGTCAGAGTCGGAGTCGGTCTGCACCTCGGGCTTGGAAGCCGGGCCGCTGAGGCTGGACGCATGGCCCGTCTCGGACGGCTCCTGCTTCTCCCTGGCGACCTCCGTGGCCGACGACGCGGTTCGGGGCCGCGACGACGGGACGCTGTCCTGGACAGCATCGCCGGGCTGGGAAACACTCTTCTCATCCATTTTCGAATCTAGGCACCGGTCACCGGGCGGAGGAAGAAGACGGGTGGAAAGACGAGAGCAGCTGGGCCAATGTCAGAAGCACAATGTTTTTTGCTACAGAAAGGAATGTGTAGAGCCGCGGGCCCAAAAAATTTGGCCCGTTAGGGAAATACGTCTTTTATCGGTTGTTTCCTTGCCCACCTGCCCTGGCTGTGATTTGTCATGTACGCTCGCCCGGTATGAAGGGGGCCCGAGCGCGGACCACGAATTAGCCGGGGACGACTAAACCCGGGCGGGGACCCCTCTTTTTTTTTCTGTTTTCTTGGCCATTTTGGCGTTTTTTGGCGAACTAGTTCTCGTGGCCCGCATGCATTACCCCGATACAGCACCAGCTGGAACAGCAGCATGCACGATGCTGCGGCGTGCTGCCTCGGGCCAGCCTAGGACGGCCCTCGGCCCCCAATTCCCTGTTTCTTGCTTCCTTTTTCCTCTGCTTCATGACCTCGTGTCGATCTGCTCAGTTGGATGGCGGTCGAGCCCAACCCCGAACTCGACCCCGAGCTTACCTGGGCCCCACCCCGAGCCTGACTCCGACCCCGAGCCGGAACGCGAGCCCAAAACCGGAGCGCGAGCCCCGGCACTGCCAAATTGGCTAGCGTCTGTCCGCCCTAAAGCTTATTTGCGGATCAGGAACATGTCACCCTGGGCACCAGCCTTGCACTTGCGGGCATTTTGTATATCCTCCGGCTCTTATTTTGCCGTAGTCTTATTGGTGACTGCCACAGAAGGCTAATTTGCGTGCTCGCAGCCGCAAGGCAACACATTCGTGCCTAGCTATTTTGCGCCTTGGTACATAGTACATTGCAGTACGGAGTAGTGCAGAGGCATGAGAATGGCGATATTGCAATGTTTCGCAATCTTTCAGTAGTACGGCAGGGCACACAAAGAGTGGCTCCGTAGGGAGTGCAGTAATACGGAGTCCGGAGTTATAAACAGCGTTTTTCCGCCGATAAATCCATCAAAAGCGGTAAGATTTACAAAGTACTGTTCCTGGATTTTTTTTGGATTATGTAACAATTTCCCCTTACTGCCTAGTATTCAAGGGATCAGTATCCCGCCCGCCGTTCAGCCGTGTCACGTGCCGCCCCCACGCCCTTGCGTGGACAAGCGGACGACGTCAACGAGAAACATGCGACCAATCGACCGGATCGAGCCGCAGCATCCGCAGCAGACGGCTGTCATTTGACCAGGTGGACATTATTCCTTGCGACGTCTACTGAATTTTGCATCCTTTGAAACTACCGCCTTGTTACCCTTTTCCGTCTCCGTCCTCTTTTCGCCTTATCCTCCCCTCCTCCTCCTTTTCTTCCACCCCTCCATCCACCATGGCGCCCCCGTCGCCCCCCCTGCCGCAGCACCTCAACATTGTCGCCCTCGAGACGTTTTACACGCCGATCCCGCCGCTGATCGTGCCGCCGCCGCACACCTTTACCCTGACCGAGTACGACCACTCAACCGGCGCCGACGTGGCCGCGCGCATCGCCGATGCCGACATTGTGCTGATCACGGTGCAGCCGCTGCGTGCCGACGTGCTGGCCGCCTCCGTGACGCCGCGGCTGCGTCTGATCGCCGTCATGGCCTCGGGCACCGACGCCGTCGACCTGGACGCCTGCGCCGCCCGCGGCATCCGCGTGCTCAACAGCCCGCACTGCAACACCACCGCGCTGGCCGAGCATGTGGCTGCGCTGTACCTGGCCACGCGCCGCTCGCTGCTGCCCGTCATGCGCGCCACCGTGCGCGATGACTGGCCGCGCCGCGGCACCCTCATGTCTGAGGCCTACACCACCGGCGTGCCGCCGCCGAGCTGCGCCGACGAGACCCTGGCCATTCTCGGCTACGGCGGCGTCGGCCAGGCCGTGGCCCGCCTGCTGGGCGGCCTGGGCATGCAGGTCATTGTGGGGGGCCGCAAGGGTGACTCCGCACCCTCGACCGTCACCGCGCCATCCGCCGCTTCTTCTTGTCCCCCCCCCTCTTCTTCTTCTTCTTCTTCGTCTTTATCCTCCTCCCCCTCGCCCCCCCGTGTCCCCTTTGACGACGCCCTCCGCCGCGCCACCGTCCTCATCGTCTGCTGTCCCCGCCTCCCCGACACGCTCGGTCTCATCGGCCCCCGCGAACTCGGCCTCATGCGCCCCGACGCCATCCTCATCAACGTCTCCCGTGGCGGCGTCGTCATCGAGACCGCCCTCGTCGACGCCCTTCGCCAAGGCCGCCTCGCCGGTGCCGGCATCGACGTCTTTGACCACGAGCCCGCCGACTCCCACAACAGCCCCGTCGTGGCCGCTGCCGCCAAGGGCGACCTCAACCTCATCGTCACCGCCCACACTGCCTGGGTCGCCGCCAGCACCCGTGCCAACTACCGGCGCACCGTGCAGGAGAACGTCGAGCGCTTCCTGCTTGGCACCGAAGACGCGGTGCGCCTCCGGGCGTAGGCCGGGCGGCCGACGAAAAGAAGTGTGAACAACTAGAGACTATAAACTACATAGACATACCCGTAGAGAGAACTTTGCATATTATGAATCTATATAAAAGGCAAATACAAGTACATACAGAAAACACGTGGTATATCGCTCGCCTTCTCTCAGTCGTATCTGTTGGACGGTAACTCGGCAGCATACAATTCGCGCTGATGGGGGTAATACGGATACTTCACACTGTCACTCTGGACGGCATCCGCCTCGTACACGGCCTCTTGGGTTGGGGGCGTGGACGTGTGCGGCTGATCTAAATGGTACATCGGCCTGCTGTCCGACATCTGTGCCGCCTTGGCGGACCGATTCCGCCGCATAACGTAGAGACCGGCCACGACCGAGCCGCACACGAGCGCCAGGCCGCCGAGAACACCACCGATAATCGCGCCCGTGTTGCTGCCACTTGCAGCACTGGTGACAGTCGATGCCGGTGCTGTTGCAGCCACGGATGTCGCGCTCGCACTGCTGGCGGAAGACGTCGGGGTGGATGCGGTCAGTGTTGGAGAGGAAGTCGACGATGCTGGTGTCGAGGACGAAGTGGAGGTTGCCGAGGATTTCGAGGATGTGGAGCTGGTCTTGGAGCTGGACGTGCTCGAGGATGGCGTGTAGGTCGGTGTGATATAGTAGTTCTGTGTGGTTGGCGAGTTGGCGCAGGCCAAGTAGGCGTAGGTTTGGTCGACGCCAAACGTCAACATGGCCGTCGAGCAGTATTGGACAAACGTCCCCGAGCTCGCGCTGCACATCAGTCAGCCACGACCATCACACGGTACCACCCGCCGCCGTCACGCACCAGGTAAACGTCGTCAGGGCTGTGTCGGTGTTGAACTGGCAGATGCTCGAGCACGAGCCGCTATCCTCGCACGCCGCCGCCAGGCCGCAGTCCGTGGCCGCGATCACCGTGGTGGGACAGAAGCCCCAGATGCCGTGTGCCGTGTCGATGCGGCAGTCGTACCCGGGCGCCGCCGTGCGTGGACTGTCCACATCGCCGTCGAGATAGCCACACGTGCTCAGCACACTCGTCGTCGAGGCGCGGCGGAACACGTTGGCTCGGAGGGGTGGGAATCCGAGTGTCGACGCCGCCGTCATGGCCGGCCCGCCGACCACCACGTCGGCCAGGATCCAGATCCACAGCAGGCCATGAAAGATGACTGAATTCGACATGTCTGCTAGACGAAGAAGATCGTGGAACATAGCACAGGCCAAACTCACGGATCCCGTAAGATACGCGTACACAGCCCCTTATATGGGAGAGCCGACGCGGGCCCGCGCCGCCCTCTGTCGACCCAACCGTCAAGCGCCACGATGGCAACCCGTCGTCCCCCTCTCTCTGTCACCGCCGAAACGACGTTGCATGGGTGGCAGGTCACAGCCGCAGACGATAGCCGCCCGTCACCCTCCCCCTTGTTCGCCTACTCTCCGCCCATGAAGCGCATTACTGGGGACTGCTCATCTCTTGCAGAGTCCCTTGTTTCACTTCTGCAGGGCCTCTGCAGGGCCTCTGCAGGGCCTCTGCCGACCGTCTTGATGGCTCTGCGCATGTGAGAGGCCAACTTCCGTACTTTTTGTGGGGTTCCAGCCGCTCGAGCCAACCATTCATCAGCGCTAGCTAGCCGCCTGCGAACGGGGCCGTCCAGGTGGAGCGGCCGCGGGCGGTTGGCTCCTGCACTGGAGGGGAGGCCTAGCTCGGTGGCTGCTGGAACAGAAACAGCCCAGACGGCCCAGGCAGATTGTGAGGGGCAGGCACAATTTTTGATGGAACCACGGGACAAAAATAACAGAGCGCAGGGGAGATGCGATGGCTCCTACCATAACGCAACTGGAGTAATTGTGGGGCTGTTCCTTGCACCGAGTTTTTACGGAGTGCGCCAAGACAAGATGCTGGCCTGTGGCCGAGTCGAATCGAGTACTCCACGGGGGCGCTAACTTAGCAGCGAGTACTTTGCCAGTAGCCCCTATTCTTCCGCTACTTGATTAGCGATTCTCTCCGCCCATTTTTTGCAACGGCCGCTTGCGGACTTTCTCTTTGCTTCACCCGCATATCTGCCGTTGTCCCCCCCCCCGAACATGGTGCTACGGCCGCCCTAGCCGAGCACTTTTCTTTTCTACATATCCGTGTCTGACAGCAGCTTCTGTCGCCATGCGACGCAGATCACTCCTCGTCGGGCAACTTGTCTTTCTCCTGATCATCGCGACGACCCTCTACTTTGAGGGCCACCATCTGGCCCGCCTACGACAGCCACGGCCACTGGTCACAGGCGACAATGCCGTCCCAGACGCCCTAGATGGCGCAGCAGCCGAGCCGTCGGCCAGCACAAACACAACATCTTCACCAGGTAAGACACACGTCGTGGCTGGTTGACGTAGAGTTTCCCCCCCAAGCTGACAGCCAGCCCCTTCCGGGTCCGGCGTCCTCTCCGCCAAAGACCTTACGCGCTACGTCGACGTCATCTTTGATCCGGCCAGCACCGCGCTGCCACGCCTCGAATGTCCCCTGATCTTTGGAAATACGCGGTACGCCTCCTTGCGACGACCAGCGCCCGATACGGGTACACCGCGGAACGACGTTCAGGTGGACTACTTTTTTGCCATCGACCTGCGCGAAGCGGTGCACCTGCTGCCGCGGCTGCTGGGCAGCGTGGTCGAGGCGATCCGCTACCTTGGTGAGGAGCGATGTGCGCTGTCCATTATTGAGGGCAACTCGCACGACGGCACACAAGAAGTGCTCGAGGCGCTGCGACCGAAGCTCGACGCCCTCACGACGACATACTACCTGCGCTCGAGCGACGTCGATCCGCAGCAGGGCGACCGCATCGCCAAGCTGGCCGAGCTGCGCAACTTGGCCGTGCAGCCGCTGCGCGACGAGAGTGGCCGTCGCTACTCGGCCGCCACCACGGTCATCTTCCTCAACGACGTGGCCGCCTGCGTCGAGGACATTCTCGAGCTGGTGCTGCAGCGGCGCACGCTCGGCGCCGACATGGTCTGCGGCTTCGACTGGGTCTTTGTGGGAAAGTAAGTGCATTGTGCGTTGCCTTGTCCACGATTCTCGTATCCTAATCTCCTCCTCTTCGTTAGGGATCCCACCTTTTACGACGTCTGGGTGGCGCGCGGCATGGGCGGCGACTCCTTCTTTGACATTCCCGCCGACGGCAACTGGAACTCGGCCTGGAACCTGTTTTGGAACGACGACAACGGCCGCGCCAACTTTTTCGAGCACCACCCCTTCCAGGTGTTCTCGTGCTGGAACGGCGCCGCCGTGTTCACGGCCGCGCCCCTGGTCGACGGCGCCGTGCAGTTCCGCGCCCCGGCCGAGGGCGAGTGCGCCCAGGGCGAGCCACAGCTGTTCTGCAAGGACATGTGGTATCACGGCTACGGCAAGATTGCCGTCGTGCCGTCAGTCAATCTCGAGTACTCGGACGAAAATGCAAAGCGCATCAAGGAGCTCAAGGGCTACACATCTCGGTGGGCCGGTGGCGACACAGCCGAGGACAAAATCAGCTGGAAGGACGAGCCGCCAGCCGAGATCAGGTGCATGCCGTCATACGAAAAGCAGAGCTTTCGGCCGTGGAACGAGGCGTTGCCATAAGCGGTCTTTTTTTGGCGGTTGTTTTTGTCCCTTTTTACAGCATTTAGAGTCCGCTTTGCCAGGCGTTTTCCCGAATTATTTTTACCGTTTGCCTTGTTTGGCAGTCTCCGAGACACAGCTGGGCCGACGCTTGACACATGCACGTAAGATACTGTACGTACTCGGACATATGGCGCAAGTCGGCCTCGCACGGCCGTATCGCGTCATGTGGTGGTTCTTATCGTGGCGGCCAATGGCTGGCCGACAGATCGTGGCCCCGCGCCAGAGAGGGGGCAGAGGGACAGCCCCACAATACAAGGACAAGCTTTTAGAGCCAAGAGAGCCAAGACTTTTGCTGCCATGAGCCGCCCGTCTTGGCCTGTCGCGCCCTGTCGTGACAGCGGACCGTATGCACGACGCCAGTCCATGGAAGCAGCACAACCGCGAAAAAGAACGAAAGAATGGCATAAAGAAAGAGAGACAGAGACAGAGGGACGGAGAGTCGGCATGCTCTAATGCAGTGGCTTCATGCAGAGCAGGAATTCCACGGCCCCGCGCCAAATCTGGTTGGACAGTGTGGCTGCGCTGCGAAACAGACCGATCTCAATAGTGGTCGGTGCTTCAGGACGCGCCATTTTTCCACTTTCCCTCTGTGGAATAGACGACGCAGACGGCGGCGGACGAGCCCCTTTTGTGACGGGCCCGCCGAATGCCAGCTGTTATCGGGCCAATGGCTCAAGGGCGGCTGGCCACAGTGGTGTACCCTGAGCAGCTGAGATTGAAATCAAGCTTCCGCTTGGACCAAGCACGCCGAGCCCAGGCCCAGAAGGGAATGGCCGCGTGGGATGAACCATGCTCTATCAGAGGAGGGGGGAGGGAGAGGGGTCACCTCGAGACGCGTGAGAGTGGACGAGGACCCAGGACCCCTCTGTTCATGTATAAATATGGCCTCTTGCTGCTTCGTGGTCTTGGCTCTTTCTCTTCCTTTCCTTGACAGCCACCTCTAAACAGACACTTCATCTTATCACCACCACCACCACCACCACTCCAATCCAATCCGTCAAGATGGGCTTCGGCGACGCAATCCAGGAGTTTGAGAACGCCGCTGACGGCCAGACGTGCGTTTTGTCATCTGTGGCAATCCTGTGGCTTATTGCTGACCCTCCTCCAGCTCCGCTCAGCAGCAGACGGCCAACTCTTCCGACTCCAAGTACGACACCGTCGTTGACAGCGGTAAGAGTCCATGCTTCCTTCAGATCTGTGCAGTCCGGTCAAGCTAACAGTGCCAGTCGTCGACGGCTTCGCCTCCAAGGAGGGCGTGTCGGCCGCGTTCGACCCGGAGATCAACAACGTCGTCAACGACGAGATCAACAAGTTCCTGTAGAGAACCGATTGCATGGAGCCCCCTGTCTGTACTCGTGTGTGCTCGGTAGTCCAATAAACAAATAAAGCCAACTGGGTCTGGGTCAAGTCGTAGGCTACACCAGCACAAACTCACGCTCGGTCCGCTGCCCTTCCTCCGTCTGTGCCACTGCCTCGCCGTCCATGAACCCGTGCACGTACGCGGTGCCCACCAGGTGAAAGGCTCCCGCAACGCCCTCCTGTTTCCGCAGCAGCACCGGCACCTTGGCCCCATCCAACACGACCACCACGTCGCCGGCCCGCGCTGTCGACCGCACCATCAAAAACAGCCCGTCGTCCGTCTGCACAAAGGCCCAGCGCCGGATCATGCGCATCAGCATGGCAAACGCGGGCGTTTCGGAGAGGACTTCGGCCTCGGCCTCTTTATCGGTTTCATCAGTTCCGTCAGTTCCGTTGGTTTCGTCAGTGTCATCAGTATTGGCAGTCTGCATCACCGCGTCCATGGCTGCCGTACACATCTTCATGGCGTCGTCGTCCAGCCGCTGGATCGGGTAGGCAGTGCAGTCGACCGCGAGAGTGCGCCAAAACGCCTCGCGAACCGGCTCGCCCGTGGCCGCGTATTGGCTGTCGCCAGCACCCAACAAATACAAGCCCGCCCACCGTCGGTAGCGCTGCAGCATCTCGACTTTTGTGACATAGGGAAACCCCATGGTGACCTCCTGCCACGACCCCTGCAGGATGGGTGCGACGTGGCCCAGCACGACGCCGCGAAGGCGCAGTCCACGCAGCGGCGCATGAGGCGGGTCCTGCATGACGGCCACTTCGAGGGGGCCGTCCAGCCGGCACTGTGGCCGCCCCGCTGCGTAGGTGCCGCGCTGCGCAAAAAGAATGGTCGAGAACTCGTCCTCGTAGTCGGTAAATGCGCTGCGGTCCAAGTTGGGGGCCCAGGACGGCAGGCCGGGCACGCGGGGGCTGCTCGCGGCCACGAGCTGCGAAACTGGATCCTCGTCCGGGGCGTCGCTCCCATCGGGCTCGTCGTCGACGCCCTGGAAGGGGTTCTGACAGAGCAGGTCGAGGCAGCCGCCAGAGGTGTGGAGGACAGCGAGCGCGGCGTCAGCGTAGACATCGGCGACCGGACGGTCGTAGTCGACCGTGGGCAAGACGGCGGTCTCTTCGACGAGGCCAAGCAGCGCGTAGACCTTGTCGCGCGGGTCGGTCGAATGGCACCACTTGAAGCGTGCCAGCACGTCCAGCAGCGAGTTTGAAGTCGGCGACGGCCCTGCCAGTCCTCCTTCGTCATGGATATCTTGCCGGAGCCGTGCACGCTCGAGCTGAATGGCCTTGACGTGGGCAAACAAGCGGCCGATGATGGGCGTGACCTGTCCGTGGCCCCAGAAGGCGTGGAACGCGTCGGTGTAGGCGGGCTGGCCCAGGAAGCCGCCGACCACGTCGCGGTCCCAGTCGAGAGACAGCACCCGGTCTAGCGGGTCAGCGCCGCCGTCTGCCAGACCCACGACAAGGACCACACGTGGCGCACAGGCCAGCTCCTGCACGATCCAGACGCGAGACCAAAAGGGGAGGTGGGAAAAGGTGACGTCCAGCTGGAGCATCTGTTCGGTGTCCAGTAAGAGCCCCGCGTCGGACTGCTTCCATTTCGCCACGTGTTGCCACCGCTCCGTCATGTCCGAGATGATGTGTCCGTCGCGGCCAGCCAGGCGGCCCAGCAGCCGAAAGCCGTCACGCAGCAGGTCAGCTACATCCGGGTCGATGGCCCTGCCGACGCCCGGCGACGGGTTGGGCCCCAGCCAGGCCAGGTCGGCCGTGCACCGCTCGTAGATGCGTCGCATCTGACGCACCTGTTCTCCACGCTCGGCCGCGTTGTCCTGCTGGATGCATAGGGCATCGACCCAGAGCGTACGGTTCTCCGAGCGAAGACGCAGGTGCCGCAGCGCCTGGTCGAGGTTGGCCGTGATCATGAGCGGCTGCGTCACATCATCGTCCACCTCGGCCAGGACGAAATACTCGCCGCCCGGCTTGCCCCAGACATACGAGACGGCCTCGTAGGACGGCGTGTCGCCGTCGAGGCTAGTGTGCTCCAGACGGATCTGGAGGGGTGCGTCCAGAGCGGCGGCCGGCCGCAGATGTGCGAGGCGGATCTCGTTGCGGGAGCGGCTGAGGGGCCGGAAGACGGATCGCGCCATGATTTGCGGGCAGTTCCAACAGAGACGTGTAGTTCCGGAATGTAGCCCGAGGTGATCATTTTCTCTTTTTTCTCTTTTTTCTCTCTTTTTCAATTTTTTCGCCAAGATGAGGTCGCCAAGCCGTCATCCTGCAGTCAGCCTGCAGTCAGCGGGGTGCGGCCTGCAGGGGTGGCAGGTCGGGCCGGCCACGATGCCTTGAAACTTGGCAAGAATTGGCCAGACATGACAGTGAGTATTGGACAGGGATTATTGGCAAAGGCAAACGAAGCTTAATTTTGGGTCGATCTGGCCTTGCAGTTCCGCCGTCCAAATATGGCAGTCGCGACGTCATGTCCACCTTCCAGGTTCATGATGTAGCGCGTGACGTCAATTTGTACGTAATATTCCGCCTTCTCCGCTTCGAGTATTTGAGCTCCTGATCTCTTTTCCTTTTTCTGGCAGTTGTGTTTCCAAATACCCTTGATTCAACTTCTCCATCCATTGTTCATCATGGTCTGGCAACACGGTGACGAACACTCCATTCCGGCGGAGCACCGGCGCAACCAGTGGGTTTCCGGCTCTTCCTTCGTACTTTGTGCTTCATTTCACTGACCTTTCAGTCCTGGTCGATGGCTGCCGGCCGACCACCGCGTGCAGCACGAGTGGCTGCGCCGCCGCATCGAGCACGTTGACAGCAACGCAAAGGTTGAGCTGATCCCGGTGCTGAAGGAGTTCCAGACGCTCATCGAGACGACACCGCGCATCTACATGTACTTTACCGAGATGTGGGACGAGGTTCCGCACTCGAGCACCTACAGCCGCGACCCGACCGGCCTGCGGCAGATCCGGGACTACCACCACATGCTGGCCGTGCTGAACCACAACCTGACCATTGCACCCGAGTGGACCGACGCTGCCGAGAGCGTCGGCATGGTTGGCGTGCCGCTGTGTGCCATCTTTGACTATGCCATGGGCACGCCCAGCGGCCACGCCGCCTTCCTCGACCCGGACGTCAACCGGATGCTCAAAAAGGTGCTCAACACCTGGGGCCGCTTCCTGCAGACGCCGGAGTCGGCCGAGGTGCTCGGTGACCATCCGGGCGGCTGGTTCGGCCCCGTCGGGTACAAGGACCTCATGTCCGTGGCCAATGCGCCGTATAAGACGAGCCACAAGTTCGAGGACATGTTTGTGTGCGACCCCGCCAAGCCGCACTACGGCTACAAGTCGTGGGATGCTTTCTTTACGCGCCAGCTCCGTGACGAGGCCCGTCCGGTGGCCAGCCCCGGCGACGACAGCATCGTGGCCAATGCGTGCGAGAGCCGCACGTTCCACGTCGCGCGCCAGGCCAAGCTGCGCGACAAGTTCTGGATCAAGGGCCAGCCGTACAGCGTGCTCGACATGCTCGCCCACGACCCGCTGGCCGACCAGTTTGGCGGCGCCACCATCTACCAGGCCTTTCTCTCGGCACTGTCGTACCACCGCTGGCACGCGCCCGTGTCGGGAACGGTGCGCCGGGCGTTTGTGCAGGACGGCACGTACTTTAGCGAGCCGCTCTTTGAAGGCGTCGGCGACCCGGAGAACGCCCGCAAGGAGGAGAGCGACCCGGCGGCGGCCATTGATGCGCAGGGCATCAGCGTGGCCCAGGGCTATCTCACCGCGCTCGCCACGCGGGCTGTCATATTTTTCGAGGCCGACAATCCCGACATTGGCCTCATGGCCTTTATCGGCGTCGGCATGGACGAGGTCAGCACTTGCGAGATCACCGTGCGCGAGGGCCAGCATGTCACCAAGGGCGACCAGATCGGCATGTTCCACTTTGGTGGCTCCTCGCACGTTCTCCTCTTCCGCCAGGGCGTCCACGTCGACGGCTTTCCCCAGCCGGGCGGCGACGTCAACGTTCCCGTGCGGGGACAGCTGGCGCGGATCAAGCCGGCCGCCAAGTAAATGGAAGGGAAGAGAACAGGAGAGCACGAGATGACGGAAGAAAAGGTGAAAAGTTTTCTTTGTTCTGCAACTGTATTAGTAAGAAGCACAGTGAAACATCAGTAGCGAAATAAAAAGCACAGGGAAAATCACTGCCAAGTGGGTGTGCCTCGGCTTCGATTAATATTCACCGTCGTGTTCTCGTTAACGGATTCTCCACATCGTGCTGCAAGCGGCTTGTCGCCCGCGCCCAAACGTCATTGGGGGGGTTTGCCCCCGGTGTGCGCCTTCCGAAAACAGGTGCTATGCCCGGCCTCGTCGAGTATATGTATAAACGTATTAGTCTGTTGGCCGCCAGACGTCTTTTGGACCAAAAACGCCAACGAAATTCGAAAACCAGCTTCCTGCTTTCTGTTTCCCGCTTTCCACCATGTCTCGCCAGAATGTGTCTGTTGTGCTGGCCGAGCGCCCGACGGGCGCCATCGTGCCCGGCCAGACGTTCCGCGTGGAGACGGCGGCGGCGCCGACCAGCGCCGACCTCAAGGACGGCCAGCTGCTGGTCGAGACGCTGTACCTCAGCCTGGACCCGGCCATGCGCGGCTGGATCAGCCCGGACACGCGGTCGTACATTCCGCCGGTCGAGCTGGGCGCGGTGATGCGGGGCGCCACCGTGGCCCGCGTGCTGGCCACGCGCTCGAGCAAGGCCGCCGTCGGCGATGTGGTCACGACGTTTGCCGGCTGGAGCGAGGTGGCCGTCGTGCCCGAGGCGGCCGTGTTCAACCTGTTTGGCAGCCTGCCGCCGGCCGCCCGCGCCCAGCTGCGCGTCACCGACCTGCTCGGCCCCCTCGGCATGACCGGCCTCACCGCCTACTTTGGCCTCGACAAGGTCGCCGGCCCCATCAAGCCCACCGACACCGTCGTCGTGTCCGGCGCCGCCGGCGCCACCGGCAGTGTCGTCGCCCAGATCGCCCGTCTCCAGGGCGCCAAGCGCGTCGTCGGCATCGCCGGCTCCGACGAAAAGTGCCGCTGGCTCCTCGACGAGCTCCACCTCGACGCCGCCCTCAACTACCACGACGAAGACTTTGCCAAAAAGTTCCGCCAGGCCACGCCCGACTTCATTGACGTGTACTGGGACAATGGTGAGTTTTTTTTTTCTTCTGCTTTTCTATTTTTTTCTTTTATTCCTTCTCTCTTTCCTTTTTTTTCCTTCTTACTAAACCTGCTCACTTCCAGTCGGTGGCGACATCCTCGACATGGCCCTCGCCCAGGCCAACACCCACGCTCGCTTCGTCATCTGCGGCGGCATCAGCCAGTACAACGCCGCCAAGGTCCAGGGCCCCAAGAACATTCTCATGGTCATCTCCCAGCGCATCAAGATGCAGGGCTTCATCGTCATGGACTACGCCTCCGAGAACGAAAGGGCCATCAAGGACCTCGCCCAGTGGGTCCTCCAAGGCAAGATCAAGCGCACCGAGACCATTGTCAAGGGCGGCCTCCAGGTGGCCGACCAGGCGCTTGTCGACATGTTCAAGGGCAAGAACACGGGCAAGCTGATGGTCGAGGTCAAGGACCCCGAGGCGTCCTCCAAGCTGTAGCGAGAGAGCCAAGAAAAAGCACGAGGTGCAAAAGATAGGGACGAGATCAAATTGGGTATCATAATTGCATCTGCAGTCTCAAAACAAATTGGCCTTTTTTTTTGTCCTTTTTTCCATTGCACATGCTGTCGCCTCAGCCAGCGTCCGTGTCCATGTCCAGTCTCTTCCGTTGTAGGGCTGCATGATAGCGCGTGTGGCACCGGGCGTCTTTCTCGTGGAGCGGGTTGTAGAGCATGTTGCACTCGGGGCATTCCTTCATCGCGTCGCCGCCCATCGTGAGGCTCAGTGTCGTCTGCGTCGGCTCCGTCTTGCGTGCGGATGTCTGCTGGCCGCGCAACCTGGCACGCATCCGCACGCCTGACGCCGCCATGCCGCTGCCGGCTCGTTCCGGGGGAGCGTCCTTGTGTATCGTTTCTTCCTCTCGTGTCTCTTTTGTCGCGTCGTCACCCTCTCGCTTCTGTGCTGTTTGTGCGGCGTCCAACCGCATCGTCAGCCGCCGTTTCTGCCGCTGCCGTGCTGTCGAGGGACTTGGCGGCGGGGATATCGGCTGCAAGTACCGCAAGATGCCCGGCTTGTTCTTTGGCTTCTTCGGACTCGGCTCACTGCTGTCGGGGACGCTGTTGGCCGTTTCTGTAGTCGGCTGGCCGTTGTCGTCCCGCAGCGGTCGTTTCTTGCCATAGGTCCGGACCGCGCGTCGCCGCGTCGGCGGCAATGTGGACATGGCGGTCGTGGATATGGTGCAACAGACCGCTGCACTCAATCTTGGTGGGCTTTGGACAAAGCCAAAGTCTGTCTTTGCTTTTGGGTGGAAATAAAGTCAGAGTGCCCCGCTCGCGCGAAGGAGCGCGTTGGGGCGCGTTAAGTCGCATTTTCACGTGCCCCACGTGTCTAATCTCACGGCACGACAGCCGTTGACACTCGGGCGACTGCAGCATCTTGCGTGGCTCAAAAGTGAGCTGCAGGACGAGATGGTCTTTTTTCAATATGTGCTCGTAAATTGACCATAGCAGGCCCAAATGCAATCGCTACCTGCAGACATGCTGCTTATGTTTCTGACAGCTCCTTTTTCCGCCTCCGCATGCCAGACTCGTCTGCGTCGACTGGCTCTGCACCAGAAGGCAGCTTCGGGTTCTCGTCCGTCTTGCCCGTCCTGTCCATCTTGTCTTTCTTGTCGGGCTCGTCTGTTTTCTCTGCAGCCTCCACCATCCCTGCCCCCCCGGTTTGCTCTACTCCGTCGGTGCTGACCACCCACGTCCGCATTACCTCCTTTTTCTCTGTCTTTTTTTCCCGCTCTTCCTTGCTCTTCGCGTCTGCCAGATGCCAAACGTAGCCCGCATACAGCCCGTACTCGGCCGCACCCACGAACAGGGAGCCGCCCATGGACAGGAACAGCCGGGCCGGCGTCGGCCACCAGCGGGCCAGCACCCACAGCGTATAGGCGACGCCGCCCATGGTGAGGACAAAGTTGAGAATCAGCATCACCTGGCGGTGCACGTCGTTGAGCGTGACCTCGTCGTCGTCGGCGTCGCTCGCTCGCGCCGGCCGGTGCACGCGCGCATAGACTTCGTTGGCAGGGTGATGTTCGGGCGGGTTGACCATGCGTTCGTACGCGCGGGCCTCGGCGTCGTGGCGCAGACGGGCCATGAGGGCTTTGTATTCGGGGGACTGCAGCACGGTCAGTTGGCTGGCGGCCGAGGAGGGGGTAGAGCACGGAAAACGCACCGGCTCGGGTTTGGGAGGCGGCGGCGGCACGTAGACGGCGGCGCCGACCAGGAGGGACTCGAGGCTCGTCTGGGATGCAACGTCCTCGGTCCTTTTCAGGGTTTGCCACAGCGTCACGACCTGGCGGTGGGAGATGGGACGGCCAACGGCCGGGTCGTCGAGGCTCGCTTCGCCTTCAGTGTTTTTGTCGCTTTGGTCGTTTTCATCGTTTTTGGGGATTTCGCCGGTTTCGCACGTGTCCGTCTCTTTTCGAGCGTTCTGTATCCTTCCCAGCCCCTCCACCATCGCGTTCGTCATGGTTAGGAGCACCATGGTGGCGGCAACGGGCTTGTGTTGTGCTGGTCCGGACCGCTTGGACAGCTTTGGCAGCTTGCTTTAGCAGCTTGACCACCTTCAGCTGCTTCAGCGCTTCAGCTGCTTACTGTGCAGAAAGTGGGCCTCGGCAGTCGGCAGCAGACGGGCGGGCTACGAGCGCTGATTGGCCCAAGCACCCCAAATTTTCTCAATCCGCAGCTCTGCATTTTTGGTGGGCGGGACGAGAAAAGGGTTTTGCTCGAGGTTCGGGCCACTCATCCACGGTGCCCCTACGAGAAGCCATTGCCGCCACACACGCGCCGCGCCGCCCTTGCGCCCTCTTGTCTCGCACGCCCAGCCGCCGGGCCCTCTCCGTTTTCGAATGCACACGCCACCCTGCAGTCTGCCGCCTCGTTGAGCAAGTCGACAAGTCTCGAAGCCTCGAAGCCTCGACGCCTTCGACGCCTTCGAAGCACTTGCGAGCTCGAACTTGGTCAGCCGAGACGGTCCTGCCCTTACAAAGTCATTCCCGCCTGATCCCCCTCCGCACGTCCTATGGCGGCGCGTTTTGGAGGTGCGGGCTTGCTACGGCGGCCGGCCTCGACGGTGCGCCTGGCCACATGTCCGTCCGCGGCCTGTCACTTTCTGGCGGCCAGCCGCACTCGGCCGAGCCGGTCCGTGCTGCGGAGCCCGCACACCGGCCTCGGCCGCAGCACGCCCTCGGACCGCCGGCAGGCCTACTCGGCCTGGTCGGCGGCCGTGTCGGTGGCCGGCAACATTGTGTCCAACGCGATCAACCGGGCCACGAAAAAGGAAATGACCATTGATCCGCTGCGCGTCGTGGCCAAGGAGATGAAGTTCCTCATTGGCGACGTGCGCAAGCTGCTCGGGTCCGGCCACCCCTCGCTCGACCGGGCCGCCAAGTACTACACCCAGGCCGAGGGCAAGCACATGCGCCCGCTCATCGTGCTGCTCATGTCGCGCGCCACCCACGTCTGCCCCAAGGCCCCGGCCCCTCCCCCGCCGGCGTGGGCCGTCGCGCCAGCCCCGACGGGCACGGCGCCGCTGCAGGCCTCGGCCGGCGTGGACGCGTCGCTGTCGCCGCTCAGCGTGCTGTCCGACTTCAACCCGGCATGGTCCCCGGCCGCCAATGCCACGACGTCCACGTCCCCCGGCGCCGAGACCGCCCCCGCCGACGAGAGCGCGCCCGACATCCTCCCCACGCAGCGGCGCCTCGCCGAGATCACCGAGCTGATCCACACCGCGTCCCTGCTGCACGACGACGTCATTGACCACTCGGTCTCGCGCCGCGGCGCCCCTTCGGCCAACCTCGAGTTTGGCAACAAGATGGCCGTCCTGGCCGGCGACTTTCTGCTCGGCCGCGCCTCCGTGGCGCTGGCGCGGCTGCGCAACGCCGAGGTCGTCGAGCTGCTGGCCACCGTCATTGCCAACCTGGTCGAGGGCGAGTTCATGCAGCTCAAGAACACGGCCCGCGACGAGACCAACCCCGTCTGGAGCGAGGCCACGCTGCAGTACTACCTGCAAAAGACGTACCTCAAGACCGCCTCGCTCATTAGCAAGAGCTGCCGCGCCGCCGCCCTGCTCGGCGGCGCCGACGCCGCCACCGTCGAGGCCGCCTACGCCTATGGCAAGAACCTCGGCCTCGCCTTCCAGCTCGTCGACGACATGCTCGACTACACCCGCTCCGCCAAGGAGCTCGGCAAGCCCGCCGGCGCCGACCTCGAGCTCGGCCTCGCCACCGCGCCGCTGCTCTTCGCCTGGCGCGAGAACCCCGAGCTCGGCGCTCTCGTCGGCCGCAAGTTTGGCCGGCCAGGCGATGTGGAGAGAGTGAGTGTCCCCTTGAAGAGAGAAAACAATACATGAAATGAACAAAACCAATGCTGACACCCCCCAGGCACGCGACCTCGTGCTCGCCAGTGACGGCGTCGAGCAGACGCGCGCCCTCGCCCAGGACTACGTCGAGCAGGCCATTGCGGCCATCAGCGCGTTCCCCGACAGCGAGGCCAAGGACGGACTGGTCGAGATGGCCATGAAGACACTGAAACGGCAAAAGTAGGGAGAGGGCTTGTACGATAGACGACGCGCATGGAGCATGACACGGGCCTGGGCCTGGGCCTCGGAGACAAAACTGGAGCACAAGACACACTTCCTGCCGGAGAGGTCGCTTTGTTGGGTACGTGCGCACGCCACTTACACTTTTTTACGCATTGGCGTTGGACAGGGAGGCTTCTGTCAGGACCGCCAGATTAGAACAGATAATTCTGCACCACGTTGGACAGCCACTGCGCGTGTGACTCTCGACGGGACAGGGATGTCCAAGGCCCAGCCGGTCTGATGCTTCCGGGTGTCCTCCCTACCCCCAAACACCCTTGCTTCGGGCGGCCGAGTTCAGCACACTCGTCCAACGGAAGCCCCAGAGAAACGTAAAGAAAAAGAGAGAAAACGGCGCGGCCAATGAGTGCCGCGCTATTCCGACCTTGGGACATTGTGTAATGCCTTGCGCTCTGTTGGTACGCCAGCAGTAAAGTCCGGTCAGGTCTTGTGGTCGAGCACATTCTTACACCGCAGCAGGCTCATTTCAGCAGTGTTGAGGCTAACAATATTTCACTATATCAATTACTCGACACTTACTCGATTGTTACTCGATGAAAATCCGCAAACGGAAAGGCGTCGCTGGTCGGAAGAAGAAGGAGCCCCGCCGGCTAGAATTGGGTAAATCAGACGAACCCACTACGGCGACCTCCGGGAGTCCCTGGTGTGCACGTGATCCTTCAGCACCGCAAAGACGGCAAAACCTGCCCAACTCGTCTCAAAGAGGAAAAGAGGGTCCAGACAAGAATAGGCCAATAGGCGGGGCCCGGACGAAGCGGGGCCAATCAGCGCCGCCCCAGCGGCTCTAACATTCCCTGACATTCCGACAAGTGGACGATTTGTGTTGTGCGGCAGATCGCTCTGATAGGCAGAGACCGGACGCTTGAAACTAGAAAACTCGCCCGAGATAAGGACTGCGCACGCGATGCCTAGCGATGGTACATACATACACAGGTTCAGCTGTCGGGCCCGCCTTGTATCTTTTGCCGTTTTTGCCCCTATCGTCGGTACGTAGAGGACAAAAGGCAGAAAGGAAGAACTGCTGTCGCATGGCTGGCTGGTGGCTGATGGGCCTGACAACCCTGGGACGCCGGCCCCCAGAACACGGCCGAGCCGGACATCCGATAAAGCAAAGACACTCGTAGACGTACTTGTATCTTAGTGAGAGAAGGGGGGGGGGGGTGGATATTCTTCCTGGCCCGACGACCGCGTCTCGCACGACGACTCCATCGTGGCGGGTCTGGTTCGTTGTTCGTGGGCATTTATGCCGTCGTCTTCCCTCGTGTTGCTCACCGTCTTGCCCTTTCTTCTGTTTCCGACTCTTTCCCGTTTTTCCCTCGCCAACGCCTGTGTCGACCTTATCTCTGACAGTCTGTCCAGAGAGATAAGCCCCAGTTTCCCACGACCTCTTCTCTCTTTCAGCGTCTCTGCCTTGACACCCTCTTTTCCAGAACCCCGGATTCTCATATTGTCCACCTTTTCCTCTTCTTGCCTTGGCTCAGATCCCCAGATCCCCAGATCCCCAGATCTCTCCCCCCCCGTTTCCCCCACCATGGTCACCCACGTTGTCAGGCCGCCGGTCCAGCCACAACCGGCGCTCATTGTGCTCGCCTCCAGCCGCGCTGTCCTCACCCAGCCCGACAACTCGCTTGTCCTCTCGCCTGCCACCCTGCTCATCTCCCCCACCACCGGCAAGATCCTCTCCATCACGCCCTCGGTCCTTCCGCCCTCGCTCTTTGACACCGCCACCACCCATTATGTCGACTACTCTCCCAAGCTGCTGCTGCCCGGCCTCGTTGACGCCCACGTCCACCTCAACGAGCCCGGCCGGACCGAGTGGGAGGGCTTCCACACCGGCACCCGCGCCGCTGCTGCCGGCGGCGTCACCACCGTCGTCGACATGCCGCTGAACGCCATCCCGCCCACCACCACCATGACCGGCTTCCGTGCCAAGCTGGCCGCCGCCCAGGGCCAATGTTGGGTCGATGTCGGCTTCTATGGCGGCCTCGTCCCCGGCAACGCCGCCGAGCTCCAGCCCCTCGTCGACGCCGGCGTCCGTGGCTTCAAGGGCTTCCTCATCCACTCGGGCGTCGACGAGTTCCCCGCTGTCGCCCCTGCCGACATCGCCCTCGCCATGCAGACCCTGCGCGACTCCGACACCACGCTCATGTTCCACGCCGAGATGGAGCCGTGTGGTGATTCGCACGATGCCCCTCTCCCGGCCGCGGATGGTCCCCCGGACGCCTACCAGACGTTCCTGGCCTCGCGCCCCCCCGTCTTCGAGACCACCGCCGTCGAGCAGATCCTCGCCCTCGCTCCCCTCGCCCCCCGCCTGCACCTCCACATCGTCCACCTGTCGGCCACCGAGTGCATCCCCCTCTTGCGCAAGGCCCGCGCCGACGGCGTCCACATCACCGCCGAGACCTGCTACCACTACCTCGGCCTCGCATCCGACGACATCCCCGACGGCGACACCCGCCACAAGTGCTGTCCTCCCATCCGCAGCCAGACCAACCAGGATGGCCTCTGGAATGAGCTGGGCCGCCCCGACAGCGTCATCCGCACCATTGTCTCGGACCACTCACCCTGCACCCCCGACCTCAAGCTGCTGCCCGACCACCTCGAGCCCGCCTCTGCTGTCGCCCCCGACGGCCCCGCCCTCATCCACCACTCCGACTCCGGTATCGACATGACCCTGCCTAGCGACGACAAGACCGCACAAGCCGTCAAGACGGCAAATCTCGCCGTCGTCGCCCCTCAGCAACGCGGCGACTTCATGTCCGCCTGGGGCGGCATCGCCTCCGTCGGTCTCGGCTTGTCCATCCTGCACACCGCCATCCGCGCCCGTGCCGCTGCCCAGGCCAGCTCCTGCTGTCATCACGAAGACTCATCCCTCCCTTCTATCCTCGACGTCGTCCGTCTCTGCTGCCAGGCCACTGCCGAGCAGGTTGGTCTTGCCCACCGCAAGGGTGCCCTCCGTGCCGGCATGGACGCCGACGTCTGTGTCTTTGACGACGCGCTCGCCTGGACCCTTTCTGCCGAAGACATGCGCTGGAAGAACCGCTGCTCGCCCTGGGAGGGCCACCAGTTCCAGGGCCGCGTCAGCGCCACCTGGCTGCGTGGCCGCCCGGTCTTTGACCTTGCCGCCCCCAACGGCGGCTTTGGTGCCGTTGGCCCCATCGGTGTGCCCATCACCGAGAAGCGTCTGCCCGGTCCGTTGTCCGCATAGTCGTCATGCAGCCCATTTTCCTTGTCTCTCTTGCTTGATCTGGTGCTCTTTTCGGGATGGCGGGCGCCAATGATATCCCCTCCGGTATGGACTGTTTAACGTGCGACTCAGGATGAAATTATGAGACTTTGTGTAGCTTTTTCCTTCTTGTCTGTACGTTGGATATTGCCGGCCTGGTCTTTGCTTCTTGTGTTTTGTATTTCTGGATGCTGTGAATAAATAGCGTACAATGCATTGATGATAATACGTCATCCCCAATTGAGTTCACATCGCCCCAACGCGCCTTCCCCCCAAAATGGCGAACAATGGCACCATTCTTCGTCGATATTCATCAGCCACGTATTTACAAGCCACATCCTACTTGCGTCACTCTCCGTCGATCACATCGCACACCGTGTTGCCGTCCCGTCTTCCGGCTATCCTGGTCGTACTGGTCGTCTCGGCCGATGATACATGCAAACAAAACGTAACGAAACGAAGCCCACAAGGGCAAAAACAGTTGACTCTGCACAAGCAAAGCAAACGAAGAAACCGCTACAGCCTAGAAGGGAAAGCAAATGGGGTATAAGCGCAAGAGGCAAGGAAAGGCGGCAGGCTGTCGCGGACTGGGACCGATTTGTAGGCACACCAAAGAAGATCAACAAGATCAAAAGACCAAAAGATCAAGAGGATCAGAAGAGAGAGTCGTGTCCCAGCTTGCTGGCCACTGCTTGCCAGTCCCATGCGGCCAAATATTCGCCCATGTCCATGAGCCGCCACACCTCATGCAGCACTTCCAGGGCCTGGTTCGTGTTCCGCAGCCCGGTATAGCTGTGGATCGCGTGGATCGCCTCGCACACCCGCATCTGCTCGGCAGGGGCGTAGCAGGCCGTGCCGACAATGACGCAGGGTAGTAGAAGGAGTGTCTGTGCCGGGTCGCTTGGCTTGAAGGACTCCAGCAACGCCAGTGATTCCTCCACCGCAACATTGACTACCGGCTCGTAGTTGGTTGGCCGCCGGATCGGTGGCGGCGACGCGCGCGAGTCCAAGACTTCTGTGTGCGTACCAAACGGTCGGGCGTTGTCTTTGTTCGGGTTGGCCGAGTGCCTGCACTGGGTTCCGTCGTCGTCGCGCGCCATGGCGTCTTTCGGGAATGGCGAGGAAGCACGGCTTGTTGCTGCCGACCGCGGCGGCGTGTTGGTCAAAGCCGCAGCCGCCCGCGTCAAGATGGCCGATGACGACGACGCACTCGACGATGGCGGGCAGATGGTCATTTTCAAATACAGCCACGTCATCTGCTTGTACAGAAACGTCACCCTCTCTCGGCTGTCACCCAGCGGCCATTCTGGCGACCATTCGAGAATGCTCTGTTCAATGTCCGAGGCCCGGTACAGGCTGTCGTAGTCGACAATCGGGTCGACGTTGTGTCCGATGCGATCGCGGATCCGGATCCGAATGTCGGTAATGTCGCCAATCAGGTTGAACAGCCCGTCCGCCACGCCAATCAGCCGCGGAGAGGTGATGGGTGTCGGCGGTGTCCAGTCGCCGCCGGCCGAATACGAGCGGCTGCGTTGCGGAAAGCTCAGGACATCGTCGGCAAAAATGTGGTAGAAGAAGATCTCGACAATAAAGGCGCAAAATTCGGGGTCCTCTGGCGGCGAGCGCCCGATCAGGTATAAAAAGGCATCGTAGTGGCAGCGTGGGCTGCTTCCCCGGATGCCTCCACCCTCAGCCAGGGACTCCAACACCAGGCATAGCATCTGGCCATAGCGGGCGGCCAGAATCACACTGGGGTCGACGTTGCTGGTCCGGTCTACGCTCAGGGCCTCGTAGAGCGACGTCACTGCCATGCTGTTGTGGTAGTTGCCGCGGCCCTGCAGCGAGTCGCCCGTGACCTTGCTGCCGCGCTGCAAAATCTTGGCGCCAAATGGCGTGTCGAAATCGAGATGTTTGCTGGCAAGCGAAAGGAGCGAGTGCATCATGCCCTTGTGTCTTGTGGCCAAGGGCACCAGCTTGTCTCGGAAGGCGTTCTTCTGTTCGTCCTCCACTGTGAAGACAGCACTGAGGCGATCATTGTAGTGCTTCCAGAAGATGCGGTCCTCGGCCGTCTCCAGGCCGGTGAAAATAGGCTGCATCGTGATGATCGGCAGGCTGTAGTTTTTGAGAAGCTCTAGACACCGTCAGTATATATTCAAAGGGGAAATGTGCAATGCCGCCCTCACCTTCTTCAGCCCTTTCCCTTCCACTCCTCCATATTTGCTTCTCGGGATAGCCCTCGCAGATGACGGCATTTTTCTCGCAGTTCATACCTAGACAGTGGATGAGCATGGCAAGCTGTGAACACCAAAAAGCCTACTTACATCTAGGCTTCGCCTCGTCGCACTTCTTCTTGCGCTTTCGGCAGGTAATGCAACCGGTCTTGGACCGGCCCTTGTTCATCTTGCTGGCGGTCATAGGAGGCGGGGCAGTGGGGACCTTGCGTGGCCGGCCGCGAGGCCGTTTGACTTTAGATGGAGGGGTGATCTCGACGTCGGTGTGCTGTTCGGGGGGGGCCGGGGCCTCTTTCAGGTCTTCAAGCCGGAAGTCATCTTCGTCGATGGGCTCCAGCTTGGGGATGTGAATGTGGTCAGTTTCGGCGCTCTCCCACTGCATGTCGTTCACGTTGGCTAGCGGGCTCTCAGGCCCTGAGTCGGTAGTATCATTGGCGCCGTATGGGTGGGAGATAGGCGAGGTGGAGTGTTCGGGGGTGGGCGAGGATGACGAGGGAGAGGTGTCCAGGGCGGGGGCGGACGAGAGGCTGCTGGGGGCCGTGAGCAGATAATTGTCGGTGCTGGCCGAGGCGGAGATGGGAATGTTGATGCCGGTGCTGATAGGAGACAGGGGGCCGGTGCTGATTTGGGAGGCGGCGACAGAAATGTCAGAAGAAAAGGAGGCGCGGTGGTGAGAGCCGGAGGCAACGCCCCATAGGGCGGACTCGAGCGCCACAGAGGGGGGATGGCGCTCATCGCAGTCCATAGTGGCGGGGTAGGCGGGCCACGAGGCGTCGTCGATGCCAGGGAGAAGGGGGTGCGAGGGATTCATAGCCCGTCAATAACGACGGCATGCCAATCGCAGCTTCGGGGGCGGTCGAAGGACGCGGGAGAGACGCAGCGGGCGAAGGTGACAAGGCCGGGATATAAGTACGAGCAGCAGAGGACTAGCAGCTAACGCGGGACCGAAAAGCACGGCCAATGGTAGGTAGCAGGAGAGGAAAGGTCGATGTCTCAAGAGCGGCGATGTGGTTGGCTCGACGATCAGGTATCTTCACCACTAAAACTAGCCAGGGTAGTGTTTGGGCCAATAGGTCATGCAGAGAATGTGGAGAAGCCTCCAGAGCGGACAGGGTTAAGCGTCGAGGGTGTGATGGGCGAAGGAGAGAAGAGGGCGAAAAAAAGACGAAGGGAAGGGGGGGGTGGGGGAAGGGGAAGAAAAGGGGAAGAATCAGAAGAAGATGGGGACGAAGAGCCAGAAGAATAAGGCAAGGAGTACTCGTACGGGAAGGAGTGAGAGGGAATGAGAGAAAAAGACGACACGGCAAGAGCCACTATTGGGAAGCGGGAGCTGGAGGGCAAGAGCTAAAGCTAGGATGCGATAATCGGAGGCAGCAGGCTGTGCGAGAATGTGGTCTTGTCCAACGAGAAGCGGCCAGACGCTGGCGTGACGGCTGCTTCATTGGAGGGTCCGGAGACAGGCCCGTATCGATTAAAGTTGTCCCAGGAAGGAAGGAAGGGGGGGGGGGGGGGGGGGTGGAAAAGAAAGCTAATTCGTATGGCGAAAACGGAGTTGTGGCCAGCTCGATATAAAAGACGTATTATTCGGTCGGTCGCACTCTCACGCCCCTCTGTGGTCTACGGCGTAGTGGGGGAGGGTGCATGAGGCAAATGTGGGCGACCAAGCAGGACGAGGGCGGGCGAGCTGCAGCGGCTCGAGATGAACATTCTCCGTTCTCGTACAATTATTTTTTTAGTTTTTTATTCTAGTTTTAATTAATTTTATTCCTTACGAGTATTATTTTCAGTACTCCGTACGTCGTAGAGCCTGGCAGCCCCTGTGAAGCCAAAGGGGGTGCAGGGCCGTAGCTAGTGGAGGTGTGGGGCGCATAGCGTGCTTTTTTGTACCTCTGGCTAGAACCAGCAGCCCAGCAATGCACCATTCGGGGGGTCTCTGGGTCTCTTGGGCACCGCCGGCGGGCACACGTATTACGGGGTATCTCCCAGGCCGATGGGGAAGGGAGACAGCGGGAGTGGGCCATGACGAGATGCGCAGGACACTGCCGGTTCACCACTTGTTCGTAGTATCTACTCCGTAAACGACGTCCCAGGGCTAGTGTGCTAGTGCTGTGGCCGCGGGCGGAAGAGTACGACTCGTTACTTGCAGCTTCCCATCCGGTAGGGGCAGAGGAGGCCCGGGCGTCCTGGTCGGCGTTAAAACGAGTTTGGTGGCGCTGACGCGGTGGCTCCGGCTAGACCCCCCTCCGTATCTTACTTTACGACGTACTGTACTTGCCTCGAGGCACAGAAGGCCGTCTTCATCGCAGCCAGACAAGGAAGGCCCCCCTGCAGAGCAGACTCGTACGTTCCTTTTCGGCCGCCAACGCGCTTTACTGGACTTGGGCCTCCAGTCCGGCTGCCACTGCCCAACTGACGGCACCGTCGTAATGGTGGGCCGTTCCTTCCTGTCTGCGCCCGGCCCTCGGTAGCTTCCTTTTCTAGCCGACGACGAACCCGGCGGCCACGATTCGCCCCGACCACTTTCCATACTCCATCCGTTTTCTGTACGAGTACGAGTACGCGGCTTTGCAATGCTCGTACTGTCATGCCATGCGCATCTCGATGCCTGCTCTCCCGATCCGACCACCTCGCCCACTTTCCCTGCCTGTAAATACTACCTGGCGAATTGCCGCGGGTTGGGTGCGTGGAGGCCGCAAGCCACAGAACCTGTCGCGTGCAGCACAAGTCCGCAGAAGAGCGCCACTGGCTCTTGTGAATGCGGCACTAGCGATACAAGTAATGAGTAGGGCGTGGAGTACGACACCAAAGGGTACCAACGGGCCGCCTGCCAATCAGGGCCGGGTGAGATGATGGGCGGCCATTCTCGTACGAACACGGCAATTCTCGACACGACGAGCACGCAGAGCGGCGTATCCTGGGAAAGGGGTCACGCGAGCGCAGGACGGCGGCAGAGCGCCATGGTGGACAACTGCAGCAAAATGGGCGACAAAAGGGAAGCGAATGTGCAGAAAGCGGACACGCAGCCTGCAGAGACGGCGCGCAACTGACAGACGCCTCTCGACCAAAACCAACCAATGGCTGCTGCGGTGTAACGCCACCCCTGCCCTTTTTGCTCGTTCAGTGCCATGCTATCTGCCATGCTGCCTCAGGCCGTTGCGGCTTCTGGGTCCCTCGCACGTTCTGTCAGCGGACGTGGCGCCATGGCCATGTGAAGTCGCCGCCGTGAGCAGGGGGGGGGAGGGGCCTTCTTCTCCCGTCTTGTCCGGTCCGACCGTCTCTCACGATCGCCGTCACGTCCAGATGCGGCAAGCCAGCACATCCAAGCGATGGCCTCACGCAGCGTCTCTCCACCTCGCTTGGCTGGCTTATGAGACGAGAGAGAATATGGGTACGCGCGCGACGTAATATGGAATACGACCGTCCTGAACGGACGGCCTCGGTCCTTTGAGTGCATCCAGCCCCACGTCACCCGCGTGGCCGTTCCCGCCACGCTACTCGTATCTTGTTGTCTCGGTACGGGCAAGCGTCGCACTCGCAGGGAGTACGAGTACTTGTACTGAGCACAGGGCAGGCCAAACCGCTGCGACCGCATCCTACGAGTACGAGTACGAATACCTGCACCGCGGCCATGGCAGCCGGACCACCTCTTGCCTCTGGAGATCGCCCTGAGCGACGTTTTTTTTTTTTTTTTGGCGAGCTTGGCTGGGGCCGTGCCCGCGGCTGGGCCCAGGATCGTCCGCGTGATGCCTGGGATGGCCTGGCACTCTCCACTTGCGGCCCCGCTGGCGGACGCTGCGGAACGAGAGCGGAAAGGCGTCTACGGGCCCAAGTTGGCTCGAGTTGGTACGGAGTAGAGTTGGTCGAGGTTAGTCGGAGCCGGCCCAGTTACTCGTAGCCAAGTTGGTCAAGTTTTGCTCGTAGTCGGGGTTTTCTGGCGTCCTTCCTTCCGCCCTCCAGTCGCTAATCCTCTCGAGTCTCCACCCGACACACGACTTGCTCTGACACGCTGCCCCGTGGTATCGTGTTTGTAAAGCCCGTCCGTCTGGGCGTGGGGGCTGCTTGCCTGTCCCTCTGGCACACCCGCAGGCCACTCGCATGATCTTTGCTCGCCATGGCACGAGGCATGGAATCCGTCCGCACAGGGTGTGGGCAATCGCCCTGGCAATGTCCTGTACTTACGAGTACGAGTCCCATGTGGTCATTTTGCGTCGCCCAAAATGGCAAAACCCCGCGGCTGCTCCGAGCGGTGCATGCCAGCAGGCCCTTCCTGTAAAATACGCAGTCTTACTCGCCCGTCAAGGCAATAGTGCGCCGGCGCCAAATGTTCGTCACACCGGCCTTTGGGTTTCCTTCCCCACTCATGCATTCGATCGTCTCGAGCAGGGAATGTCTCTCCACGCGGCCATTGGCCTAGTGCTAACCCTTCCCAGAAGCTTTGCCGCACATGGAGAAAAAGAAAGAACAGTCAAAAAAGGCTGGAAAGGGGAGCAGAAATAAAGTATAGTGGAAAGAAGAAAGGAGAAGAGAATTTTTGGAAAGAAGAAAAAAATTAAGTACGACGTAAAGAAAGAACAACAGATACGGAGTACGAAAAAAAATACGACTACTCGCAAAAACAAGCTGAACAACCGACCTGCAGCAGCCTGCCGCACAGACGAGGCAACCAGTCGCCGAGGATGAGTATGAGTACGCGTAGTCTCGCGCAGTGTCTCGTCTGGTATGTAGGATACCACTTCTCTTGGCGCCCAATACAACCCGAATCGAGCCGCGGCCAGCCTACGACGAAAGCAATATACTACGACGCCTCGCAAGTACTCGCTCCGTGCTGTATACTCCTAAAGAGTACGAGTACTCAAGGAGCACTTCTGCTTTTTCCAGTGTCATGGAATTGCATTTTCGCGCGTGGCCGAAAGCGGGCATCACCGAAAGCCTGCCGTCCTGCATGCAGATGCTTTCTTTTTTTCCCTTTGCGCTCTTATTCTTGGTCCTTTTTTGTCTTTTTGCCCGGTTTCGCTGTTAATTGGTCCCGCCTCCCATTCCTCGTATCTATCTAACCTCGTGCACTACTCGTCCTCGTACCAGAAAACTGCACCTACATGTACGAGTACGAGCACAATACGAGGACGAACTAACTTGCTGGCTGCCCGTGCGCAGTCTGATACTCCGCAGATGCAGAAGGCCATCAGATAATCTGTAGCTACTGTACGTCGTAGACGGCGCCGTCATATTGCGGGGGGAGGGCCGACACCTCGCCATAATTACACACGCAATGCGCCAAATGGTAAGAATCTCTGGGGGGGTTTTAATTTCGGACTTTGCGCTGTGCCACTCCCTCGGGCAGGCAACGCGAAGCTAGCTGCTCCATAGCTGCTGCATAGCTGCTGCTGTACCCACTGTCCTGCCTGTACTCCGTATGCCTGCGTGCCGTCTTCATCTCGGTGAACAGGCTAGGGACATGGGGTGTGTCGGACTGGGGTGACATTCGCCGATCAACATGACGACGAAACAGCTTCCGGAAATGGTGTCCAATGCGCGCCGGCCTTCGTCTCCGACCACGGTCAGTCAGCCTGCACATGGCGCCGCAATTTCACCGAGTAAAAAAAAAGAGGTGTGACAGCCCCCCATGGCCGAGCCTCACTCGTCAGTTTTCCCCCATGTCCACCCATACCACCTTCGTCTCGGCTTGCCCTTGTCTCCTCGGCTGTGACTCGGGTTGCGCGGAATGCTCGTGGGGCGTCTTATCGACTGTGTCGGCGGTAGGGCCAGGCAAACCACAAACGTGAAAAGCTAAGATGCCTCGGTCAACGTCCACTAGGGGTCATCGCTTCCCCCCCGTCCCCCCCGCACTCCGGTATTGTGCAGCGTGTGCATGCGACAGCCCTACGGCTCGGACGCCGGAGGGTCGCGCGGTGGGCGCTCGTGTGGACTCCAGCCAGTAAAGACGATGTCGGTGCGCTTCTTGTCCGTTGGGGACGGCGCCAGTCCGTACCGACCGCCGAGGACAAGGTCCTTGGCGACGAGCTCGCGCGTGCGGCCGAGGCTTTCAATGTCGGCAATTCGCTGGACCGTCGCGTCTAGGTGCTCGCGGAAGCCCGGCATGCCGCAGATCTGCCGCAGTGCCACTTGCATCGGCACTGAAGCCGCCCGCACCCGGTCCCGGCTCGTGATGCTGAAGAGGTTGCGTCGGTCCATTTCCTGGACAAAGTCGGCACGAGTCATGATCTGCCGTGCCTCATGCAGTGCAAACGACGGCCGCAGCGGCCGGCCGCTGTCCGCCGGCTCGTCCGCCTCGGCCTCCTTGTCCACCAGCGCCTGGGCCAGCACCATGGCCGCGGCCGCCCATTTCTGCTGGTCCATCACGTCATCATCCATGACTTCTCCCAGGATGCCGCACTGGTTGAGGAACCAGCGCTTCTCCGCCTCGGTGATCTCGTCGCAGGTCTTCAGCATGTCGCGGCTGCGTGCGACGCGGTTCAGAAACGTCAACCGTCCGCCGACGCGGCCGTAGACAGCCGCCGCCAGCTCGTCCGAGACTTGCTCGCCAAAGTAGCGCTGGCGATAGCTCTGCAGCGTGGCTGTTGCCTGTGCCCGCGACAGGTCTTGGATGCTGTGCACCTCGAGCCGTGCTGCCAGCTTGCGGAGCCGTTCGGAGACCCAGTAGTCGTCGCTGTTGAAGACCATTGTCACCAAGCCCGCTGCGGCCCACTGCTCCGCCCGCTGCTGCAGCAGTTCGATGAGGTCGCGCCCGTCCTCGTCGTCCCGCACGAGGTGCAGCTGATTCACAATGAGGATCAACGGCCGGTGGGCACCGTGTTCGTTTCGCCGCTTCAACGCCACCTTTTCCAGCTTGTTGAGTGCCCGTTCAATGTCGAGCAAGGCCGTACTCTCGCGCGGGCCGCGCTCGTTAAAATACGACCCAATGTAGTCTTCGTTGAAGTCAAAGTTGAGAGCCTTGCCCAGCCGAATCCGGAAAATCTCGAGGTCGGCGTGTGCATCAAACATGGCTACTCCAATGCCGTCGATCTTGGCCATCGCCTCCAGCAGCATGGTGCTCTTGCCCGTTCCCTTCTCGCCCAGGAACAAATGGTAGTGTCCTACGTTGCGTCCGTTGACAATGGCATCCACCATGCCCTGCTCCGGACGCACCGTCCAGTAGTTTTCGCCGTCTCCCTCCCCTTCACCGTAATCCTCGCCCACCGGCAGTGCTCCTGCTGTGCGTAGATGCCGTGGCATGCCGCGGCCCATGGCGGCGAGCTCGAGTACCGGGTCGCCCGGTTCAAATGCTTTTTCCATCTTTTGTAGCACTAGGTACTTGTAGAACTTGTGGTACCCGTAGCCGGCCAGAGCGAAGCCTAAGCCCAGCATGACAATGGAAGCCATCGACGTGGCCGCTGCCTCGAGCATCTTTTTCCACAGGCTGCCGCCGTCGTCAACGCGGCCGTGGCCGCTCGTCTCCTCGGCAGTGCCCTCGCTGGAATCAGTTTTGCTGCTGCTACCAGTCGAGGTCGAGGTTGAGTAGGGGCGTTGCCATGCTGGAACAGCGAATGGCCTTTGCCTGCTGAGACCACCACGGCCCCTCTCCGACAGCTTTCGGTAGCTGCATGTCTGCGGTGCCGGCAGAGAAGAGGCCAGCGAGCCAGATGCACCGGTCAAGCCAAAAGGGATGGGTGTCAAGAGTCCATGGGAAGCAGCTGGCACGACCGTTCTCCCTGTCTTGTAGCTTGTGGGAAGGAAGTAGGTCCAGTAAGCTTGCCCCACCCTGGAGACAGTCATGGCCGGACCGCTTCACGGCCACACTATGCTACCGCGTGGCGCAAAGGTGGAGGGCAGGATCAAGAAAACGGCAGAGGGATGAAATTTTGACAAAGAAAGAAAAAAGGGGGCGGCAGGGGAAAGACATTTGCTTTCTGTATTTGTGTTGGGGAATTGCCAAGAAGTCTTGGAAGGGTCGAATCATCAAGCTGTGGCTGGGGAAAGGACAACACACGTGATGTTAGTTCCTGCCTAGTCGGGAAATTCACAGCCAGCTGGCAACGACCGTCAACGCCTTCGGTCCGTTTACTTGTAATACACGGTGGGAGGGAAACGGAGGCATGATGTGTTATGATGTGTTATAGACACAGTCCTAGGCGTCTAGACGGGGGGACTATATTTTCCGGACGTAGGACCCCCTCTCTTCTCATTCACTACTTCGTGCAACCACAAAAAAAATATAAACCAGCACGCTTTGTTTTCTGTTTTCAGCAACAACAACTACCGTGCCACACCTCCACCTCTTTACCTCCTCACCTACCCATTTCCGGCACCTTCCTCTTTTTCCTCATCACCAACAAGCCTTCCCTTTCCAATAAGAGACAATACCAGTTTAGTCCTAGTCAGCTTTTTTCTTCTTTCATCGCCAACTTCGGATCCAACTCGATCTGACAACGGGCTGATCTTGCTGCCGGCGAGGGCAAATCAGCCCAAGATGGCGTCCATCTTTGGGCCGTGTCCAAGTACGTTTTACAGTAAACATCGTGATAGTATCGATGAAAGTTTTGATTTCTAACGATGACGCGAAACCATCAGCCCGGCTTCCCACGCCGTCAACCATGCTTCTGGAAGCCTGGACTAGCAACCCGGCGACGAGAAAGCTCGTGGTTGAGCTGCTTGCTCGCAAGGTAGATGGCCTTGACGGCGCCGCCACCTCTGCGGCCCTGAGACAGCAGCTGGCCGTCTTTGACGGCGACATGTCTGTGTTGAGCGTCGTCGTCACGGCAGTCAAGATGCTGTCGGGCACGTCGCCGTGCCAGAGTCCGCTGGTGTCGGCCGGCCACACGCAGGAGATTGAGGTCGTGAGGCGCGATGACTTTCCCAACGTGCTGAAGCACCTGGCAGAAGACGTCTTTGTCAACAACGAGACTGCCGTGTGCTGGAGCCAAGTCGGCACGCTGCGAGGCATCGACACGCTCACAGGCCTGGAGTCGCGTCGACGGCTGGACCTCGACATTATTGCCAACAAGCTGGCCATCCGTAGCAGTGAGGATCTCGAGATTGCGAGGCTTCGCATGGATCCTGCTCTGGACCAGATCGAACCGCTGGTGACTGCCAACGTGGAGGCGCAGGCCAACTTTCGCATTGTTTTTCTCGGCACCCGGATCTGTGTACGTTGCTTTTTTGCCTCTTTCTTTCCTCATCCTCACTTTCTTCCCATCTATTCTTTTTTAATCATCTCAATCATCTCTGTTTTCTTCTCTTTCATCATCGTCCCACTCTCCCTTTTCATTATTTTCTTCTTCTACTTCTCTGCCTTCGCCGCCTTCTCTCCATTTTCCTCCTTCTCCTTCTCCTTCCCTCCCCTTCCTCCTCTTCCTTTTCATCATCTATCTCTTTTTTCCTTTTTCATCATCTCCCTCCTCCAAATGACTGTGCTGACCAAAAAGATGATGTCGTGGCATATCCGCAACAGCATCGAGCGGGGCTTTATCATGCAGCTGCTCAACGCCGTGTTCCCACCTTACCTCCTGTCGTACCCGGCCCCGTCGATCCAGGTGGAAGATGTCCGCTCGATCCGCGGCCATGTCTACGAAATCCTCATGGGCCCTGAAGGGGCATTCCCCAACACACCGACCATCCAGCAGCGCTTGCTCGCATCGGTGGGCATCGATGGCGGCTGGCGGGACGAGGTGTGGCCTGCACTGACTTCGTACTTTGATTTGCTCGAGGAGACGCGGCAGTCGTATTCGGAAATCTGTGGCCGCAGCGTCACCGCCGCCAGCACAAGCACCAGCGAGTACGACACTTTGTCGTTCAGGGACCTGGCCAAGCCCACCATCATCGGGGCGGCCCAGGCGGTCCAGAGCCGGGCCAACAGCCCGCGGCCAGACAAGATCAAGTCGATTTTAAAGAGATCGACGCCGCCGTCGGGTCAGAGCTTGCCGTCTTCGAGCTCACGCTCCGAAATTGCAGTGCATCCAGCGCTGCGAGGTGACTTGGGTCTGAATGAAGACCAGATTGTCAGGATGGGGCTGGTGATCCAGACGCCCTCGCCGCAGGGCCCTGTGCTGAGACAGGTGGTGTCGGGCTCGCCGACGATTGTGCCGTCGCCCACCATGTCGCTGTCGTCGGGTTCGTCTGCGTTTGTGCGTTCCGCTGCACAGGCAGACGTCTTTCACACAAGCCAAAATAACGGTGACATCCGGCTGGAAGAGCTGGAGCGTGCCGTCAGCCAGAGCAGCAGCGGACCGGCACCAGCCTCCAAGGTGACGATGACTCCAAGCAAGACGACTACGCCGCCAGACAAGACAATGAAGCTGATCAAGTCGACTTGGAAGTCAACCGAGAGCATGTTTGCCAAGTTCCGCGGCCACGACGACGGCAGCGGGCCCTCGCAACGCCGGCCGTCCAAGACGGTGCGCTTCTCGGACACAGGGGATGATATGGAAGGGACGCCGACGCGGACGCCAGCGCGGGCGCGGGCGTCGACACCGATGCCGGGCAGGATCATTGAGGAACAAGTTGAACAGGTGCGGCCGCGGCCACAGACCGCGCCGTCTATCACGGCCAGTGCCGAGCAGTGGGAGTACACTCGCCTCTATCTGATGGAAAAGCTGGCCGCGGAGCGAGAGGGCCGTCCGTTTGAGTTGGACCAGCCGCCCAACAACTTGATTGCAGATGCGGGCGAAGAGAGCAGTGACCGCACCTCCATGTTCTGGGCGAGCCGTGGAGCTGCATTCGCCAAGTGGTTTCTGGATGTCCGGCGGGACCAGACTGAGACGGTCGACGAGCTTCTTCAGCCGGCTACGGTGCCCAGGATGTCGATCGCAGCGGGGGCGTAGGACGCTCCCGATGCGGACGGCCCGTCTGTGGCCAAGAAAAACGACGACCAGACTGGTCAGGCGGATCTGACGACCCAGAGTGATCCCTCGCCGCGACTGGGCAAGCTGGCCTTTGAGATGACGCCGACCGAATCGCGGCAGGATCTCGACCTCAATGTCAAGCTGTTTCAGCGACAGTCGCTCTTGACGGCGGCCAAGACGCAAATCGAACAAGACCAAGAACAACGCCACCGCGAGCAAGACGGTCAGGGTGAGGCCGAGACTGCAGCCACTGGGCCAGACTCAGGGACAGAGACAGAGACCGGGCCAGCGCCAGCCGCCAGTGCCACGCAGGCCAGTCTGGTGACCAACAACAGTGTCGCCAGCACAAAGTCCAGCTTTGCCCCCAGCGATGCGCAGAAGTCGGACAGCAGCTCGTTCTTCCCAGCCCTGCGTCGGGTTTCCCGCCGCCACAACTACGCGCGTTCCATCACGCAGCCGGCCTCCAGCATCCGGGCAGCCCTGGACCGCATTAGCCGGCGGGATGTGTCGGCGGCCAGTGAGACGGGAGTGGTGGCAGCCATGAAGGGGCGCGCTGGCAAGAAAGACAACCACGATGGTCTCGACAGCCTCGACGGCCTCAGCCTCGACGGCTACAACGGCCGCACTGACCGCAACAGGGCCTGCGCCTCCATGGCCGATTTTTCCCTGCCCGAAGTGCCGCCTGACCTGACCGGCGGCTACTCAGTTGACGCCGATGTGTCCCGCGAGAACCGTGAGAAGCGCGACGCCTGGTTCCGCGAGCGGGCTGAGGTCGAGGTGCGCCGTCGCCAGGAGGAGGAGCGCAAGGCCGCTGAGCAAGAGGCCGCCGTCAAGCGGGCCATGCAGGAGCGTGAGGAGCGGCGTCAGGCCGCCCGTGAAGCCAAGCGGCTGCGGAAGCTGGAGCGACAGGGAGTGGAGGGCCAGGGCAGCCTGTCGACGCTCAAGGGTTGGCTCGCGTCCAACAAGGCCGGCAAGTTGCTGGGAGCACGCAAGCCGTCTGTGTCGGCCGTCGACAAGGGCAAGGGGAAGGAGGTTGAGACGGTCGTGAGCCGCCCGATGCACGATGAGACGCTCCGGCTGCCGCCGCGGCCGGCTGATTTTGTCATCACCCCTGGCACCAACTACGCCTTCCAGCCGGGGGCAAAGCGGCCGCGCAACAAGGACGAGGCCTGGGAACTCTATACGCTGCGGGCTCCGTGCATCCCCAACCCGGGCAAGGGCTTCCTCTATCGCAACGCATATCCGCCGCAGAACGCAGAGGCGTCGGGATCGGGCTCGGGCTCGGCCATGGCCTCGGGCTCTGGCGTGGCCTCGGGCTCGGGCATGGGCCTGGGAGTAGGAGTGGGCTTGGGCTTGGACTTGGGCACGCGCTACACGGACATGGAAAGATCGCTGCTGCGGCAGACGATGCCGCCGTCGATGCCGCCCAGCGCGCCGCTGCCGCCGCTGCCGGCTCATGGCCAGGCGAACATGGAGACGGAGCACGGCCAGGGCCAGACGTTTTTGCTGTCGGGCACGGACGAGTCTTCGAGCATTGGCGATTACCTCGATTCGGACGACTTTTTTGACGAGGAGGATCTGCAGCAGCTCGATGCCAGCTTCACGCGTCCAGTGACGCCCGTCGACGCCCGTCTGCTCGACACCACGGCCTCGTCGCCGGAGTCCAATGTTGTCGCTGGCAACGTCAGCTACGCGGCCCGCGAGGACGCCCGCGATGACGACCGCCAGGAGAACGACAACGCCGAAGCCGGCAACAACTAGAGCGAACAGGACATGGCCGCCGAGCCTCTGCAGGCGCAAGTGCCGCAGGATACGTCTAGCAAAAGGTAAGCAAGGAGTGAGACGAAAACCCAGACGAAAACCCAGAATGATTATGAGACGACAACGTCTGCTTTATTGGTCAACGAGTGTTGTGTGAATTGGAAGTCCGAGGAAGGACCATGGACTACGGAGGGCTACTTCACAGGTGAACTGTTATCTGTCACGAAAGGAACGGTCAAGTGTCACGAAAATCTGTCAAGTGAGTGGTGTTATGGAAAGGAACTGTCAAGTGGATTGCGGCTGGGGATGGCTGGCAAGGGACATGGAAGGAACCTGTCAAGTGATTTTTTGTGGAAGGAACTGTCAAGGGAAACGGAATGACCCTGTTGACTGAATTTTTTGTGGCTGGAACTGCCAAGTGTCAAGGAACTGTCAAGTGGTGTGGAAGGATCTGACAAAGTGAGGACTGGGGAGGAAACAGTCAAGTGAGGAATCGTCAAGTGAGGAAGAATTGTGTGTGGAATGAGTTTAGTGAATCGAATCGGTATTATTACAGTGAGCACCGTAGCGCATCGCGGCCTTAATGAGCAAGTGGATCTGTGGCGCGTAACGCGTACGTAGTCACGTGGGCGCATTTTCGTTCGTTTCGCGATTTGTATTTTCCCAACGGCTTGTAGCTCCAACGTCCACCACGCCGCAGCGTTCTCCTCGTATGTCGCCACAGGATCGTGGCTCCGGAGTAATGCCAATGGGCACCGTGGAGAGCACACCCGAGGGCGTCGGGAAGGCCAGTCAGGGCAAAGTGAAGGCGGCGCAAAAAAGCAGAAGCGGCAAGGACAATATTCTTAGCAGCAGCAGCGACAGTGACAGCGACAGCAGCAGCGACGGAGATGATGTCGATGGTGATGACGACAGCGACGACGATAGCGACAGTGATGACGCCGATGAGGCGGACAGCGACAGCGACGACAGCAAGGAAAGCAAAAAGGAAAGCGGGAGCAGTGACGAAAGCGACAGCAGCGAAGAGAGCGACAGCAGCGATGCGGAGAGTGACAGACCGGGTCAGGCGAATCGGTCGGCCCTCGTGGACACGGAGGCGTCTGAGAGCAGCGGCGAGGAGGAGGACGCAGCGGCCGACAGCTGGGACGAGGACGAGGCCGACTCGACTGTGAAGACAGAAGCGCCAGAGGACGACGACGGGGAGAGCAGCGACGCGGAGGAGCACGACGACGACGACGATGAAGACGGCATGGTCAAGACAGAGGCGCCCACGAGCACCAGCGGAAGTTCGTCTTCGTCGTCCACGTCTGGGACGACGGGATTGAGTCACCGACAGCTCTTCTCGTCGTCCATGGGCGCGCCGGTGCTGACGAATGGCGAGCGGAATGCTGGAGAAGTGTCGATGTGGGATGAGGCGGAGGAGGAAGACGGGACGAAGGAGGAGGGGCCGACGGAGGGGGGGACGAACGGAGAAGACGAGGAAGAAGACGAGGTACTCAAGACGGAAGTGGCAGATGAAGATGCGGCACTGCCAAGCGAGCCGCCAAGTGAGCAGCCAAGCGAACAGCCACGCGAAGAGTCACACGATGCAGAGGCAGAAAGCCCGGACAGCTCCGACGACAGCATGGACGACATTCCCGAGCGTTTACCAGTTGGTAGTGAGGAGCAAGCGGAGCGGGAGGAAGGGATGGAAGGGGTGGAGGAGATGGAGCCAGTAGAGCGAGACACCGAAGAGGTTGAGATGGAGGAGAGCCACGTGGAAGAGAATCATGAGGAAGAGAATCATGAGGAGGAAAATCACGAGGAAGAGAATCACGAGGAGGCGAACCATGTGGAGGAGAACCATGAAGAGGAGGACCAGGTGGAACGACCACAACCACCGAGCACGCAAAAGGCCAGTCGGCAGGCGGAGGAGACAGTGGCAGAGCAACCACAGCCGCGGAGCACGAGAAAGGGCCGCCGGCAGGTGGCGAAGCCAATCGCGGTAGAGCTGGAGTTGGCGCTCAGCAGCTCGGTCGAGGTACCGGGCACGCAGAGCCAGACGCAGATGATTCCGAGCACGCAGCCGAGCGAGGCGGGGACGCTGGAGACGCCGGAGACGGCGCGGATGGTGGCGCGGCCAGAGCGCGAGTCGGAGACGGGGGCGAGTGCGAGTGCGGCGCGCAAGAAGGCTGCAAAGACGGCAAAGACGGCAAAGACTGTCAAGACAGCCAAGACAGCAAAGGCAGCAAAGACAGCAGAGACAGCAGAGACAGCAGAGACAGCAGAGACAGCAGAGACAGCAGAGGCAGCAGAGGCAGCAGAGACACCAACACCGGCACAAGCAGCGCCATCGCCGGCTCAAACTGCAAGTCCTGCCCAAACTGCGACACCGACACAAACAGCAACACCGGCGCAAGGAGCGACCCCCAGAACACAGCCATACTCGGCGGTCTCAGTCTTCTCGACGGACGAGATCCGCCACATCGAGGAGGCTGCAGCCATGTTCAGAGAGGAGCGGGCGCTGTCGCGACACGACTTCAACGAGATGGTGCAGGATGCAGCGCGCAAGCACCCGGAGCTGTGGGCGGTGCTGCACGAGGCCACTCCGAACCAGCCACGCAAAAAGCTGATGCTGCGGTGCCGGCGCATGTTCCACAACTTCCGAGAAATGTACCGGTGGACGGCAGAGGAGGCGGAGGAGCTGGCGGCCATGGTCGGCAAGCACGGACACCGGTGGCGCATCATCTCGGGCGAGCTGAACCGCCACCCAGAAGACGTGCGCAAGCGGTGGGAGGAGCACGTCGTGTGTGCGCAAGAGGGCCGGCAGTTTAACTGGACGTTTGACGAGGAGCAGCAGCTGGCCGGCGTGGTGGGCGACATGCTGAAGACGATCCAGGGGTCGCGAGGACACGTCGAGGGCGCAGCAGTCGACCCGGCGGCGGCGGCGGACCTGCCGTGGACGAAAGTGAGCGAGCGGATGGGCCTGACCCGGACAGCACGACAATGTCGAGTCAAGTGGCACGACGTGCAGGCGGGCTACCATTTTGACGGAGAGGGCACATTGGTAGGCCCGCCGCGGCCGACAGAGCCGACGCCGACACAGAAGCGGGCAGCCACTCTGGAGGCGGAGGGACTGAGGCGGAGGGCGCCGGACAAGACGGCGGCGTCGTGGCCGGCGTTGTTTGCGCGGGACGGGTTCGAAGATGGCGAGCACGTGCCGGAGACGGCGCGGAACATTTCCGACAGGACGCAGCGGCAACTGCGGCGGATCGGCCCCGAGGACAAGTACCGGCTGATCGAGTCGATTCTCGAGTCGGGGGTGCTGCTGGAGAAGCGTATTCCGTGGGGGCGGCTGGTGGACCGGCCGTGGCGGGAGAGGTGGCGACGGCCGACGCGAGAGATGGTGTGGAGCCGGATGAAGCGGTCGGTGCCGGGGTACGAGACGAAGTCGGTGAAGGTGATTGCCCGGTATCTGATGGAGCAGTGTGAGGGTATGAAAGGGAGGAAGGAGGTGGAGGAGAAGGAGGAGGAAGAGGAGGGCGAGGAAGAAGAGAAAGAAGAGGGAGAGAAGGAGGGAGAGGAAGAGGGAGAGAAGGAGGGAGAGAAAGAGGGAGAGAAAGAGGGGGAGAAAGCGGGAGAGAAAGCGGGGAGCGGAAAAGAGGCAGCAAAAGGGAGGAAAGAAGCAACAAACAGCCGGACGCGGAAAGGAGCAATCCAAAAGAGCCGCAACCCGAGGAAACGAACAGTGGCTCTCCGCATGTCGGGTGCCGGGCCGCCCGTGTTTGGCAGGACGGCCAAGAGCAGCGAGCGTGCGGTCGACTCGAGCTCCGACGCGGACGTGCCCGAATCAGAGCAAGGAGAAGTCGTCGATGACGTGGGCGAGACCCCGCCACCAAGTCGACGGGTGCCGGTGGCCGATCCGTTTGCTTTTGTGGACGACGACGACGAGGACACGGCGGCAACGACCTCTGGCAGCCGCCGCGGCAGCATCGATCTCGGCGTGACGAGCGCAGCCGAAAAGAAAAAGAGCCGGCCGGGTTTGGTGCTCAACAGCCTGCCCAGCAGTCAGCCCAGCGGCCTGGACAGCAGCCAGCCGACGCCGACGCCGCAGCCGCGCACTAAACGAACGGCCGGCCTGGATGGGACAGCCTCGGCGAAGCGGCTTCGGCGGTATTGAGTTGGGTCGGGTGGTGTTGTCTGGTGCAGAGAAGCTGTTTTTGAAAGTCCTGTATGATTCGAATGTGTATGTGTCATTTACGTGGAGACGAGGCGATCGCACCTTCCTCGTCCAAGAGACAAGGGGAGAAGGCTCGTTCTTACCCTGGAATTAGATGGTGGAAATGTCACGTTTATTACTATTATTGTTTCCTGTTGTCCTTCTCGCTTTGCAACATCATTTTTTTTTTGCCCTGGCCATGCTCGACTGCTCAGTGGTGCCGACGCAGATTGCGGGCGACGCGGGCATTGCCGGACCCGGGGTAGGGGATTTGTTTGCTCTCTCTTTCGATTTGGTCTCTGTGCTGACAGATGGCGGCAAAAAGGTCCTCCTCTCTTTTATCATCACGGCCGGCCTCGCGCTCGCTCTCAGCAGCGCGCTGGTGGTGCACGATGTTTGGGCCGGAAGCAGAGGGGGCGAGGGCGCCGACGACGCGGCTCCTCTCGGCCTCGCCGCTGCCGTGGCCCGCCGCCTGCTCGGCGGATACGCGGACCAGCAGATTGTGGCCGGCATCGGGCTGCAGGCCGTCGGTCTCGCCCAGGCGCGCCGTCTGGTGCCGTACCATGTCTTTGTCGTCTGGATGCTGGGCCTGCTGTCGGCCGCCGCCCACAACGCCGCCCTGCTGGCCGACCTCGACCGCGCCCACGACGTGCGCCGCGCCCGCCCGCTGCGCTGGCTGCGTCAAGGCCTCGTGCTGGCCCACGGCCTGCTGAGCTGGGCCATGGGCGGGCTCCTGCTGCGGTCGCTGGCCCGCCGTCTGCCCGCCACCCTGCCGGCCGCCTGCGCCTGGCACCGGGCTGTCGGCGACGTGAGAGGCAGAGTGCCTGCCGCCGCGAGCGCGCACCAGTTCGTCGCCACGGTGGGCGCGCTGGCCATTCACGGAGTGGTGTCGGCCGTGGCCACATGGTACCTGCAGAGGGGCCGCCGCGACCGGCGTGGTGCTCGGTCGCCGTCTCGGCCACCGACTCGGTCCCCGACTCGGTCGTCTCGGCATCCGCGGCGTCACCGCACGGCCCAGATCATCGGCCTCGTCCTCATGATCACCGTCGCCGTCGGCGCCACTACGCGCATCCTGCTGGTGGCTGCCGCGCTCGGCGGCTCGCCTTCGGTGCGGCTCGCCGACGACACCGAGACCCGCTGGGGCTTCGGCCAGGTGCTGGCCATGCTGATGCTGGTGTTGCCGCTCGTTTCGGTGGCCGAGATGGCGTGCGGCGGTGGCGGCGGTGTCGTCGCGGCTAGCATGGACGACAAGGGTGCCAACACAGATGTGCCGTTGATGCCCATGGCCGTCGTCGAGCAGCGGCCTGGCCGGGAGATGGAGTCACGAGAGGAAGTGGCCGTACCATGATTATGAATACTAGTAGTTAGACTGCATAAATACGTATTGCACTCGGTGCAACCAGACGAGCCGAGACATGGCCCTGGCCCGCGTGCCACTTGGCACTCGGCTTTGCATGTGTCCGAGACACGACCACAAAACCAGTCTCTCGAGTCGAGTCAACGGTCCTGTGTAACGCCGCACTTTGCGCTGGGCTAGTGTACTGGCGCTGACGGGACGCGACGGCGTCGCGGCAAGGTCACGTGTGGCTCCATTGCCCCCCCTCTTTCGGCCGCCCCAGTCCGTGAAAGGCTGCGGTCCGGCTTGCCCACAATCATTGCGACAAGAACGATCCGGCACTGGCTCTTCATCGATGTAGTAGCTCTCCGCGGGGCGAACGACGACCGGACTGCGACGATAGAGCGCGAGCGAGGCGTACAGCAATAGGACGCGAAGACTGGAAATTGCGAACCGAGAAATAAGCCAGGAAATACGGATCGAGAAATAAGCCAGGAAATCAAGGATCGAGAAACTACGAAACCAAGAAACCAAGAAAATCGAAACCAAACAACACAAACACAACAAAAGCACATCCACGGTCATGACGCAGCCGATGCTGATCAACGTGCCGCCGCCGTCGTCGGAGCCGGACACGCCGTCCGAGATGCCGGGCACGCCCACGAGCACGACCACGTCGTTATCGGCGCTGTCGACGACGGCCATCAAGGACGGCCAGCGGGGCGTCTACGGCGGGCACGGCGGGCACGGCGGCGGACACGGCGGCTTTGGCGGCTTTGGCAGCAACGGCGGCCCGCGCGAGTCGCACTATCACGGATCGGACAACAGCCTGGAGGCCGAGCGGGCCGACCGCATCTCGCGCATGACGGGCCTGTCGACGGTGTCGACGCTGCGGGCGCGGGGCGGCCGACGAGGTGGCGGGGGAGGAGGGGGCGGCCCGCCGGGGGTGTTTGCTCTCGCGGCCGTGCCCGGTCCGCTGACGCCGGCCTTTTTCGATGCGCACGGCCAGCCGGTGGCGATTACCAAGATGAGCACGGTCGGCACGGCCAGCGCGACGGCCAGCACGACGGACAGCGTGGTGAGCGGGCCGACGCGCGGCACGACGGACGACGACAAGGACGAGGGCATGGACGATGACAGCAACGCGGACGACGACGGACGCAGTCATGGACGCAGTCCCGTGGGCGACGACGACGGCGATCGCGAGGGCCGCCGTGCCGACCATGACAACAACGACGACGACGACGACGACGACGACGCCGACGACGATCTGATGGACGACGACGACTACGACGACGGCGCGGCCAGCCTGGTCGGCTTCGGCGAGGGGGCCGGCAGCACGATCTCGGGGCCGATTTACCAGCGCGGCGGCGGGCTGGCCACGCAGGCGGCGGCGGCCCAGGCCATGCAGACGATGCAGACGATGCAGACGATGCAGACGATGCAGACGATGCAGACGCAGGCGGCCTTGTCGGCGTCGGTGGCGTCGACGATCTGGGCGGAGCAGCAGCAGCAGCGGCTGCAGGCCCAGAACCACGGACACGACTACGACGACTGGGAGGCCCACCACAGCGCGTCCATCATCCAGGCCCACCCCAGCGCGCTGCGCGAGACCCAGCGGCCACGGTCGCACCAGCAGCAGCAGCAGCAGCAGCACGGCCTGACGCGCGAGCGCGTGGCGGCCGAGCAGATCCTGCGCAGTCTCGGCCGGCTCGACGGCCTCGAACCGGCCATGCCGACCCCGCCGACCCCGCCGACCCCACCGGCCCCGCTCGACGGCTACGGGCTCGGCAGCAGCGGCACCAGCAGCCTGGCCAGTCCAAGCAGCCGGCGGGTGCTGCGGTCGGGGTGGCGCGTCGACGAACGACGGTAGGATGGGGGAGCAAGGACAGCGAGGACAGTGAGGACAGTGAGGACAGGAAGGACAATAAGGACAGCAAACAAGGGATCGATGCGGGATACGGAGTCAACGGAAGCACTGGCCGGACCGGTGTTGGATTTGGGGAAACGGCTCTGTAAGGAGGGGGGGACACGGGCTGTTTGGTTATGGACATGATTTTGGAGGGCTTTTTTTTTTAATACTCAATGACGCTAATCACTTTGGGGCTCTCGCGGATGAGCCTGCTGCACGAGCCAACCCAATGATCTACGGAGCCGGTGGCGCCCATTCCTGGCAGAACGGCTTCTTGGCACTGGCCAGGTGGGCGGCCACGTCGGCGCGGTAGTCGGCGTCGGGGTCGACGGTGTGTAGATGCTGCAGCCGCTCGGCGGAGACGACGTAGGCGGCGGGCAGCGGCGGGCAGTCCTTGACGGTGGCCGGGAGGGCGGCGGCGATGCCGAGGTCGGCGAGCAGCAGCGGCGCGACGTGGGCGGTCGAGAGGAGGATGCGCGGCATGCCGTGGCCGTGGAAGCCGGCGGCGACAAAGTGGCCCGGGCGGGTGGGCACGGGGCCGACAAAGGGGAAGCCGTCGAGGCTGGCGGACTCGACGCCGGTCCAGACGCCGCCGTCGTCGACGGCGCGGCCAAAGGGTTCTGTGGGTTCACTACCAGACTCGGGCTCGGGCAGGCCGACAAAGTCACGTGCCACCCACGTCGAAAAGTAGTCGGCCACGCCCGGCAGCTGCGTGTCGGCGCGGTCGCTGCGCAGCCACAGCTCGGGCACGCGGGCGAGCACGGCCTTGGCGCCGCCGACGGCAATGACATTGTACGGCGGCGGCAGCTGGTTGTGGTAGTTGTTGACGGTGTCGTCCCAGTGCTGGGCGCCGGTGTTGCGGACAAAGCCGGCAGGCGCGCGCACGGCGGCCACGGTGCAGAGGCTCGGGCCAATCAGCTTTGTCATTTCGGGCAGCAGCGTGGAGGCCCAGCGGTTCTGGGGGGGATGTTAGTTTTGCTGAGTCATCATGTACAGGGGGGGACCCCGCGTAAAACGCACTGTCGCGTGGAAGACGGCGCGGGCACGCAGGACGCCGCGCGACGTGGTCACGGTGATGCGGCCGTCGGGGTCGCGTTCGGAGACGGCGGAGACGGGGGTGTTTGCGTGCAGCTGCAGGGAGCCGGAGTCGAGCAGGATGCGCAGGAGGGCGTGGACGAACTTGTACGGCCATCTGTGCGGATGATGTTAGTGAAAATGAGAATTGGTATGCACGTCGAGCACGTCGAGCACGTCGAGCACCTACACCTGGCCGGCGGCGTGGACAATGGCGCCGATGCAGCCGCGCATCTGGGTAAAGGCCTCGGCCTCGGCGGGGTCCTCGATGAGGCGGCAGTCGCGGATGATGGGGCCGTCGGGGCCGTGGTCGCGCACAAAGGCGTCGTAGGCGGCGCGCAGGCGTCTCCAGGCCTCGGGCGTCATGGCGGCGTCAAAGGTGTTGCCGAAGCGCAGACAGACCTCGTCGGCGATGCCCTCGGCGGCGGCCACGGCGCGGAAGGCGTCGAGGTGGGCCATCTCGTGCTGGATCAGGGCCAGGGCGCCGTCGGGGCCGCACTGCGACGACCACTTGGGGTAGGCCGAGTAGGCGTGCGGCCGCAGCTGGCCGCCGTTGCGGCCCGTGGCGGCGCCGCACACGTCGGCCGCCTCGAGCATGACCATGTGCGGCGGCGCGCTGCCGGCGGCCGTGGCGTGGCGGTGCAGCCAGTACGCCGCCGTGGCGCCCGTGCAGCCGCTGCCGATAATCACCACGTCCGTCTGCGGCGGCAGCGTCGCCGCGCTCTGGTGGTTGCGCAGCGGCGACGCCGCCTCCTCAATCCAGTACGACTTGGTCGGGTTGGGGACCGGCAGCACCATGGCGATGTGGGAGGGAAGAAAAGAAGAAAAAAGGAAACAGAACAGAAACAAAAACAGAAAACAAGAAAAGTATCGTGCCGCCACGGCCACAGCTTCAAGTACCTCGCAGCGCTCAGGCCACTCCCCAGCTGGCCGGCCCGGCCTCCTTCACCGGACCGGCTCCGCTCACCGCCAAGATTGGAGAGATACGCAAAAGCGACGCGGCCGGCCGCACCCACCCGATCCACGCCTCTGCTCCATCTGCGCCAGCTGCCTTTTTCTATTCTCCCGCTCCAGCGAGGTGCGCCTTGTCGCGAAAAAAGGCTCCCTCGCTGGCCGTGAATTCGCCAGTGGACCGCTGTCCACACACTGTGGATCATGGCTGGACACACCCACACACGTCACGTGCTCCAGCTACGTTCGGCATGGCCAAGGGACATTGCATCATGACGCTAGAGAGCTCGAACAAGGGCAGCGTCCAATGGTGACTTTCCGACCTCGCCGCAACCGACATCCCCCACGAGACTCGACTCGCACAAGCCGCCGTGCTCCTTTCTTTTTTTTTCTTCTTCGACGACCGTGCTGTTGGACCTCCTGTTGGGATTTTGCTCGACTTTCTGTTGCACTGCTATTCGGCTCCTGTTCGGCTCGCGCTCGGCTCTCTCGCTCCACACACGAATCGACACGCGACATGCGCATGACCACACTCGACCGCTGCTGGCCATGATTGTGCGCGGGTTGCCGGGGGCGGCGCTGCTCGGGCGGGGGTGTGTGTACGGGCCGCTGCGACTCTCGCAGCCGCGGACGGGTCCGGGCGGACGGGTGCTGTGGGCGTCCATTTTCTCGACGACGGCCGTGCGGCGGGCGGCGGACAAGACGACGAGGGCGGCTACACCAGTGACCACGACGGCATCCACACCGGCCAAGCCTGCCGCCGCACCGCCCACCCCCCCCAGCGACCCCCTGGCGCCGCCGGACAAGACGGCGGCGCAGCAGCGCCAGGCGGACTGGGCCATCATGCGGGAAATGTCGCGGTACCTGTGGCCGCAGGCGGGGCCGGGCAGCCTGGACACGAAGCTGCGCGTGAGCCTGGCGGTGGCGCTGCTGGTGGGCGCCAAGGTGCTCAACGTGCAGGTGCCCTTTTACTTCAAGAGCATCGTCGACACCATGAACGTCGACGTGGCCGCGCTGGCCGCCAGCCCCGTCGCCGCCGTCGCCGGCAGCATGGTGCTGGCCTACGGCGCCACGCGCATCGGCGCCACCGTGCTGCAGGAGGTGCGCAACGCCGTGTTCGCCTCCGTCGCCCAAAAGGCCATCCGCCAGGTCGCCCGCAACGTCTTTGACCACCTGCTCCGCCTCGACCTCGGCTTCCACCTGGCCAAGCAGACCGGCGGCCTCACGCGCGCCATCGACCGCGGCACCAAGGGCATCAGCTTCCTGCTGACCAGCATGGTCTTCCACATCCTGCCGACTGTGCTCGAGATTGGCATGGTCTGCGCCATCCTCACCTACCACTACGGCCCCCAGTTCGCCGCCATCACCCTCGCCACCATGGCCGCCTACACCGGCTTCACCATCACCACCACCGCCTGGCGCACCCGCTTCCGCCGCCAGGCCAACGCCGCCGACAACCGCGCCTCCACCGTCGCCGTCGACTCCCTCATCAACTACGAGAGCGTAAAGTACTTTAACAACGAGCCCTACGAGGTCGCCCGCTACGACGCCGCCCTGCGCCAGTACCAAAAGAGCTCCATCCGCGTCGCCACCTCGCTCGCCTTCCTCAACAGCGGCCAGAACCTCATCTTCTCCTCCGCCCTCACCGCCATGATGTACCTCGGCACCCAGGGCATCGCCGCCGGCAGCCTCACCGTCGGCGACCTCGTCATGATCAACCAGCTCGTCTTCCAGCTCTCCGTCCCCCTCAACTTCCTCGGCAGCGTCTACCGCGAGCTGCGCCAGTCCCTGCTCGACATGGAGACCCTCTTCAGCCTGCAGCGCGTCAACGTCCGCGTCCACGACGCCCCCGACGCCCGCCCCCTCCGCCTCGACGCCGGCGGCGCCATCCGCTTCGATCACGTGACCTTTGGCTACCGTCCCGACCGCCCCATCCTGCGCGACCTCTCCCTCACCATCCCGGCTGGCAAAAAGGTCGCCATCGTCGGCCCCAGCGGCTGCGGCAAGTCCACCCTGCTGCGCCTCCTCTTCCGCTCCTACGACGTCGACGGCGGCCGCATCCTCATCGACGACCAGGATATCCGTCACGTGACCCTCGACTCCTTGCGCCGCAGCATCGGCGTCGTGCCCCAGGACACGGCCCTCTTCAACGACACCGTCCGCCACAACATTGCCTACGGCCGTCTGGACGCCACCCCCGACGAGGTCGCCGCCGCCGCCCGCCGCGCCCAGGTCCACGACATTGTCACCAGCTGGCCCGACGGCTACGAGACCAAGGTCGGCGAGCGCGGCCTCATGATCAGCGGCGGCGAGAAGCAGCGCCTTGCTGTCGCCCGCCTGCTGCTCAAGGACCCGCCGCTGCTCTTCTTTGACGAGGCCACCAGCGCCCTCGACACCCACACCGAGGCCGCCCTCATGGCCAACATCAACAGCATCCTGCGCGAAAAGGCCCGCACCAGCCTCTTCGTCGCCCACCGCCTGCGCACCATTTACGACGCCGACCTCATCATCGTGCTCAAGGACGGCGCTGTCGCCGAGATGGGCACCCATCGCGAGCTGATCGACCGTGCCAGCCTGTATGCAGAGTTGTGGAGCGGTACGTTTTTATTTCCCCTTTTTGTTACCCCTCCGTTTTTACCTCCTTCTAACCATCACAGCCCAAGAGACCCTCTTCCAAGTAGAGGAGGTCGACGAGGGAGACGAGACCGTCACGGACGACGAGGAGCCACGGAAGTAAATGCGCAATAGACCATGCATCATGCCTCTCCCTTACCAGCGCAACACCAGGTTCAGCAACTCTTGAAAGTTGGGCGTTCCGTAACCCGTCACGGGGTCCCAGCCGACCGTCGCATTCCAGTACGCGCCTGGCACGATGCCGGAGCCGGCAGGCTCGGCGCTGCCACTCTGCGTGTTCATGCCGTTGCAGCCAATCGAGTAGCCGCCCGTGATGTCGTTGAGCACGCTCGTGCCGTACTTGTAAATGAGCGGGTTCAGCCAGCCCAGCGACGACTTGCCGTTGCGCAGCCGGGCATCGTTGAGCAGACCCACGATGCCTGCCCACACCGGCGCAGCCGCGCTGGTGCCTCCCGAAGCGGCGAGGGCGCCGTCGTAGACCACCTGGTAGTCGGGCGAGACGCTGTGGGCGGCCACGTCGGGAAAGCCACGGCCGGACCAGTCCGTGTACGGTGCATAGTACTCGACCGTGCTGGCATTGACGTAGTTGCGAACGTAGGTTTTCACCGCCTCGTCCTGGTAGGCCGGACGCGAAAAGTACTTGCTGAAACCGCCGGAACTGCCTTTCCAGGCGATCTCCGGCGTCACGTCAACGGTGCCGCCAACGGCCGTCAGATAGGGGCACGTGGCCGGGAAGATGGCGTTGAACTCGACCGTAGTGTAGTCGGGGGCCAGACAGCCGGCACCAACACCAAGATCGCCCGACGAGTGCAGCACGGTGGTACCGCGGATGCCCAGCAGGCCGACGAGGTCGCAGGTGTAGACGGCATAGTTGTAAGGGACAGACTGTGGGGAAACTGTCAGCGAGCCGTAGAGAGGGGCAGAGAGGGGGTGAAGGCAGGGAGGGCGCTTACATCCTCCTCGTCACCATAAGAGTTGGAGATGACCTGGGGCAAGTCGCTGCTGGACAGGGAGAGCAGGTAGCGAAAGTACGGCACGTACGGCTCGTTGTAGTTGTCGGCGGCCGTCGGCTGGTCAATGTTGGCAATAAACGGCGGAGAGCCACCGGCGATAAACTCGGTCACCGGCAGCGGGTGGGCGATGCCGATAATGTTCTGGACGTCGAGATCGGCCTCGCCAACCGAGGCCGTGGTCTTGTTCTGGTTGTTGGTGCCGCCGGCGATGAGCTCCACGGAAAAGTTCTGGGCGGGAATGCCATTGAGCTCCTCAAACTGGAACGTGTCGGCGTACAGGGCGGACTCGTTGAGGAAGCTGCCGAAGCCGATGCGGGACCCAGAGGTCGCGTCGGGCGTGTAGCTGCCGACGCTGTACATCTGCTTGAGGCAGGCCGGCGTGATGGACGTCTGACAGGAGGCGTCGACAGAGACCGAGGAGCCGCCGCCGTGCCGCCCAGCTGCGCGGCGCGTGGTCGAGGGCACCAGAGGCGCAAACGCCCGCACGCTGCCAAAGTAGTTGCCGGGGTCGATGAGGGCGACGTGGGCGGCGACGTCGTCGGGCACGGCATAGGCGAGCGTGCGCAGCTTGGTCGTGCTGCTGTCGGACGCGTGCGTGTAGTACTGGTAGGTGGCGTTGAAGAGGTCGTTGGCGCCGGCCACCGTGGTGGCAACGTCGACAAAGCCGCCATTCACAGTGTACGCCTCGACGGCGTCGCTGGCGTTGAGCCAGGCCGTCACGGCAGCCACGGCCGCGTCCGAGGCCCCGTACGTGGCCGCCACGGCCGCGTCGTCGAGGTGGGCGCCGTAGTCGGCCCCGCCGGGCGTCGACACGGCCGTCAGATGCGCCGCCAGCTGGTCGGCGTTTTGCAGGGCCAGCGCCAGCGTAAAAACGTGTGTCGTGGACGAGCGGGCGTCCAGCTCAGACGTGGCCACCGCCGCCCAGCCGGCCGGGGCCGCGTCGATGCTGCTCAGGACCGCGGCGTACACGTCCAATGGCGCCGCGACCGCCAGGAGGGCCGCGACAACAAGAGTGCGCACCATGGTAAAGGTCAAAATCGAGCGAGGTCCAAGTCGTCAAGAAAATGGTGCTCGGAGATCGGAGACCGGTGGGCAGGAGGCAACGCAAAGAGCAGCGGTGAGAGGCACGATGCAATGCCAAGCTCAAACAGCGACGGCCCGACGGGTTCTTATGTCGCCGGGAGCTTGGCCACCAACGGCTGCCTACTCATGCCAACATCGGCTCATGTTGTCTCCTCTTGCTTTCCATCGCTTCCGGCTGTCCCAACCGCCTTCTCAAAAGAGCAAGAGGGCCGCCCAGAGAGGCCGGCAATCAGCGGCCAAGCCAGGGTCATCGCACGCCGTCGTGCCGATCGCTGGCGGGGGGCGCAGCAGCCAGCGTCCCCTTTGGACGTGACGTCGGAACGAGAAGAACAGGGCACGACGTAAAGTACGAAGATACAGCGGTTTTGATAGGTGCGATACCACTTGCCCGAGTGGTCTTGGCCGAATTAGGCATGAGCTTGGGCGGCGCCTGCCATGCTTTAGATTAGCTGTCGATCGGGTGCATTAGCGGGGGGAACGAGGAGGGTCTGATGCCACCAGCTGCCCGTCAGGGCAACGGGCGTGCACCACAGCTGCCTGCCGTTTTGGGAGAATCACGCAAACGACATCCTGTAAGCAACCAAGTAAGATTTCCTCATTTCTTGCAACTCGTCGTACCGAGACGGCCATCCCTATGCATGGCTCCTGATCCATCGCCCATCGCCCATCCGTCGCCCGTCCATCGCCCATTGTCCATCGTCTAGAATCATCCATAGACTGCCTACGCTCCCAATATGCAGAGAATCGTCAAAACGCAAACGGTAAACGAACCCTGTCCAAAGTGGCAAACGACACCACACCCGCGTTTTCACGCGCTCGCGCGCTCACGCGCTCAGGCCCCCGGAAATGCCGCCGCCGCCCGGCAGAGGTCCCGCAGCGTCTTGGGCACGCGGCCGGCCTGCAGCTCCTGCACCACCTTGTCGATAATCGTGTGGTCCGTGATACGCTGCGCCCGCGACTTGCGCAGCCAGTACTCAAACGGGCCGCGGTTCCGGTCCAGCGCGTCGCCCAGCTCCGCGCACCGCTCGTCCGGCTCGTGCTCCGTGTGCATGTCAAAGTAGTGCGACATGAGCTTGCCCATGTCCTTGAGCGGCCACTTGGACGGCGCGCTCGGCTGCCGTCCCGCCCCAGCCATCAGATACTTCTCCGACGTGCAGAGACGACACTTCCAGTAGCCCAGCCGCTGCAACGAGTACGTCGCCTCCGTGTCGTCCGCCTCGCCCAGCGTCAGCGATACCATCGACGGCCCGTCCACGCCCTCGGTGGCATCCGCGCTGCTGCCGCTGCTATGCACGCTGATCGTGTCCTGTGCGCTCGCCTCCGACGTCGCCCGTGCCCGCTTCTTGGGAGCCGCGCCGTCCAGCAGCGCCGCCACCGACAGGGGCCGTTTAGGGAGCACAGAAGAGACCGCCCGCGCTCCGCCAGGCAGCCGTCCCAGCGGCCGTCCCCCCCGCAGCAGCCGCTGCGCCTCCAACACCTCTCGCCGGTGCTGGCAGTACCGGATCTGATGGCCCAGATCCAGCTGCCGCAGCTGCAGCGTCCGCATCTCCTGCGGCGTCAGGTCTGGCAGGGCCAGCTGTGACTCACAAAAGTCCAGGTCCACCGAATACGCGTTCACGTCCTCGTCCAGCTGCCGGTAGCTGATCGCATCCAGGTCAATGCCCGGCGCCGCGTACCCCAGACTGCTGCGCAGCTTCGCCTCGCGGCCCCGCGCCCGCAGCGCTCCGTTGGTTTGAGCAACGCCGTTGCTCACACTGGTCCGCGGTCCGGCCGTCGACGGGCGCCCGTTGCTCGTCGCCGGCCGTGACGGTGTTGGCATATCGATAGCGACGACGGGCGGTGCCGTCGACGCGACTTCCACGGCGTCCGTCGTGGACGCCGTGCTGATGATGGATGTCGTCTCGTCCCCGGGCGAGGAGCCCCGGCTGTCAGGCGCCTCGTCAGTCCGGCTGGCGGTGCCCATCGTGTTCTCCTGCTTTGTTAGCAAGCGAAAAGGGCCGTCCGTACAAGGGCTGCTTACCACTTGCGACATTTCTGCAGAACTGGCTACACGAATTTCTGGGTCGGCAGGGGTTCCTTCTTCAATCGAGGGCGTGTCGGCTGTAGCTTTGCGCGGTGTGCGTCCTCGTTTTTTCGGTGTGCCTTGTGGCTTGGCTTTGCTGGCCTGCTGGCGGTTGTTGAGAGACTTGCGTCCAGGAGGTCTGCCTCGGGGCGGCATGGTGGCGGCTGTTATATATGGCTTTGCGCTGTGCAAGCACCGCCGAACACAAGACTGAAAGGAGCAAGACCGATCACGGCACACGTTCAACTGAGAAGAAAGAGAGAAAGGGAAATTGCACCGCAGGGAGCAGCCGCGGTGTTGGGTCTTAGTGCCGATTTGCTTTGGGGAGGAGACGGGATGGCGAAAGAGACGAGACGTCTAAAGAAAAGCGATGGTGGAGATGGCGAGCCGAAAGGTCAAAGACCTGGGAAGGAAGGAAGGTAGGCGAGTGCAGAGGAAAAAAAAAACAGGTCGGACGCGCCTTTGGCCTAAAGCGGGGTTGGACCTGGGGGTGCGTAAAGAAAGAAAAGAAAGAAGAAGTCCGCCTACAAAGAAAGGCCTGTGGATGGAAGAAAAGGCAAGGCCTCGTGGCTAACGGCCCTATCTACTTCTGTCTTGCTGCAGCCTGTTTCCGTCGTGCGCGGTGTGGATGTGCGGTTGAAAGAAACAAGGCCGAGTAAAAAAGACGGATTGAAAAGAAAGGGAGAAGAAAAAAAGGAAGAAAAAAAGAGAAAAAAAGAAGAAAAGCGAGTAGAAAAATAATTAATCAAATCGCAGACGCGCATCGAAATGTGGGACATGGAATTCGATCTTACGAGCTGGCGTCGAAGCGTGGCCGCCCGTCTTCAGCTGCCGTGGCCGAGCCTTGCGACTGGTCAAACACGGCAACGACATTTCAGGCAAGGGCGGCCGATTGCCCTTACGGGTAGCTTACGACGTACGGGTAGGGAGCGTGGCATGGCGACGAACGAGACGAACGAAATGAAGAGGTGCCAGCAGAACTCGGGCGCCTGGTCTTTGCACGAGTCCCTTCCTCGCCTTGGCGCAGACAGAGAATCCTACGGTCTCTGCCTTTTGTTGGCTGCCAACGGAGCACGAGTCTCACTCTGTCCTTCACCTGTAAACGCTGGCCTAGCTGACCGCGCTAGTTCTTGCCAGCGGGGGGATAATTCTGCCCAGTTCTTTTTTTTTGTTCTTGTTTTAACAAACCGAATTGTAGCCATCGTGCTGACCCAACCATGCAGCCGTCACGTTTGCTGCTGGAGAGCAAGAAAATACCTCCAAACACGTGTCGAGGACCGTCGTGCCAATTGTGCCCCGAGGGTAGTACAGTCCAAACGTCAAGTCTTAAAGGCCTTGACCGCCTACTCGTACATTCTGTAGCAGATGGAGCACATGTCGCGTGAATGACGAGCAGATCGCGCCCCACAATGTGCCAAAGCTCTGGAAGCATCTGGTGCCAAGACGGCAGCCCTGACACCAGGGTCCCTCCAACCATTCGCCATAGAACAAAAAAGCATTGAGGGACGTTGCCCTGTCTATGTACTCGTACTCGTACTCGTAGTCATTTTGCTATCATACAAGCAGCTCCCGCTCATCGCACAAACTCCTTGAGGTCCTTGGCATCGGTGAATTCGGCCTTGGCGTCCTGGCGCTTGGTCGAGACGTCGAGGGTCGCCGCCTGGCCCACCGTCTGGTCCGCGGCTGGGCTGGCGACGCGCTCAATGGCAGCAGGCACGACGCCCGCCTCAGTGTCGGCGATCTCATTGACCTCGTCGCGCGAGAGGACGTCGGCCACACGCACGGCGCGACTCGACAGCAGCAGTGTCGTGGGGCCACGCACGTGCACCAGCAGCCCGTCGCCCCAGATCGTCTGGCGCAGGAGGGTGCGGGCAGAAAAGAGGGTGCGGGCGGCGAACTTGAAGGCGGCCGACTCGCGGACCGTCTTCCAGACGCCGACAACCGAGTCAGGCACGGCCGGCACGGCAGGTGTCTGCAGATGGAGGCGACCAGCAAGACGACCGGCAGCCGCCGAGACGCCGGCGGCCGTGGTGCTGGCGGCGCTGGCCACGCTGGCGACAGCGGCAGAGGCGGACTTGGAGGCGCCGCCCTCGCGCAGACGGAAAGGCCGCGGCGTGGTGCGGCCGACGGCGTAGGCGACGACGTGGCTCGGGTGCACGGCCAGCTCCTCGCCGGCGGCGAGGGTGACGGGGTAGATGTAGCCGGGAGCGGCGAGAGCAACGAGGCCGCGGCCCGTCAAGAAGGAGCTGCCCCAGTTGGCCAGGCCGAGGCCGAGACCGGTGCTGCCATAGGTCTGGCGGCGGGGCGTGACGGACAGGGTGTGGCCGGTCCAGGCGAGCAGCGCGCCGCGCTGGGCGACCACCCAGTCGGTAGTGCCGTCGAGGCGGAGGGTGAAGAGCGTCGTGGATGTGGCGCGCGTGCCGATGAGGAGGGTCAGCGGCGTGGTCGAGGTGATGCGCTGGTACAGAAAGGGGACGCCGAGCACGCTGCGGCGGAGGGGCGCGAGGATCGACAAGGTGGACTGGGCCTGGAGGGAGGGCGAGGGTAAGCTTGGTGATCATTGCGGGAGAGACGGGAAAGCCGGACGCGGAGACGAGGAAACAAAGGGGGAACCAACATTCTCCACCTGGCCGGCCACGGACACGAGCGTGCCGCGCCGCGTGTACAGCTTCTGAGACGCCGACAGGCTGACGGACAAGAGCGAGTATGGCGAGCCGAGGACCTCGAATCGGGCATCTATGCGGTCAGTCGTTTCGTTCACTGTCTCAAGATTAAACCCCCTCCCCCTCCCCCTCCCCCTCCTTCCCCACGCACCTGCCTCATCCCGCACACTGTCTGCACCCGTGGCCCCAAATGCGTCACTGCCGCCGGCCGGCGGGAACTCAGTTGCCGGTGCCGCGCTGATCTTGATGCCTCGGCTGCCGAAAGTCGGCTTCGTCGAGATGATGCATTGCCGGCAGACGTACCGCGGGGCCGACTGGTTCCACAGCCTCCCCGGTCGTGCTGCCGGTGTCCGCACAGTGGAGGGTCGCATGCTGGGAGATGGACGGCCGCGGCGCTGAGCTTCTGCGACAGCAAGATCACGAAAAAGTCAATGGTTCAATTCGGAAACTTTCGAATTAGGGAAGAGAAGCGCTAGGCCGAAATCGGGCGGCGCACCACCCATGCTTCGTTGTTGCTGCTGGCAACGCAGACCCGCCTAAACAACGCGCTACAGCCGTGCGGTCAAGCCCGTGCGGCAGCGTGTCGAACAGGGGAGGGGGAGAGAACAGTCCCTGTCTGTAGCAAGCTCTGCTATGATTACTCGTACATACGTCGTACGGTCCTCACCAACCTCCAGCGCGTCGTGGTCCAATTGGTCTCGTCCATAGACGTCGACAGCTCTTTCCCATCGAACGCCTGCCCTCCGCGCCCGCCTGCTTCTTCTTTGTCCCGTGTGTCCTTGGCTCCTTCCCCGGGGGAACTTGACCATGTCGGTACGCGTCGTGGCCAGAATCCGGCCTCTGTTGCCACGAGAGTTGGAAAAGGACATTATCGTGCGAGCCGACGCCAGCGAGACAGGCGGCCCAGCCAATGTGGTCCGGATCCCGAGCCCCAAGAACGAGGCGGAGGAGTTTTCCTTTGCGTTCAACGGGGTGTATGACCGGCCGACCACGCAGGAGGAGCTGTTTAACGCGGAAGGTGATTATTGCATCCTTTCTCATTCTCTTTCTCCTGTGGCTTTCTAGAGTCTTTTCCCGTCTCTCTTTTCCTGTCTCTGACCTCTCAGTCGCTCCCCACGTCAAGGCGCTCTTCCAGGGCCTCGACCTGACCCTGTTCGCGTATGGCGTCACGGGCACGGGAAAGACGCACACGATGCGTGGCGGCATGAAACTGGCGGACCGCGGCATGATCCCACGACTTCTCAGCCACGTTTTCCGGCGCGGCAAGAAGATCACCAAGGACGCGGCCGGGGCGACGACGGTGTCGGTGGCGCTGTCGTACTACGAGATCTACAACGACAAGGTGTACGACCTGTTGGAGCCGCCTGAGAAGCGGACACCGTCAGGACTGCCGCTGCGTGAAAAAGACAACCGCACCTTTGTCGTCGGCCTGTCCGAGCAGGCCTGCGCTGACCTGCGTGACTTTGAGCGCCTATACATCGCCGCGAACCAGAACCGCGTCACGGCGTCGACCAAGCTCAACGCCCACAGCAGCCGCAGCCACGCGATCCTACGCGTCAAGCTGACCCAGACGGCCTTTGCGGCCGACGGCGTCACCGTCACGACCGTGCGTGAGAGCACCGCGTCGGCCATTGACTTGGCCGGCTCCGAAGACAACCGGCGCACCGACAACGACCGGCAGCGCCTGGTCGAGTCCGCCGCCATCAACAAGAGCCTCTTTGTCCTCAGCCAGTGCGTCGACGCCATTGGCCGCGGCGAGAAGCGCATCCCCTACCGCGAGTCCAAGATGACCCGCATCCTGTCGCTCGGCCAGAACAACGGCATCACCGTCATGATCCTCAACCTCGCGCCCCTGCGCAGCTACCACCTCGACACCCTCAGCAGCCTCAACGTCAGCTCGCGCGCCAAGCGCATCGAGGTTCGCGAAATCGAAAACGAAGTAGTCTTCAAGCAGCAGCCGCCTCGCTCCCTGTGCAGCATCTCCACATCCGGCTCCTCAGCACTTTCCGCTGCACCGTCTGCCACCGGCCTCACTCGTCAGCCCCTCCGTGCACTAACCAGCAACACCCACAACATCCAGACCGGCACCGCTGCCGCCGCCAAGGCTACGGCTGACAAGCCGGTCAAGGCCTTTTCCGTCTACACCGACCGTGCCACCGCGAAGCCGGCACCAGCGGCATCCTCCACGCGACAGTCCACCGGCAGCAGCAACAAGCGAACCGCCGACGCTGCCGATCAGCGGCCGTCGAAACTGGCGCGACCGACAGTCCATGCATCCAAGGCAGTGCTATTACACGCTGCATCAGCACCAGCACCAGCACCAGCGCCAGCTGCTCCGGCCATTTCAGCCGAGGATATCGAAAAGATTGTTGAGCGTAAGGTGGCAGAGGCCCTGGCTGCGCGGGCACGAGAGGAAGTCCAGACGCAGGAACTGAAGACGCAAGTCGTCGAGCAGAAAAAGGCACTGGAAGCTCAGGAAGCGCAGCAACACGCCGACGACGAGTCGGTGCAGCGGCGGCTAGACGCTTTGGAACGGCGCATCGACAGCAGCACACATGAGGGCGATGCGCGCAGCGAGGGCCTGCGGTATCTGCTGCTGGCACGGCAGCACCGGGAAGCGGGCGACGATGCGGCGACACTGCGGTGTTATGAGCACGCTCTGCCATTCTTCCCGGGACAGGCAAAGCTGATGGGCAAGGTGGAGAAGCTTCGGGCGAAGATGGCTATCCGATCGGGTGCGAGCGACGGCTCCATGTGTTTGACCCCGCGGAAGAGCGGCGCCGTGCTGCGAAAGCGGCTATCCCGTTGTGGCGACAGCCCGGGAACGAGCGACCACAGCGAGTACTACCACGAGGCCGATGCAGACGCGGACGCGGAGGATGATGATGGCACGTTTATGGAGCGGCCATTGGCGGCGAAGCGCCGGAGTGGGCACGGACGGCCGCGGGGCGCCGGCGGTGCTGGACGGCGCAAGAAAGACCACGTCTCTGCGATACGAACCCCTGGCGACGATGCCGATGACGAGGCGCCACTGACGCCACGGAAGCAACACTTGCTAGACGTTGTCAACTCGCGCGATGTGGCCCGCATCCGCAGTCTGGCTGGCGTCGGCGCGAAAAAGGCGCGGGACCTGGTGGCGTATCTGGAGGGCGATGAGGACGACGAGGCTGCCGAGCAGATGAGCCCGGCAGCACTGGGTTCGGGGCGGCGCATTGGCTCGCTGGCAGAGCTGCGCAGCGTGCCCGGCATGGGTGGTCGAACGGTCGAGCGGGCGTGGGCTGGCGTGGTGGTGTAATCGCAAAAGATTGGCATTTGGAGGCGTCCGAGGACAGCTGCATTGTGCTACTGCATAGGCTTGGCGTTTGGTGATTTTCGTAGAATGGATACATTCGAATTGACCGTGTTAATGTGTCTTTTGCGATCCTCTGGGCCACTGCGTGACGGCAATATTTGGCAGCGATCGTGCCTTGCCATGGCAAAAGTTGCCACGCTTATTGGACGTGTCTCCAAGAGCTGAAAACCAGTATCCCAGGATAGGCACACGACAGGATGGGCAGACTCTTCATCCAGTCCTCTCCTTCGTGCCTGCCGAGACGCCAGCGAGTTCAACTCGACCGGGTCAGCTTTTCTCTGGGCTGCGGGCCCGATTACGTCCATAATATCCGCCAGGCTGACTGTCTCGTGTCTCGACCACATGCTTGCGTGTCTGTTGCTCTTTCTGTCTTGATGTATGAGATCCGCCAATCTGTTTTTTGGATTGGATAACCGTTGGGCCAATGTCATAAGGAGGAGCCGTCGCAGCGAGCACAATAATCGTTACTTCCTTCCTAGCATGTCGCTGTTTCCGTATTGAGCTTTTTTTTTCCTGTCCACTTAATCTGCGCCAGACACATCCACACCTTCCATATATCGAAGCTGCCACAGCGGCATGCTCGGTCCTTGTTTCCACACTCGTGTCGCTGCGGCGGGCACTTTCTTGCTGCCCTTAGAGATCAGAGCATGACTCCGCGGCACTTGCCTCTGCAACCGTGTCGCCATCAGGCTGCGATCGTGCCTGCCTACCTCTAGTTTATAGTTCTCGTCATAATAACCAGCGGATTCGTTGTCCAATGCTCTTTCCCATGGTTCTCGTAAACTCGCAGTTTCCGCATGACGTCTGAATTCGGTGTGGTTTCAAGCAGTCTGTGTCCGTAGCACTTGCCTCGAGCCTTCAAAGTAGATGCCTCTCTCCCTACTCTGTGTGCGTCAAACAGCAATGTCCGCCTCTTCCTTCCCGATGTTCATGGCAGGTCTTGCTGCTCAAGCCAATCTCCAAGGGTATAAACTCCATCCTGTTCGCATCTTGTTCTCTTTGCCTCTCTTCCCTCTTTTCTCCCAAGCCATTCTCTCTCTGACAATCGTCTGCTTCCACATATCGGCTCTCACTCTTCCTTTCTTTTTTATTTGTGTCCTTCCCATGTGCTTTCTGGCCTTGCTCTTCTGTTTGATTCCATTTTTTCCTTCAGCAGCACAGGCCGTCCACTTTCCTCTGCCACACATGTCCGACACATCCAATGTCAATGAAGGTTTGCACTGAGCACTTGATCCGCCCTGCTAATATGGAGTACCAGGACACCATCTGCTATTTCCTGAGCACTTGACCCAAGCCATCTCATGAGCAATCCAGTAAGCAGCCTTTCCTCCATATTGTCTCTCCATGATTGTGCCTCAGACTTGAGCTAGCCATTGGGAGAGCTGTAGGCTCCCAAGCTGACACTCTGACAGATTCATCATTGGCGTGACCCTCTTGAACAAAAGGGACGGTTTCTTTTGAAGCGTCCAGGCCTGGGGCCTACACGATGCCAGCCCCAGGCCTCTGATGAGGTGTGTACTCAACCCAGTGAAAAGGCCAATGGTCTAAACCCTGCTGAGGAATACCGATGAGGAAAAGTTTATTTTTAAGGGGAGAGTACACACTCAGCTTCGGCTGACCAAAACACCAAACATGATATTTTAGATCGTCAAATTTCGACTGCGGCGGCCTCAGTTTTCAGCAACATGATGTGAGTACCCATGAAGCAAATCATCATTGGCATACGCGTCTGCACAGAGCCACAAGCTGACTCTTTCTTCAGTGAAGTCCGATCCCGCACCGTTTTTTGTCACCCTTCGGCAGATGCCAGTTACGACACCTGCTCGATAAAACAAGTAGCTGATCCCGGTATGTTCACCCCAAGGAGCGGTCTAAACCCAGCGGAGGCCGTCGCCTCTCGCAAATGACTTTGTCAAAAATATTTGCAAATGAATTTGCAAAAAAAACAACATATTCCCTTTGAGGGGAGAACACCGAGCATCGGCTAACTTGCCAACAGTGTAGGATCGGACATCAAGCCGCAATGGTAACAGCCTCAGCTTTCAGCAACCGGATGCGGACGTCCATGAAGCAATCATCATCGGCCATATCGAATCGAAGGACTAGTGACTTCCCAGTGGCTTCCTCAGTCCAACCCATTCCATGGGCTAGTTTCGGGTGCCAATGGTTGTCGCCGAATTGCGCTATCGATCAATGGCAATATCTGAGCATACCAAGTGAGTCTTGGTCCAAGAGAAGCAGGTTTCCATACAGCTACTCACCAGCGACAGATTTTCAGGCCCTTTTTCTTGCGACTTGTGGTATTCATGGAATACCGTGGGGTTGATGATGATGATGATGATGTTATTTAACGCCGCGGGGAGGGCCTACGGCCCTCCAGACCTCCCTGGGGGTATGGGGCGTGCTACACAATATCAGCACCATCAGGTGCTGATATTGTGGGAAGGACGGAAAGTTTGCATCAGGGAAACTAAATGCGGGGGAACTTACAACATCTCTTTTAAGATTTGACGGGCTGTAGCGATAGCCCTGGGAAAGGGGAGCTCAACAGCTCGAAACCTTTTGTAGCGAGCGCTACTTGATGCGCATCCCGTGTGTCAGTATTATAGCCAGTTTTACTTGAAATTATTCGAGAAATGAGCGAATGTTTTCATGGTTGCAAATAATTCCTAGGGTTTGTGACCGGCTCTGACGCCTTTATACGTGCGGAAGGAGAATGCTCATTGCGCATCGCAGGCTGTTGTGTTGGAAGTATGGTCATTGCGCATCGCAGGCTGTTGTGCTGGAAGAATGCTACGTTGGAAATGTGGTGTTGGAAGTGGTTTAGTAAGGTCTCCCACAAAACCGACGAAAATTATCTTGTATTGGGACTCCTGTGTAACAAAAAAAATCAGATATTCTACAACTCTTTCCCTGGGGTATCAGGAAGTCTCAGACGTCTCCCCCGACTCGGCGTCTGGTTTGGGGGAGCGGGCCAGCCACCAGCGAAATAGATGGACGACAAAGTGGGCGACAAAGATTTGCTCGGTGGTGAACATGAGGACGGGTATGGAGGCAGTGGAGCGTGGTAGGAGATCGACATTGGTCCACATGGCGTTGAGAAGGGGGATGCCAAGAGCGGTAGTCTTGGCAGGCGCACAGAAGCAGATGGCAACGGTCTCGCGGGGATCGACCTTGAGGGCGAGGACGCGGCCGAGGCGGCCAGACCAGGCAGGAGGCGTCCAGGGCGGACGGGCGAGGGTGAAGGCGATGACAGTCCAGAAAAGGTAGAGGGCGACATTGAAGAGCAGGACAAAGGCGATGCAGCCGGGCGAGAGCAGCTCGAAGGCGTTGGTGGCGAAGCAGGAGGAAAAGGTGGCCCTGGGGGTTAGTGTGAGAGAGGAAGGGGGAAAGAGAAAAGAAGGAAATCAGGCAAGGAAGAAAGAGGGAAATGGAGAGAAAGAAAGAAAAAAATAAGAGAGAAGGATAAGGGGGAAATAAGCAGGGAGGAAGCAAGAAAGGAAGAAAGGAGGAGAGGATAAAAATGGAAACGATCAATTGACAATGAGCAAATGAAAAATAAGGCAGGAAGAGAATAGAAAATAAAACGAGAGGAAAAAAAAAAAGAGAAAAAGAGAAAAGAGAAAACCCACCATGTAATGAACAAAAGGCATACAGTTGAAAACTTCTTTAGCAGGTAATAGCGGTTGAGGGTGGCGGCGACGACGTCGGGCCAGCGCCAGCGGACGGCCTGGCCGACGACGAGGGGCAGCAGCACGCTCAGGCCGATTTCGCGGAAGACGTGGACGTACATGGGGGCGAGGCTGGTGCCGCGGCCGCGGTAGACGTCAAAGTCGGGGCCGTGGGGCAGCAGGGCGACGGTCCAGGCGGGGGTGACAAAGGGGCCGAGCAGGTTGGCGACGAGGACCTCGACGAGGACGGCGGCCTCGTCGCCGCCGGCGGCGCGGGTCATGACGGAGTTGGAGGAGATGGTGGTGGGCAGACAGCCGAGCAGGACGTAGCCGGCGACGACGGCGCGGTCGATGACGGCGTGGCGGTCGGCGGTGAGGAGGATGCGCAGCAGGACGGCCAGCGTGGCGGGCGTGACGACAAAGGAGAGGCCCTGGACGAGCACGTGCAGCCGCCAGTTGGCCAGGTGGACGAGCAGCTGGGCGCGCGGGATGGAGAGGCCGGACAGCAGGAAAATGTAGGCGACGGCGCCGTAGAGGATGCTGTACTGAGAGCGGAGGATGCCGCCGCTCTTGGCGACGTTGGGGAAAAAGTAGCCGAGCACGCAGGCGACGCCGAGTCCAAAGAGCAGCCACTGGTCCAGCAGCAGGACGGCGATGCGTCGGGCGACGGCGAAACGGCGCGGAGGCGGAGGCGGTGGTGGTGGATCCGGCAAGGGCAACGGCACGTCGAACACGCCGGCCTCGCCAAGCACGCCAAGATCGGCCGGCTCCTCCCGCACGGCGCCCACAACGGCGGACTTTTCGGGCGGGTCGTCGTCGGCCATGGTCGCGGTGGAGGATGCAAAGGAGGGACGGAGGCGCTCGAGGGGCCACAGAGCGCCAGACTACGCGGATCCAACGACAAGGCCGGCTTCTCATGGAGCTCGTCAGAAGCTCGTCAGAAGCTCGTCAGATCGGGCGGCCATGATGCAAAAACGGGACAGGGCCGACGTCGGATCCATAGTGGGCCAACGGAGCGGCGATCGTATTCCCGGGCGGTTTCCGGCTGTTAGCCGGGCATGGACAACAGCAAAATCGCAAAATGCGCAAATGCGCAAACTGCGCAAAAGCCCCCTCTCAATTATTGATACAGACAGAAGAAAGACCAAAAGACCAAAAGACCAAAAGACCAATAAAAAAGAGCTCAAATATTAGCAAACGCAGCCAGTCCCGACATGGCCTCGCCGCTGGTGGCAAACATGCAGCAGTACTCGCACGACGAGCCCAGATTGGCATTGTCGACCCAGGCGGGCTCCCAGTAAAAGAGCCCGACGCCGCCGTCGACGGCGCTGACAATGGAGGCCACGTCCTCGATCCAGGTGGCCTGGCCGGCGGCGGAAATGGGGATGCAGGTCGTGTCGCTGGGGAAGCTGTAGGCCGGGTCGGGGCACGAGGTGGGCCAGTCGGTCTCGGCCACGATCAAGTCCTTGCCCCAGGCCGAGGCCATGTTGGTCAGGCTGGTCTGGAGCGAGGCCAGGGTGGCTTCGGAATTGTAAAAGGGGTAGTACGAGACGCCCATAATGTCATAGTCGGAGTCCTCGAGCGGGCCCTCGGCCAGGACGGTGGTGTACCAGTAGTTCTGGGTGTCCCAGTCCCAGCCGTTGTCGAGGTGGATCATGATGGAGGGCTGGGTGGTCAGGGTCGAGTCCTTGATGCCGGCCGACGCCGAGTGCAGCAGGCGGGCGACGTTGTACGGGCTCTCGGAGAGCTCGCCGGTGGGGAAGAGCAGGCCGGCGGTGATCTCGTTGCCAATGGAGATGATCGAGGGGGCGATGTCGGCCGTGGCAAAGGCGTCGCACACGGACAGCGTGTAGTTGTACAGCGTCCAGGCGAGGTCGTCAATGTCCGTGGGCCACGCCGACGGGATGGCCTGGTCGCCGGGGTCGGCCCAGGTGTCGCTGAAGTGCAGGTCGAGGTAGACGCCGAGGCCGGCGGCGACGGCGCGCTGGGCCAGGGCGATGTTGTAGTCGAGGCCGTACACGTCGTCGGAGGGGTTGACCCAGACGCGCTGGCGGACCGTGTTGACGCCGGCGGCGACGAGAATGGTCTCAATGGCCTCGGTCGTGCCGTCCGTCGTGGCGTAGGTCTGGCCGGCGTCCTCCTCGACCGTGACCGAGGACCAGTCGACACCCACATAGGTGAGCCCGGCCTGGGCGACAATGGGCAGGCCGAGGGCGGCGAGGGCGATTGTGGGGAGCATGGCGACGAAAGAGAGAAAGCGAGATGCGACAAAAGCGACAAAAGCGACAAAAGCGACAAAAGCGACAACAGCGACGAAAGAGAACGACAGGACGAGCCAGCGAGAGCCAGAGAGCAAAACGAAAGTATCAGGCCAGCCTGGAAAGAAGGACACAAACGACAATGAGGAACCGAGAGAGAGCAATGGCCCTTCGGGACAGCGGGCCAGCCGTTTTATGCTGTCGTGCGGCCAAGACGTCTGTGGGTCGTCCGTTTCACGATCGGCCACTTTTTATCTCCGTCCGATGGGGCACCGGCGGGAGAAGCTCAGACAGTCGGCGGATCGGATGGGGCGGCCAAGGCTCAGGGGGCGCCTCACCAGGGTGTCGGGTTGCAGAGCAGACAAGAAGCAGACAAAAGCCAAACGAGCTTCTGCCAGAGTGCCAGTCGGCGCAACATCGTCAAAATTGTGAAACAGCTCTCGCGTGTTGTGAATGCCATGGGTGACGTGGACCCGTGATAATGGAGTCTTTTCCATCGGATGCTATTTTAGGGGGCCGTCGTTTCTGGTCCGAACTGGCCCCAACTGGTCTCAACTGATCGCAACTGCCGTCACACCTGCAGCAGCAGTTTGCTGCGGCTCAGATCCCCGTGACGATCCCGGATCTCCCGGCTCTCCCAGCTCTCCCGGTCCTCCCGACCCCCCCGGCAGTCGCCCTCCCGCCACAGCCACGCCTCAAAGGCGTCCGCGTTCAGATCGCCGGGCACGGCGGCCACGCCCTGGCGCCAGGCACGCGTGCGGCCAAAGAGCGGATCGTCGGCCGGCCGAGCCGCCGATCGGTGCATGTGAGCGCGCTGGGCAAAGACCCGCGCGCGGGCCTCGTCGCTGTTGGCCACGGCGACGCGGAAGGCGTGTCGGTACGCAGAGAGGAGGAAACTGTCCGTGTATGCGTCGTCGGTGTCGGTGGACTTACCGTCCTCCCTGTCGGCTTCGTCTCCCAGAAGCCCGAGCAGCTCGCGGACGTCCCGCAGACAGGCCAGCGGCGTCGCCACAATGCGCAGACTGCGTGCCGCCCCGTCGAGCGACGTCTCGAGGGCAGCAATGCGGTCGAGCCGGGCGATGTCAAAGTCGAAGTCGGTGTCGTTGGCGTTGTCGTTGTCGCCTTCCTCGTCGTTGTCGTTGTCACCCTGCTCGACTTTGCCGTTGGCGTCCTCGTCCTCATCCTTGTTGCTGTCATTGCCGCTGTCTCCCTCTGCTTGCGTCGCCTCACCTTCCTCTTCTCTCTCTTCTACGCCCCCATTCGCCGTCTCCTTCCCCTCCGCTCTCCCATCTACCCCCCTCTCTCCATCTTCTCTCTCATCCACTCCCACCATCCCCCCCTCTTCTCCCTCGTCCACCCCCTTCTCCCCCGTCTCCTCTTGGCTCACACTCACACGACTCGCCGCCTCCCCGAGACTCTCCAAGACGGCCTGCAGCACGTCACCGCTCTCCGGCTTCCGCAGGCGACTGAGCTGCCCATCAAAGGTGACAGACGCACGCTCGATGCACTCGCCCAGGCTGGTGATGAGCGCCACGCTGCTGGCCGACTTGTCCTTCGCCACCGCCCACCGGCGATAGCAGTGGCCCAGCTCCTGCTCTTCCTCCATGCCCAGACCAAGAAAAGGCTGGTGGAAGCTGCGTGAATAGGCCGACCACGGCCACAGCGTGTCCAGAATGCCGTACTGGGCGCCGGTGACGTCAACCGCCCAGGCCGTCTTGTCCTGCGACAGGACGATATAGTAGACCCAGTGCGTTGGCTCCCCGTCCGTCATCGTGTCGGCCAGGAAGACGTGCTGCGGCTCCACCGAGCGCACCATCCTCTGGAGATTGAGAGATACCGCTACCTCCTCCGGGTTGACACAGAGATCTGTAACGTCAGTCGAAACTCCACAGAGAGCACCTCCTCGCCGCAGACGCACCCGAAAACAGCGCGGCGGCCAGCCCGTGCAGACACACCATCGCGTCGGCACTGGCCCCGAGCGAGAGTACCGCATGTCGCAGCGTCTTGTTGCCCCGAAAGCGGTCCTCGGCTAGTACGTGCAGCCCTTCCGTCGCATGCGCGGCCGGGTACACCACCGCTTCCATGGCCGCTTCCTTATCCCCTTCCGAATCCACAACCTGGACGCACTCAACACGCTCGACCGCCACCGGATACGCCTGCTGCCTGATGCGCCAGAAGGCTGCCTGCAGAACGCGCGCCGCCCGAAGCAGCGCTTTGCGGGCTTGCAGCCGCCGACAGGTCGTCCTGTGGCGGGCCCAGTCTGCGTGCTGGCACGCCGCCTGGCAGTAGAACGTCTGGGGCGCCACCGTGTCGGCATCGTCGGGGTGGCTCGGCGCACCATCACACCCGCTGCAGCGCTTGCTGGTCGGCTCACTGCAGCGCGTGCAAAGGCCGTCGGCGATGCCAACGCTGGCCGTGTCTGCTTGCTCCGGGATTTCGATGTTCGCCATAATTGCCTTTTGATGAAGGGATTGAAAAGATGGCAAGGGAGAACGGAACGACTTCCTTCAGTGCCTAAAATACACTTCCTGTCGCGGCCCAACCTCGACTCGAATCATTGCCGATTGGATAGCTTGTCCAGTTGTGCACTTTCGTCAGGCTGCTCGTCCTGTGCGGCAGAGCCATGTAAGTGGCCGAAAATCAATGTGCAGGATTTCTTCTGTCGAATGGCCGACCTGCCCGCCTTGCCATTGTCCGTAGTTCTTCACTAACCAGGCCCTTCGGGTCCTTGGTCCACGTTTAGTTCGATACTCATTGAGCATCTCGCCATCCTCGTCCTTTTGCGTTTGAGGACGGGCTCGAAGTATTAGTCGTATTATTCGTACTGGAGAGCCGTCAACCCAAAGCGGTTAGGAGGCGGGGCCAGTAGACGATGGACTGTCCGTATTATCAGTCGTCGGAATCTCCCGCAGTCCAAATAACGCAGAATTTCGTCTTCTCCGTCCGGCCTCGCCAAGATGGACACTTTCGATCTAGAGAGCGACGGCTTCGTGCTTGTATCGCATGCCGATGCGGGAGCGGACAAAGGGCCAAACAACAGTACGGCCCCGCCTCTCCTGCCGCCGCCGTTTCTGGCCGAGATCTCGGCTGTTATCGACGAGTGCAGCGCCGTGCTGTGGCCACTCAACCGCCACATCCATGACCATCCTGAGCTCGCCTTTGCCGAGTTCGAAGCGCACCGCCGTCTGACCGCCTTTTATGAAAGCCGAACCGGCTGGGCCGTCACACGCGAGGCCTATGGCATGCGCACCGCGTGGGTTGCTGTCTTTGACGGCGGCCGCCCCGGCCCGGTCGTCTCCTTCAATGTCGAGATGGACGCGTTGCCAGGTGTCGGCCATGCCTGCGGTCACAACCTGATCGCCACCGCTTCTGTCGCCGGAAGTCTGGCTGCTGCCGAGCTGCTGTCGCGGCATCGCCTGGCTGGCAAGATTGTTGTGTTTGGGACGCCCGCCGAGGAGGGTGGCGGTGGCAAAATCCGCCTTCTCGAGGCCGGCGCCTACCGCGATCACGGCGCCGACGTCTCCCTCATCACCCATCCCAGCACTGCTCCACCGTCTGCCATGATGCGCACGACGGCCATTGCCAACTTCGAGGCCGCCTACCACGGCCGCGCCGCCCACGCCGCTGCGTCGCCGTGGCAGGGCATCAACGCCCTCGACGCCCTCGTCCAGGCCTACTCCGGCCTCGCACTGCTGCGCCAGCAGACCGCCCCCGGCGACATTATCCAGGGCCGCATCACTGATGGCGGTGCCGCCACCAACATCATCCACGAGCACGCCGCCGGCGAGTTCGCCGTCCGCGCCCCTTCTGTCCGCCGTCTGGCCGTACTGCGCCGCCGTGTCGACGGCTGCTTCCGCGCCGGTGCCGAGGCTACCGGTGCCCGCCTCTCTCTCGACGAGCGTGGCGGCTATGCCGACCACGTTCCCAACCGCCCACTTGCACAGGCGTATTCGCGCTATTGGAATGCCCTTCTCGATCCAGCCGACCCGTCCATCCCGGATGGAGAGGCAATCCCGACTGACCAGGACGCTGATGAAGTCCGTGGCTCGACGCTCGCCAGCACCGACCAGGGCGACATCAGCTATGCGATGCCCAGTATCAGCGCATGCTTCCGTATTCCCTCCACCCCCATTGACGGAACCAGTGGCACCGGCGGTGGCCCCCACACGGTTGACTTTGAGCGTGCTGCAGGCACCCGTGTTGCCTTTGCTATTGCTCTTCGTGCCGGCAAGGCCCTTGCGGGTGTCGCGCTCGATATCCTCACCGTTGGCGGGCTCCTGCAGGAGGCAAAGCAGGCGTGGAAGAAGGACATGGAGGAGGCGTAGGACCAGCACGGCTGTGTCGTGAGCTGCCTAGCACACGGCAGCGGGCGGGGGGAAGCAACACGCCGACGGAGACGTGCAGGTGATAGATCGGGATCATGACACTGTATTCTGCTCTCCTGTTTCTTTCTCCTGTCTTGGCTGACAATAGACGGCCTGCCATCCCCATGTCTGCTAACGTGGTGTGAGGCCGTATCCCTAAGCCGCAGCCTGTCGCAGCCGAACGTGGACGGGCATGCCGTCCTTGACATGCGGAGGACCGTTTCGGCTGGACTGGTACATGCGGTCGCCCCAAACGGTCTGGGCGGTGCCGGAGTTCCCACGCTGTGCGTCCCACTCGTCCCAGGCCGTCTCGATGTCGACCTCCCGCACGACCAGGACGAGCGCGATCTTCAGCTCGGTCACGGCGAGGTGCTGGCCGATGCAGTTGCGTGGCCCCTGCTCAAAGGCCCGGAAGGCGTTGTGCGGTGGATACAGCGGGTCGTCGGGGTCGGCCGTCAGCCAGCGCTCGGGCACGATCTCGGTGGGTCGCGGCCACAGGTCGGGGCTGCGGTGGATGGCAAAGTTGGCGTCCCAGAGGACACAGCCGGCGGTAGGAAAGGACTGGCCGTCGAAGCCGGAGCCGGCAGGGCCGTACAGATGCACGTCCGGGCTGCCCTCCCGCATGGTGCCAACGTTGGTGTGCACGCGCATGGTCTCTTTGATGACGGCGGCAGTGTAGACCAGCTGATTGAGCAAGAAGGGTGAAGCTCGGATGCTGGCGGCGGGATCCGGGCCCAGGATAGCCTCATGTTCGGCCCGCATGCTGGCGAGGATGTCGGGGTGGCACTGCAGCACATAGATGATCCAGATCAAGGTGAAGGCGGTGGTCTCGTGTCCGGCGAACATGGTGTGCTTCGTCTCGGCGAGAGCGTAGGGCAAGAAGTCGCGTTCATCCTCACGGTCATCGGCCATGGCGCGGACCAGCATGTCGATGAGAGTGGTTGACTTGCGGCTAGCCCCTTCGGCCAGGGCGGCGATGCGGGCCTGGAGAAGCGGTAGCAGGTAGGAGTCCATGCCGCGATTGTCCTGCCAGACACGGAGCTTCTGCCAGGGGCCGAGCACGTCGAGGATGTTGCCGATGTGGAGGTGGAACTGCAGGCGAGGAATGACGTCCAGCAGGCCGGCCGAGAAGGGGGTGAGGGGGGAGGTCTGTTCGTGCATGCGGACGTCCATGGTGAAGCGGCCAATAAAGTCGAGCGTCAGCAGGGTGGCCTTGTCCTCGAGGGGGAAGACGGGGCCCCAGGCGCCGTCTTTTCCCGCAAGTCGGCGCAGGACGTCAACAAAGACTTCAACTTCCTCGAGCAGGTCGGGCACACGAGCGGCGACGTTGGCGGCGCTGAAGCCCGGGGCGAGACGGCGACGGCGCAGCTTCCACTGGGCGCCATTGCTGGAGGAGACATCGAGATTGTGGGTCAGCGGGTGCAGGAAGGTGACGGTGCTGTGGGCCTTGTCGAGGCTACGGTCCTGGGTGAACTGGGCGGACACGTCGGGGTGCAGGCTGAGCAGCATGGGGGGCATGAAGGGCCAGAGATCGAGGTAGGCGACAGGGGGACAGCGAGTGCTGTTGGGGAAGACTTCTTTCCAATGGTCCTGGATGAGGACGAGGAGGTAGTCGCCATGGATGTCCTTGGGCATGTTGGCCAGCAGTTTGTTGATGACGGCGAGGTGGCCGAATACGGGGTGGTGCGGCATCATGGGCTGGCATTGGCGGTCAGGGCACGACGACGAGGGGAAAAAGGCACAATGAGAATTTCAGTGGCTCACGATTCCTTGTCTCTGCAGGTTCTGGAAGAATGACCGGACGCAATATGCGCGGTACAGATACCACAAGAGGGCCAGTGGCAGCACCACGGCGGCGATGGTGCCGAGGAAACTGAGAGAGGGCATGGTGGTGGGTTCGGTCGGGGTTGTCACAGGAGAGAGATGAAGAGACGCAGAGATGCAGAGATGCAGAGACAGAGTCACAGAGAGAGACAGCAAGTACGGTGGACAGAGTTCCGCCAGCTCGCATGCGGCTGTGGTGGATACAATTACGAATGGGGAAGCTGCGAATGGCAGCGGCTGCATTGGATTCGGGCGCGGTTAATCCGCGCCGGATGTGATACACGACAAAACGCGCAGCATTCTCGCATCAGCGGTCGACCAGGGTGTTACTCGGCGTCGAGTGGACAGACGGGCGGGTTGTCGTTGACCTGGATGCCGCCGCGCTTCAGCTCGAGGCTGTCGGGGAAGGGCAGCTTCCAGCCGCCCTCGCTCTCGGGCGTAGAGAGCCAAAGACGCAGGAGGTGTCGGCGGGGGGCAGGAGCGGGGTAGTCTGGGGTGGTTAACACGGAAGGGGCAAAGGGAGAGGCAGAGCCAGGAAGGACAATTGTGAAACGTCAACAGTCATCACTCGAGACTCGACCTCAACACACAACAAGCGATACTCAAAAAAAGCAGCAAGCAACAAGCAACACACACACACCTTTGTACGCTGTCCGCGCGTGCAGCAGGTGGCAGTTGCTGACAATCTGAATGTCGCCGACCTCGAGCACCATGTGCAGGGCCAGGCGCTGGCACGTCTCCTCGAGAATCTGCATGGCGCGCAGCTGCTCGGGACTGAGCGGCGGCACGACCCCGGCGTCGGAGAAGCGGGTCAGCGAGCGGACGTAGTAGGGGTCCCACTTGCTGTACAGACGGCGGCGGCCGCCCGGCTCGAGGTACAGCACGGGCTGGCGCGTGTACGGCTCCTGGCCCTCGGACACCTCGCCCTTGCGGTCAAAGTACCAGATGGGCCGGGTCAGCAGCTCGGCCACGTCTGGGTGCTCGCGCTGCAGCACGTTCCACACGTTGTGCACGCTCACAATGTCGCTCTCGCCGCCCTCGAGCGCGCGGTGCACGCACAGCAGGCCGACCAGGTCGCCGTCGTCGGCGTGGAAGAACTGGCGCGCCGTCGTGCGGTAGATGCGCACTTTGTGGATCTGCGTCGGGTCGTCGCCGACGTCCTTGACGTGGCCCAGCACGTGGCCGCGGCCGTTTTGCGACACAAAGTAGCCCAGGTGCGTGCCCAGGCCCATGTAGGCCACCGCGTTCTTGTGCGCGCCCCAGCGGTCGGCCGGGAAGCCCTTGAAGAGCACAAAGCCCTTGCCGTCGATCAGGTCGGCGCGCACTGGCCGCAGCGCCGCCGCCAGCGTCGGCAGCGGAAAGTTGCTCTTGGCGATGCCCGTCAGCGGCGTGCCGCTGGCCAGAAACGCATCGGCCGCCGCACTCAGCTCAGCGATCTCGGCCGCCGTAAACCGGTGCACCCAGCGCTCCGGCTGGCCCTCGTAGTCCTCCTTCTTCCACACCGTCGGACCCGTGATCTCCTGCGGGAAGTCGGCGTACGGCTGCAGCTGGTCGTAAAGCGGGCTGTGCTGGCCCGATGTGCGGATGCCGTCGGGGAAGATAGACCGTGGCGCTTGGTCGTTGTGTCGTTTGAGCGAGACACCACTCGCAGGCGCGGCGGCCACCAGAGCTCCGGGAGCCATTGGAAGAGAGGAAATGGACGGGAGGATGCGGATAAAGAGGACCGGCGAAGAGGAGGGCCGAACAGGACAGACGAACAAGACGGTTGAAAGGATGTGATGCCTTTACAGAGAACAGAATAATACGAAAACAATAAGCGTTTCTTCTCCTGCCGGATAGACATGCAATTATAATATCCTGCTCAGTTCCCGTGTCGTCCTCCCGGTCGTCCCTGTTCGTGGTGTCGATATCGCCGCCAAAAATGGCGTGCTTTCCCGCCCGCTTACGTACTTGAAGCACTGCCCTGCCAGGCTCACTCGTCCTCATGTCGTGCTGACAGTAAGACGACCTGGCATCCAGCACGCAAGCAATGCCCTTTCGGTCGAAGCGGGGTCTGTCAGACGATTCTTCGCCGAGTTCCGCCGGGCTCTCACACTGGCGGCGGCATCGGCCGCGAGATCACGTTGACGGCCAGGGACATGTCGATGGCTGCATTATTCTCCTCCATGCTATAACATATTACTACTCTGTGTCCGTATCTGGCAAACTGTCGATGCCGCTCAGCTTTCATTCAACTCTCCCCCCCCTTTCATGACCCCCCCCTCCTTCACCACCCATACACTTCCTCAAACAACTCGATCGAATCCCGCCTCCGCTCCATCACCTGTGCCGTTGCCTGCCGCACTGCATCGCTCAGCCCGTCCGGTCCACAGACCATTACTGCCAGACGGTTCTCCGTCCCGGCAATCCGGTCCGCTGCTTTCCTCACCTCCGCCGCCGCGTCCGGCCGCCCGCCATAGATCGGCAAGCCCGCACAAACTTCTGTTGCCGTTCTTCTGATCCCAGCCGGCTTCGTATTTTCTCCTGCCCCCGACACCGACTCCGTCACATACAGAGCCACCTCCAAGTCCTCTCGTCCCGTCACTCCCGCCAGCAGATCCCCGGCCACCTGCCGCACCAGCGCCGCCCGTCGCGCCGCCCAAACGAGCGTGATGTAGCGCGTGCGCGTGCGAGTCGGCTTCCATCCGCCGCCTTCATCCGTCGCTGCCCGGGTCCGCCGCACGTAATCTAGCAGATACGGAAGCACTGCTGCAACGCCCGCGCCGCCTGCAAACAGCAGCACCTGGTCAAAAGTGTGCAGCGGATCAGCGTGGCCGTACGGGCCCTCGAGCAGCATCCGCATCCGCAGCGGCGCCGACACCGTGGCCGTCGGGCTACCAGCGACACACTGCTGCTTCAGGCTCCTTGTCCAGCCGCCGTAAGGCTGCACCAGAAAGGTAAGGCGCAGTTGAGGACGCTCCCCGGCTGTTGTGTCCTCGGTCCAGCCAGCCAGCGTGAACGGGTGGTTTTCCCAGCCGCGGAAGCGTAGGGGCTGGTACAGGTAGTAGTGCTGGCCGGGACCCGGGAACAAGTGCGGGTTGGCCGGCACCGCGGAGATGGTGAGCATGTCAGAAGCTTTGTCAAAGGTGACCGTGGCGTCGCACCCGAACCGCAGCCCAGCCCCCTTGCGGATCCAGATGTTGCAGTAAATCTGGCGGGCGAGGCGCAGACAGCGCTCAAAGGCCCAGACGGCCATGGCCGAAAAGAGAAAGGGATAGTTGTACTGATCAAGATCGAAACTGTCCGTGTGGCTGAGACGGTCAGCAGAAGTCATCACGGCAGAGAGGCAGCGGTACGCAAAACTCACTAGTAGAGGAACACGATTAGTAGAGCCGACAGCACAATGTGCATGAGCAAGAAAGACTCGTAGAGCTTGCGGCGCAGCACGCTAAACGAGAGCACAACAATGAGACTCATGGAGATGAGGGCCTGCTCGTGTCAGTACATCAGGCTCGGTTGCAAAGAGAGTCCAGCACTTACCAAGATGGCCATCACATAGTACCGCGTTGTCAGCCGGACCAGATATTGACTCGCTGTGGCTGCGTTAGAACTTGCTAGAACGGGGGAGATGGAGAGGAGAGGGGGGAAGAGCCCTTCTTCTCTCCCGACAGAACTTACGTGTCTCAGGGGCTGCGAAAAACACCGACCAGCAGATGCCATGGACCAGCGCCTCCACCGTGGCGATGCGCGCCACGTGCCGATGGAAGATGCTAAACGTCCCAAAGCTCCAGCCCGTCAGCGGCACAAACACGTTGTTGCGTCCCGAGAAGAGCCAGAGCAGCGGCAGACAGAAATATGCGAGCGTGCCTGTCCGGTCCGCCAAGTGCCGCCATACCTGCGACTGGACAGTCTGGTCACTGCCAAAGTGTTAGTCCACCACCAAACAGAAGTCCTCCCCCCGACCGCATTACTTACTTTACATGGTGCTCATAAGCGTTAATATGTACCCTGCACAGCACAATGTTGTATATCCAGAAGCCGTACACCACAATCGACTCAGCCCGCGTTGGGATGCTGCAGCCCAGCAGCGTCCTCTGATGGTAGGGCGGCAGGAGTGACGGCGTCAGTATGTACTTGCGCACCAGCGCGTATGCGGCCACGAACGGCTTTGATATCGAGGGCGTCGGCGGTGCCATGCGGCCATGGCGCTCCGCGTCCGCAAAGGTGTAGCCGCGGCGACGGGCTAGGTAGGTGCGGACAGCGTTCTGCACCATTCCCAACAGAAGGACGACACCCCAGTAGATGTACATGCCGAAACTATCTTTGTTAGGACAGCTGGTACGGGACAAGGACAGATCAAAAAGACAACGCAACCATACCCATAGTTCCACTCATGTCGAGACTCGAGACCCTCCCTGCGGACCGTCTGGCGAGTCATGTCAAACCAGGCTTCGTCCAGCACAAAGGAAGTCGTCTGCATCTCTGTCTTGTTCACCTGGTCCTTGCCGAACGTGGGCAGGCCTTTGATCGCCTCCGCTGTTAGGTTGACTGCAAGATGTGACGGAGGCAGCAGCTCCACTGCAGCTGTCTCTAGGCACTGGTCGTGAAGCACGGATATCCCGACAGCGAGCTCCTTGGGGCTGCAGTACATGCGTGCCGCCGCGTAGACCGAGACTACTTGGAGCTGGTTGGTGCACATGTCGACATATTTGCTGCCCGTGCCGTTTGCGAACTCGAGTTTTCTGTACACTTTAGAGAGAGACAAGACACATTCCGCCTTCTCGGGCGGTGCATATAACTTCGCATTTGCGCCTCTGGTAAGGGAAGTCAAGACTGCCAGCAGCAGCCATCGTCGTTTCGTGGCCATCAGTTACAGCGTATACCGAGTTGTCATGCGCCGGGTTGTAAAGTAAACTTGGTTTAGTCTGCTAGCGATGCAAGGTGATGAGGTTCTGTTCAAAAATATTGACAGGAACTTCCAACACACGCAGTGCTCTGCACTGTCCCCTGGTACAGAAGTCATGTGTGTCCAACACCGAGCCAAATTCCTTCACCCATACTCTGGAACCCAGCACAGGAACGAGGCAAGGAAACTGCATTATCCCAATTTCACATCTCCACGACTAATCATTTGATATTCCTCGCCAGTGCGACTGAGTGCTTCTACTCGTACGGTCCCCCATCACCAGCGAAAAAAACAGACGTGAAAAGGGCCAGGAAGGTACATCTGCAGCTCGGTTGAAATCTGCGATGTCCTACTCTTAGTCAGGGTGGCGGCTGTCAACTCCTTGACTCATGACTGATGTGGTGACCACGCCACCGCCCCGGTGCCTTCAAATAGGAAGATGCAATAAAAGTAGCTGTCTTTATGGGATCAATCGGGGCTAATTCTGTTTCTTTCCCACGGGGCTCTGAATCCTTCGCCATGTCCGCTCTCTGGATAATAGCCGATGCGTCTCGGGCAGATCACTAAAGATCCTGCCAGATCGCGCTCGGCATAGCCGAGTTCTACAAGCACGACCAGACGGAAAAGTGGAACAAGGTCATCATTATCTCGATCCTCAAGGTCCTAATCGCCGAAGGGCTGGCAGGCCGGTCGGGCGTGCCGACATACAAGTTTGCGGCCAACAAGGCGATTGTGCAGTACTAAGTGCCGATGCCGCCGCCGAACAAACTGCGGGGCACGGATGAGAAGGCGGGTGCGACTAATGTGACAGGCACGGATGGCGAGCCGCACGTACTCCGTAGGCCAGCGCGGGATTCACGTGCACAGGCGGCATACTCCATAGTATGTACTCGTATCAGGACGAGAAGCCAGGCGGCATGTACGAGTACTCGTACACAGACTCCGTACGGAGTAGGATACAAGTACGGAGTAAGGTCGGAGCACGGGGCTAGACGTGATCGTGTTAGTGCTATGGGTTGCGTTCAACGGCTAGAGCAGCCTAGGGCGAGAGAGGACAAGGCCGTGATCCGTAGTGCGCAATTGGGCCTTCTCACAAAGTCTCGGCCAAAGTCTCGATACGCGTAGCGGCAAGTGCAGCAGAAAAAGCGGAAAAAGACGAAAAACGAGACAAATCGCGACATACAGAGTAGTAAAATATGACTGTTCCATTACTTTTGTTCCTCCCTCCCATATGACGGCACCGGGCCGGTGATGGAACTCGAGTACTCATATCTACCAACATCCAGAGTGACCGTAATCGTATTATTTAAGGTTTAATGTGTAATCGAATGTCTCAGGCCATCTATCCGTGCACACGCCTAGTCATTGTAGTACTCGTACGCCGCCGGCTCATTGTGCGCCGTCAAATATTATCTTACGTCTCTATCTAATAGGATAGGCTTCCCCTTTCGGCAAAAATCATATTAGATTCAATTTAATTATCGCCGCCGTGGAGATAGCTCTTCTGTCACAAATCACAAAACCCCCGACCGCCCGAGAGCTAGCGACTGTTCTACCACTTGCACCGGTTTTGGTATGGCTGCCGGAGATTGCTGTGGGACGTTTGCACCGCAGTCGGTCCAGCGCAGCCTCAGGCTGAATGTGTAGTGGGCCGGACCCCAAAGCTGAAATACAGTGCGTTCGCATCCGTAATCGGGGAGATGACAAACGAATACTCTGCAACGCAGCGGGTGCGACATGCGCAGCACTCTTTCGCTCAGGTCGCAAACAGTTGACTTGAGTAACACAGCTAAACAGCCCTTGCCTGGACGAGCAGTCAAGACGTTATGTGTCCGTCATCTGACGGGAATGTGGCTTGTCCGGTGGATTGGGACTGTGAGACAGCTGTCTCGACCGTCCCGGTCCACCGCATGAACCAGGTGAAACAGGCTTGACAGGCGGCTTGGACGGCCAGAAAGCAGCGTGCTTCAAAGTGATGGTCATTCATGTAGAAAAAAATATGTACAAAATCAATCAGAAAGCTGATACCGGCTGTCACGCCATGCATCAATGCCGCGAACTCCTGACAGCTGAGTCGCCTTCTAGGTCTCTCATGACAGACGGTGGTCGTAACAAAACCATGCCAAATGGCCCCCCACACACCAGTGGAGAGCTGTGGCTCTCGTGTGCAAAAAAAAAGCGAATGAAAAAAAGAAGGCTGATAAGTGGTCGCCGCAAACGTCCAATGCGTCCAATGAATCAAGAACGCCGTGTAGTGTATCCTAAAAGGTAAAGGAAAAAGGCCGTAGAGGCTGATTGAGTCGGTGAGGGCGCAAGCATGACGTGTCGGGCCAATGGGCCGATCATCGGCAGGTCGCTTCAAAAACAAAAAGTGTGAGAGGGTGGCTGAGTGTTCCGCGCTGCGTCTGTACCGTGTTTCCACGTCATACATCGACGAGAGTTTGCCACATAAGCCGAAGCTCCGGAGCTGCCTCTATGGGCCCGGATGGCCCGGGGCAGTCGTAGGGATCGCCCTGTTAAGGCCGAAGAGAAGGGCGCTGCAGTGGCTCAATGGCCTTCGGCGATGGTGGGCTCTGTTCGCCAGTCCTGCGCGCGGGCAGCCCGGGACATCGAGCCAAAGGCGGGCATGGAGAGACGGTTGCGCAGCTTGTTGGCGGCGGGTGGTGACTGCGAGCGCGCCTGGCTGACGGCCGAAGCAGACGTGCTGGACGAGGCCATGGACGAGCCGGTCGAGATGGGGGTCTGGTAGACGTACTCGCCGTCGACGTAGACGGCATTGGAGACAAAGGTCGACCGGCGGTTCCTCCGGCGGGTGTATCGTTGCTCGAGCCGGAAGAGCTCCAGCTTGGCTTGGATGCGCTCAATGAGGCCAGGCATCGCGGCGGAGTGGCGGGGAAGCGGTGCGAGAAAGGTGGCGGAATCGGGATGTTGAGACAGGAGTTCGGAGCTCCGTGGATGGCAGTCTCGATGACTTGCGTGTTTGCGTGCTGTTGTTGGTGTGTCTTGGAGACGCCTCAAGACGGATGAACAGTATTTGTTTGGGGGGGCGAGGGAGGCGAGGGCGAGGACAGGGACCAAGAGACCGAAGAAACGTAAAAATAACCGAAAAAAGAAAGAGGCAGAAAAGGAGAAAGGTTAATATGCAAAAAGTCAAAAAGGTGGTTGGTCGGGGGTTGATAGGCTATTTGCATGGCAAGGAAGACCACGAGGGAAAGGGGAAGGAAGTAGCAGGCCTGGCCAGCGCCAACCAGATTCGGGCAAAGTTGCGGAGGCGAAACAGACGAAAAGCGCTCTCGAGAGCAGAGCATTATCGCTAAGACCTCCCCCCCTCCCCACAGAACGAACAAGTCTTATGCAGTCGTGAGGCCATTAGTGCCACGGACCTTGCACTTTGCCATATTGACACTCTCGACCGTTGCCACAGTCCGGCCCCCGGCCCTTGTCTTCCCCTGGTGGAAAACGTGAGCGGGCAAGTTGCTGTTGGGCCAAGCGGCCGAGCTAGCGCGGATACGGATGGAGCGCCATGTGCGGTATATTACAGAGGCTTGCAAAATGCTGCCTGTGGTGGTATCTGCACAGCCAGTGAATGGTTCCAAGTGGATCCGATGCAGGGGCTAGGACCATGCACTGGCTCGTTCCTTCCCAACCGATCTTGGTGCGGTGCCACTGAATGGTTCTCCTCGTCCCGCACAATACGGAGTAGAAAAAAAAGAAAAAGAGGATGGCTGTCGCGGCGGGCAAGATGTGCGAGGGCCTTATCGCTGCTTGTGCACTACTCGTATCCCCCCCCTGTGCACTGTGGCCAGAGCTCGCCCCCCCGGGCCGCTGCCGCCCACCACAGCACCTCTCGTATGTCCACATGTCTGCATGGCGGGCATGGCGTGCTGCCGAACTCCGCCACCCAATCTGACGCACTCATTGTTTGGGGAGGCTGCATTTTTTTTTCTGGGGTGTTCCCGTTTCGGGGGCCGTCGAGGACCATGAATGCTCTTTGTTCTCCCGAGCACGACACAAAGCCGGAGGCGGGAAGGGCGGGGCGACCAGGGAAGCGCGGCTGGTGGCAGGCAACATGCATTTTCGTCTGAAAATGCACCGTCGATTGCCGGGATGTCTGGCAAGATACGAGGGCTCGTACGCGTCCGGAGTATCTTACTAGTGTACACATTTTTGTTGCAGAATGCACCGAAGCCGCGCAGGGTCCCCACGTCGCTGAAACAGAAAAATCCACGTGCTTCCCGCCAGCCTCCAACATGCCTTGCGTCGGTTGTAGCGGCAGTGGAAGGCGCCATTCGCACTACCGCTTTGGGCCAGTGCAACTGACGCCAAGCTTGCTCTTTACGAATACGAGCACGCTGCAACTGCTCCGTTTGTTCCTGAACCAAAGAGCAAGTTCCCGAATGGAAGACCAAGTCTTCTATCGGAGAACAAGTCTACTATCGAAGACAAGGCCATAAATCAAAAAAGAGGCCATTGAGCGGGACAATGCATCGCGACCATACCCTTTGTTTCTTTACGAGGGCTATGTCCAAACAGAGGATCTGTTCTTGGGCAGTTGCGTCCAAGTGTCGACGCCAGGACAGGTCCATTGTCATGGATTTGCATATATGCCTCGTCCGCCGGCGCCAGAGTGCTGTCTCTACCGGATAACACAACGAGCACAACAACCACAGCAATCACGACGACGACAACGATCAGCACATTAACTACATTCACATAATCATCTGACCACCTGTGCCGTGTAAAGCATACAGCCCACGACACCGCATCCCCCAAGCCACTCATCCTCACAAACTTTGCATCCACTCAGCATCCAAACATGTCTGCCCCTGAGTACCCAGTGGTGGTTGATGGAGAGGGTTCTTATAAGCGAACCCGCCGTGGTGGCCAAGGCCGCCGCAACAGGCAGCAAGCCATGGGGGCAGGTCAGGTGATGGCAGCCCAGCCGATGGCCCCTCAGATCATGCATGGCGCCACTTTCCCGGCTGTGCAAGATGGGCCTATGACAGGCTATGGCGTGCACCCTACGAGTGCGAGTATGAGCAGGCCTATGGATGGTTACGCCATGCACACTGGGCCGATGGGAGGCTACGAGTACGCCATGCAGCCTATGCCCATGGATGGCTACGGCATGCCGGCTGGGTATACCGGAGGCTACGCTATGCAAGGCGGGTACATGGGAGGCTACGCCATGCAAGCTGCACCGATGGGGGGCTATCCCGTGCTACAAAACCCGGCCGTCCTGCCCCATCCCTATCAGTATAGTCAGCACGAAGCGTCGCCGCCACGGGGGACATTTATTCGGCCCGAGGGCTCCCGGTCTGGAAGCTCGCAGCTTGGAGGTCGGCAGTCCAATGGTGGGAGGTCCGATTCCGACGTTTCGATCTACCTGGGCGCGGCCGGGCCACAGGGCCAACACAATGCCCGGAGCAACAATGTCTCCACGCCACCCCGGCGGCCGTCCGATCCTGTCCTAGCAACACCCAGCTCTGAGAAGGCGGTCCAGATGCGAAATGCAGTGGCGGAAGTTGCCGCCAAGGCTGCGGTCGAACTGGCGGCCGAAAAAGCTGCTGCTGCGGAGAAGGCCGCTGCAGACAAGGCTGCTGCAGAAGAGACTGCTGCGGAGGAGGCTGCTGCAGAAGAGGTTGCTGCAGAAGAGGTTGCTGCAGAGGAGGCTGCTACAGTGGAGGCCGCAGCTGACGACGCCGCAGAGGACAACTCTGCGGCGAGCAACGCTGCCACCGAGGAGGACGCTGCCAAACCGATGACTGCCAAAGAAAAGGCGGCGGCCAAAGCTGCCAGGAAGCTGGCCCACAAGAAACGTGTCGAGGAGTACGCTGCTTCAAAAGCTGCCAGGAAGGAGGCTCATGCGAAACTTCTTGCGGAGCAAACAGCCAAGAGGGCGGCCAAGATGGTGGCCAAGAAGGCAGCCCACGCGGAGTATCTTGCCGTGAAGGCGGCAGAGAAAGCGACGGCAGAGAAGGCGGTGGCAGAGAAAGCGGCGACAGAGGACGCGGCGGCAGAGGACGCGGCGGCAGAGGACGCGGCGGCAGAGGACGCGGCGGCAGAGAACGCGGCGGCTGAAGCGGCAGTCAAAGAAGCCACTCTTGAGGTGGCTACAGAGACAGCTGCTGAGGACGTGGCCGCATCGGCGGCTCCGGCCGTTCCACAGCCGCCGCAGCAGCTGCCGGCAGTTGCGACAAGTGCGCCCGCTCTTGGGGCTGGCCCCGGAGTCTCCAAGGACACGGTGGTTTCCCTGCAGGAGGCCGAGACCACTCTTGGCCGAATGGAAACAGCCCTGCAGGAAATCGGAGAGTCGCTTCTGCACGTCGTATCGATCTTTGACCAGGCCAAGACCTCCCTTCGGCAGGCCAAGGCGGAGAGTTCGCCGGCGCTCCCAAAGCCGATGCCTGCAACGGCCACGGCGGCCACGCAGACGACGCCGACCATGGAGACCTCGACAGTGCCGCAGGCCAGCAGCACGACCGTTACCTCGAAAGCGCCAGCCCCGATGCCAGCACCGCTGGCATCCACCAAGGCCGCTCCATCGCCAAAGCCGACTGACAAGTCGACCCGCAAGGCTAGCCCGCCACCGACAAACGCAGTGCTCTCGGCGAAGGCAGCGGGCAAGAGACCGGCAGAGGAGGCGGCGCCCGCTAGTTCGGTGAGGAAGGCTATTGCTATGTGGCAAACGTCATCCAGCCCGGCCAAGGCGGTCAAGTCGACCCAGCCGTCTATTGCTTCTTCATCGAAGCCGGCTCCCACCAAACCTGCGTCGCCGCAATCGTCGGACGTCTCAGGGAAGTCGACCGCTTCTGCGAAGCGGCCTTCTCCTGTGATCCCGCCTCGTCAGCTGGTGGCCGGTTCAGCCAAGCCAGCCAATGTGGCGAAGCCAGCCCCTACCACAGGGTCGTTCCGGCAGACTTTGGCCCGCCAGCTTTCGGCCAGGTCAGCCAAGTCGTCCGGTGGCAACCCATCGACGAGTGCGCTGAAGCCGTCTGCTGCCAACCAAGCAGCGAAAGGTAAGTCGACCCCCCCGCCCCCCTCCTCCCCCAACTCTTCCCCCAAGCCCTCCCCCAAGTTGTCCCCTCAAGCTGTTCCCGGACCGGCGGCACCAAGTGGTGGCCCTGCCGGGACGGGGAACCAGTCGGTACGGTCGTCACAGCCCGCAACAGCCACCCCCGAGATCACCATAACCAAACCGCGGTCCCCTGTCGTAGAGAGGAAGGCGGCGGAGCCTGCTGTCGCGGCTGAGTCTCTCCCAGTGGCTGAGTCTTCCGTCACGGCCGCCGTGGCCCAGCAGGTGGACTTCCGGACCTGGGTTCCCAGAGGTGATGGCACGCCAATCGTAACTCTCCGCCGCCGGCACTCGGATGGAGATTTCCATCAGGATATGGCAGCAAGGCTGTCATTCACCCCCAAGGAGTGGCTGTGAGTGCTCGTAAGCGTAAGTAGTCCCGAAAATGCCAATGCTCTGAACAAAGCAGTTGCACCACAACGTACACAGTGACCATGAACAATATTGAAGCCATATTATTTGCAGGAAAATTCCATAAGGACAGCGCCAATTGCAGCCAACCAATATACCATCTATGCCAGAAAGAAGAGCCAAAAAATCCAATGCGCCCAGGTATCATTTCCATTTAACAGTCTCGTGACAAACAACCATATTTTTGTCGTGTCATGCTCATTTTGCTCCATACGCCGGGTTGGAGGCGTATCCGGACTGGCGCGCATACATGCCAGAATACTCCAGCTTCTTGAGGGCAGCGGCACGATGCTCCTCCTGCGTCTCGTGGTGTGTGGCAAGATCTGGCGATAACGGACCGTGGACGCCGAGCGGCCGAGACCCGTCGGCGGTCGCACCGCCTGCATTGGATGCGGACGAGCCGGGAGGGCGTGTCGACAGAGCCGGGCTGCTCCTCTGGCTGGACGACTGGGTGTAGTCGGTTGGCAAGGACCACTTCCCGGTGGAGAGTATGTCGGATTCGCGGTTGGATCGCGGCGTAGATTCGGATGAGGAGGCGGGTTGCCGGAAGTCGGGCGACGGGTGGTAGCAGTCCCCGGGCATCTCGACCGGCAAGTCGGCGGCTGCAGGAGGCTGGACAGCGTACGGGGCAGTGGGGGTTGGGGCGGCCAGTTCGGCGTGCTGCTGCTGCTGCTGCTGCTGCTGGATGCTCTGCATGAACTGGACGTATGCGGCGTGCATCTGCTGCGGCGGAAAGGACGGTGTCTGCGGAGTAGCATAGCTCGTGTGGCCCGAGTAGGCTGAGTAGCCGCGATAGTTGGGATAGCCAGAACCGGACATATTCGAGGCAGGGTAGCCCTGGTTGGCACCGGCGCTTTCGGGGCGCGAGGCGTAGGCGGACGCATAGGAGGCGGGACGGGCGGCTTGGTACTGCGTGGGCGACGAGTTGGGCATACCGGCGCCAGAGAGGCGAGGCGACGGCGACGGCGCGCCGTGGTCGGACAGCACGGGCGACCCGGTGGGCGACGCGGGCTGGTTGTTGGAACGGTCAGCCGGGTTGACGGTGCGCAGCTTGCCGTTCTCCATCATGGCGACGAGCACGCCGGCGTCGACGAGTTCGGCCTTTTTGATGATGCGCTCGACCATCTTCTTGCTGGCGGCCTTGAGCTGGGACTTGACAAAGCTCATGACGGCGATGCTGCACCGGACCTCGACGTCCTCGCGAAGGTAGAGGCCGTCGTTGGGGGCGCCGAGGGCGGCGAGGCCCATCTCCATGGGCTCGGGGGGTTCGAGGCCGGGCTGGTTGCCGGCGATGCGGTACTTGTAGCGCAGGTCGGTGCCCATGGGGGCGTAGATATGCGCCTGCAGGCCCCAGGGCATGTCGTGGAAGCAGGCCTTGAAGGAGATCTTGCCAGAACCCATTTTGCCGAAGCCGGGAATGTACTGGATGCGCTCGGTGATCTCGTACCAGGTGGAGTAGAACTCATCAGAGACGGCATCGCGGGGCGCCCGGATGGCCTTGTGATCGAGGACGAGGGGGTTGAGCGTGATGACCTCGCTGTGAGAATGGAGGATATCGATAGCCAGCTGGCGGGGGATGAAGCCAGGAATGGGCGTGATGATGGTCACAAGCTCTTTTTTTTTCAGCACGGACATTTCGGCGGGACAGGCGCAAGCCGGAGCGAGCGAGAGACAGCAGAGGAGGGACGCGACGATGAGACGGGGGGGTGGGCGCGGGCGAGCAGGAAATGCAGAGAGCAGAGGAAGCGCAAAGAAACACAGAGGAATCGCGGGCAGTCGCAACGGCCTTTTTGCTCGGCGGATTTTGAGCGAATCGCGACGGGCAACAGCAGTTGCAGTGGACACCCCAAGTCTTTGGTTTCAGGTGGGAGGAGCCGGCGCACGGTTTCGTTGTGCGGCCTCCTTTGGCCGGTCGCCGGATGGGGGCAAGGGAAAATGGGGAGGTGACGTTGGGGGACAAAGGCCAGACAGAGAATGGCACGATAGAGGGAGAGAACTCGCGGAAAGGCGACAGAAGGGGACAGAGCGGGGATGTCTAATTATGGAAGGGACAGGTCGGCCTCCCGGACAATGTTGCCCTTGGGCTCTGCCTCGTCCTTCATCCTCCGCCTCTTTGGAAAGACCAAAGATGACGTGAGAAAATGGCGCCCGGCAGCGATCTGCGCATGTTGATTGGCCTTCCTTGGCGTCATGCTCCGTATTGTGCACAACACGGCCCTGCCGCATGGCCCTACGAAGTACTCGTAAGGGTGACCCCGCCACATATTATCTCACATTTAACCTATGTGAGATGCCGCCAAGCTTTGGTGCTCCACAAACGGCTTGCAGTCACGTGCAATGGTGAAACAGGAAAGCCGCGGTGGCTGGCGTCCTGTACTTGGTTGAGGTCGACGGATCTGCTTAGTCAGCCGTGAATTGTCATGTTTTGCTGCCATTCAGGGTTGGACTCTTTACACGTTTTAAACAAATCGACGCTAAGCCATCACGTCGCTCGATTGCGGTCCGTCCGCCCCTGTCTCCACCACGGCTGGCCCGATGGGTAAGCAGGCCGGTTCAGTGCTTTGAAATACGCCGGCTGATGGCAGCACTTCTGGCGTGTTGCGGCGGTAAAATGGGTCTGATTTGGAAGGTCAAGGGCGCTGGCCACGGAGTTCCGTGCCCGGCGTGTTCGGCAGGCTGCTGAATTAATAATTTACCCGAGCATCAGACCGGACGGATGGCGTGATTTTGTCCATGCCGGGGGACTACAAAAAGAGGCCGGGAGTTGCCTGTGCGCCACCAGCTCGAGTCGTATTTCCACAGTCACGCACTTTTTATCTTGCCACCACTTCGCCGCTACCCTGACCACCCTTGTCTGATCACCATGGCCACCACGACGTCTTTGCGCTACGAGGCAGAGGAGGGCTCGGCGCCCGACGTGGCGCCGCTGGGCCGGCCGCTGACGTTCCACTTTGCGAAGCGCACGGCCAAGAACCGGTTTCTCAAGGCGGCCATGGCGGAGTCGCTGGCGTCGTGGAGCGCGACGGACGTGGAGGCGCGGGGCATCCCGTCGGCGGAGCTGATCGAGGTGTACCGGCGCTGGGGCGAGGACGAGCAGGGCTGGGGCGTGATCCTGACGGGCAACGTGGCCATTGACTACATGCACATGTCGGTGCCGGGCCTGATGGTGATCGTGCCCGGGTCGCCGTTCCACGGGCCGCGGTTTGAGGCGTACCGCGCGATGGCGGCGGCGGGCCGGGCCCACGGCAGCCTGATGGTGGCGCAGGTGGTGCACCCGGGCCGACAGACGCCGGACTGGCTGGACACGCACCCGGTGTCGGCCTCGGCGGTGGTGCTGCCGCCCAAGATGGGCATGACGTTTGCGGCGCCGCACGCGGCCTCGCTGGCCGAGATTGAGCGGATCGTGGAGGGCTTCGCGTTCGCGGCGGAATATCTCGAGCGGGCGGGCTTTGACGGCGTCGAGCTGCACGGCGCCCACGGCTACCTGATTGCGCAGTTTCTGGCACGGCGCACCAACCAGCGGACGGACGCGTACGGCGGCTCGCTCGAGAACCGCATGCGGCTGCTGGTGGAGATCACGCAGGCCATCCGCCGCCGCACCAGCCCGCGCTTCATCGTGGGCGCCAAGCTCAACAGCGTCGAGTTCCAGGACGGCGGCATCACGCCCGACGAGGCCCGCATCCTGTGTGCCCGCCTGCGCGACGACGACGTGGCCATGGACTTTATCGAGCTCAGCGGCGGCACGTACGAGAAAATGGGCTTTGAATTCGCACCCGACGCCAAGCCCAGCACGCGTCGCCGCGAGGCCTTTTTCCTCGAGTTTGCCGAGACGGTCGTGCCGGCCCTCGGCGCCACGGCTGCCGACCGCACCACCAAGGTCTACATCACCGGCGGCCTGCGCACGGCGCCCGCCATGGTGCGCGCGCTCGACGTGGTTGACGGCGTCGGCCTCGGCAAGCCGGCCGCCGCAGAGCCCAGCCTCGCGGCCGAGGTGCTCTCGGGCACCACGGTGGCTGCGCTGCGGCCGCCCCACAACATTGAGACCGATGACGGCCTCGGCCTGATCGCGGCGACGGTGCAGATCAAGCAGATGGGCCAGGGCTTCGTGCCGTTTGACTACAGCAACCCGACGGCGGCGGCCACCTTTCTCAGCGACATGGGCGTGCATTTTGCGCGGCTGGCGGCAGACACGGCACACGACATTGGGGGCGTCGATGGCTTCTCGGGGCCGCAGAAGAGACACGTAAAGAAAGAGTAGATAGAAGAGACAGGTAGACGGAACGATACAGTACAAAGACACGGAACGAAACACAATTACACCTCCTCCAACCGCCACTCTTGCATCTGGCGCTGCAGTCGTTCCCACATGATTACGTCTCCTGGCTGTTGCCGGCCTCGGGCTCGCCACCACTCCCTGAGAGAGCGGGCGAGCCCGGTCCTAAAAAAGCCTCGACACGCTCCGAGGTGGCGCTCGAGAACTTGCGGCTGCGGCGGCTGCGGGCGGCGGCGCTTCCCATCATGGTAGGCGAGGTGGAGACGGCGTCGGTGGAGGCCTCCTTCCTGGCGTCGCGGATCTGATTCTTGGTGAGGGCCAATCCGGGATGGACGTATTCATCCTCAATGGAGAACAAGGGCCAAATACGGACAGCGATCTGGTCCATGTCCGTGATCGTAGGCGCTGTCCCCGGGGCCTTGCGATCCGACTTGCCTCGGGCCGGCCACCACTCTTCGGACGGGGCCAGCACAGCCCACTCGCTCGGAGAGGTTTCCGCATCGTCCATGTCGATAAAAGGCATCATCAGGACCGGCATCGGCTGCAGACGGCTGCGCCAGAGTTCGACGGCCTCGCGACACCAGTCGTCGAGAGCGCCTTCAAAGGCATCGCTCTGCGGGGGGCGCAGCAACTCGACGACACCCTCCATGTGCTTCTTGACCGCTCGGATGCGGGCCTCGGCACTGTTGAGCTGGATCCGGTCGTCTATGCCGAGCAGCGAGCGCTGCAGCCATTTGCTCTGGTCTTCGTCCGCGGCCTCCTCGAGCGCCGCGCCGAGACTGTCGCCGCGGCCGATATAGACCGGCTGGAACAGTTCGCGCATCGCGATCCGGCCGAGCCGGTTGAGTACGGCGGCGACCCGCATCCGCTTGGCTGCCCCGCCGTTGCCCTTGGGCGCCGTCCCGGTGCCCAGCCGGAGGACGCTCCAGCCACGCCCCGTGTCGCCGTCGTCTTCGTTGCCGCGGTTAAAGACGGAAGCGGCAAGATCGACGCTGAAGGCCGCCTCGACAAACTGCAAGGCCGACGTAAAGAGATTGTCCAGCGCCGCCGTGATCTCGTCGTGCGGCACCGCCGTCGTCTGCGCCGCAAAGCCCTCGAGAAGGTCCAGCTTCCTTCGCGTCCCGCTGGCCTCCTCCACCTGCTGGGTCAGTTCGGCTGCCTTGGCCGCCGTCGCTGCCTTTTCCGTGTCGAGCTGTGCCCGCAACTGATCCGCATCGGCCCGTGCCGCCTCCACGTCTTTTTCCTTTTCGGCACACGTCTCGACTAGCTTCATGTTCTCCTCCCGGACCTCGAAGATGGATTGCATGTTGCGCCTGTTGGTCACCTCCAGCTCGCTGTAGTTCTGAGCCATCCCCAACAGGTCGATCACGAAGCGACCCTCGCTCATCATCTCCAGCGTGCCGACACACTCCTTAATGCGGCCGGCATCAAGATTCGGCGTGCTGCCATTCGTGCCGTTGACACGGGCCGTGCCGTTCGTCTGCGCTCCCATTGTGCAATTTCAGGAGAGTAAGTCGGAGTGATCGAACAGCAAACGGCGAGACAGCAGGGCCGCCCAAAGTTGGGCTCTTATGCATTCCACCTCCTCATCCCTCGCCCATCCGGTGGAGGGTCGCAAGTGCGTGAGTGCGGCCGCCTTGGGAAACACCTGCAGCGGCACGCACCAGTGATACCGCCAGCCAGGCCACCCTCCCGCGCGCCAGCCCGCGGCTGTCCCCGTGCATGTTGACGTGGCCGTCGCCCAACCGGCTCTACGCAGTCTTATAGGCCGCCGGGCCCCACTCCGGTCGCAGTAAGGCTGCCGCCCACTCCAATCGGACCACGGCCGTCGTCACGCATACAGCATGTGCATGGATGGACTGGGGGTGCTCTTGGTGGTGCGCTCATTTGCAGGAGTGCGCGGTCTATTTTCAGTCTATTTTCGGTCTATTTGCAGTCTACCTACAGCTTGCTCGGCTCGCCGACAAACCCGATGCACTCAATCTCAACGTCGGTGCCCTTGGCCAGGCCGCTGACCTCGACACACGCGCGAGCCTGGATGGTTAGCTGGGGGCACATCGTGTGAAAAATGGCGACGTACCGGGCGAGGCTCCGAAAACACGCTGACGTAGGCCGTGTTGACAGCCGGTACGTCCTTGATGTTCGTCACAAAGATGTTGACCTTGAGCACCTGGTCAAGGCTGGAGCCGGCGGCAATGAGGACGGCCTCAAGGTTCTTGAGGCAGCGAATCTGCAACGGGCATGCGTCAGGAACAACCGGAAATTGAAGGGAAACTTGGGGGGGAAGGGGGACGGCGCATCCTACCGTCCGATCGCCAATTGTTCCGCCAACGACCTCGTTCGTGATTGGGTCAATTGGCAGAGCACCAGAGCAGTACACGACGCCGTTGTGGACCGTGGCGTGAGACAGGTGCGGCCCCGTCACCGGGGCGTTCTTGGTCTGGATGGCGTGGCGCGTCATGATGAGTGTGCAGGGAGCGAGTCGATGCGCAGACGCGAGGATGCGGTTCTGGGGAGAATTATACTCGCACTTTTTATGGTGTAATCTGTGGCCGTCCGATTCCGCTGGCCGCTTTTCGCCGACGGCCAATTTGCCGAGTCACGTGATCTTTCCTTTGGATCTCCGTCTCTCCGTTTTGTCCGTCCCTTTTTCTGGGTCGGCATGTGCCGAAGAGGCGGTGCTAGGTGGGGATTGGCCAGTAGTAAAATTCGTTGTGGTCGCTGCGACCGACGACGGCCATGACCGTCCCGGGCTCCGGGCCAGGGCGGTGGCGATGCGGCGCACGGTATAGCCATCGGGCAGATAGCTAGTAAGTCCGTCCTCGAGGCCAAAGAACAAAAGGTAAGCAATGTCGGTGAGTACGGGGGCCCAGGTGGCGATGGCGAGGATTTGGCCAAAAGCCCAACTGTCGTCGGAATCGATACTGCCGGCGATGTCGACAATGGTGGTGCGGAGTGTTAGGAAAGTGATGAGAATCACCCACATGAGGGCGCAAGCGATCCAAGCTGTGAGAAGCGGCCAGGTGGCCAGGAGCGTAGAGGGCAACAGGCGGTGGAATAAGGAGTACAAGCCGAGTGTGATAGCGAGCCAGAGTAGGGGCAGGCCGACGACGAGGTAGGGCAGGGCGTCGACAACGCGCCAGTAATCCTGGCCGCCGCGGGCATCGCAGACGTAGAGCACGTCGGCAAAGGTGTTATCGTCGTCGGAGTTGTTGGGAGATGAGACTCCGCGGAAAGCGTAGTCGAGCTCGCTGTGGGGGGAAACGATGACGAGGGCAATGGCGAGACCCCAGAGGAGGGCAAGGACAGCGCGGCGGAGGCCGGCACGGCTGCCGGAGCGGCGTCCGGCGAGAGCATTTGCGATCCGAGAAACAAAGCGGGCAGTCAGGGAGCCGGAGGTGGACTCGGCGGCCTTGTGCTCGGGCACGAGGGCGTTGAGCACAATGACGGGCAAGACACAAAAGAGGCCGACCAGCCAGGCCAGGACGGGGTTGTAGAGCGCGCTGCCGGTGGGAAATTCCTGTTGGCCGAGGGTGCGGGTGTGATTTGCGCCGGCCTGTTTGGCGGCCATGACGACGGCGGCTGTGAGGATGGAAAGGGCGAATATGGAGGCGTTGGTGAGGAAGCCGTTAAGGCTGCCACGGAGCGCGTCAAACAGTCGGCGGGTTGGGCGCGAGAGCGGAGAGGAGGTACGACCGAACCGGGCAGCCCATGGCCACAAAGGCAGCATCCGGCCCAAGGTGAAGACGACTAGGAAGGTCGTTACCAGCACGGCCTCCATCAGATACGAGATCGAAACGCCAATGCCAGCCAAGTCTGAGTTGCCGGTAAAAGCAAATGCCTTGCAGAATTCGGCGGGACAGGCGATTGCCGGCAGCCATACAACATTGGTATCAAATTCCGGGCTCGTCGTCCAGCTGCTGTCGGTCTCGTTGTATGCCCAGAAGAGGTTGGTAGAGAACCAAGCGAGCACGCGGCCATAGTAGAACGATGTGGCATTGGCGCGGCCGTCCGGCGTCGCAGTCTGCTCGGCGCTTGCATTCTGCAGCCAGGACCAACCCGGCGGTACGGCTGCATCGTACAGCAGCAGCGAAAGGGGGACGCTGCCTCCAAAGGACGACTGGCCATCCCAGGGATCGATGGCGATGAACGAGTGCAGCCATTGGCCATAGGCGGAGCAGTTGCGTGTAAAGTTGAGCTGGTCCCACGGGGGTAGGACGAGGGGGTAGGCCATGGCGGTTGGGGGGCTGATCGAGACGGGACGGGAGTCGGCGCGAGGTGAGGCAACCGACGGGAGGGGAGGCGAAAGATGGCAGACATGAAAATGGACGTTGGTGATGCCAGGTTTCGTCGTCTAGCGTGTCCTGAGTCAGCCAGGACGAGGCGGCTGTGCGGTGTCTCTCACTGCCTCTTTAGGAAGGCGCCGTGAACCAACAGCTTTATATTCGCCTGACTAACCCTGCTTGATCGGAGCGGACGACGGTCGGTCACGTGTGGCATTGATGTCTTGAGCGATGCCGGAGAACTTGGTAATTCTTCGCGAGCACGCCTTGGTGAATTTGCTTGGCCTTGTTGGTCGATTGTACGAGTCCATGGTCTACAGGAAGCACTTTGCTGGGTGATGGACCACGGAATCATCATAGCGGGCAAGACCAGGAATTTGGTCACTGGGCCGTGTTGGAATACAGAAGCAAGAGTGCTTCTTCAGATTGGCGTCAGTTTCGAGTTCAAGCGGCCGCATCTTCCAGTCACGGAAAGCAAACGGAAGTAATACTCAAGCCTCGGTCTAGGCGAACAGAGCAAGGCGTACCTTCCGTGCCGACCTGGCAGGCCAGATGGGCAGAACTGCACAGAACCAGGACGACCGACAGATAGTTGTGCAGTTATAGCAGACCCGTCGAAACACGTGATGAAACGAGAAAATGAGAAAAAAAAAATTAATTTCTATGAGCCTGTTTGCCCGACCGAGGCGCCATCTAACCGTCCGCCTCACATCTTGAGCAGCACGCTCTGGTTGCACTTTTGCACGCTGCTGGGCACGTCCAGCGCGGGGTTGTGCATGAAGACGTTGGCCGGCCGCAGGGTGACGCGGATCATCTCGCAGGGCATGACGGGAAAGTCCTCGGGCCGCGGGACGTGGTTGAGGCCGAACTGCAGCCAGACGACGGGGTCGTCCTCGAGGGCGTCGCCGCGGGCGGCCCAGGCGCGCACGCCTTCGCCGCCGCGGCTCTGGTTGGTCCACTGGCCGGCGGCGTAGCGCTCGTCGTCGCGGTAGCGGGTGACGTAGACGGAGTGGTCGGCGAACTGGGCGCGGCGGAAGTGGTACGAGTCGGGGTCGGCGAGGATGGGCTGCATGGGCGGCAGGTGGACGCGGTAGCCGGCGGGCAGGCCGCTAACGGGGTGGCGCACGGCGGGGTTGGTGATCTGGACGACGCGGCCGGCGGCGACGTCGAGGTCGAGCGGCTGGCTGTGGTCGAGGGCGGTGGTCTGGACGCGGTAGCCGACGCCGTGGGGGTTGAGGACGGGGTCGCGCGGCAGCGGCAGCGAGTCGGCGTACGTGACGGTGTTGCCGTGGCCGGCCACCATGGGGTCGACGCGCAGGCTGAAAAAGTGCTGGTGGTTGCCGGCCAGCACGCCCGGGTGCACAATGGTGCCAAAGGGGTGCGGCTGGCCGTCGAGGGCGCGGTCGACGGGCTGCGACGACACGATGCCCGTGGCCCGCACCTCGTACGTCACGTCGCCCGTCAGGTTGAACACCCAGGCCAGGATGTACTCGTAGTTGGACACGGTCAGGATCGACTGCAGCACCAGCTCGCGCTGCCGCACCACCACGGCCCGGTTCGTGCGGTAGTTGGTGTGCTTCCACGCCAGGCCCGCGTCCTGCTCGTGCACGCACACCACGTTGGGCATCGGCAGCGGCGCGCCCTCGGACGTGGCCAGCATCGCGTCCATGTAGAAGATCGCCCCCAGACAGTCGCACCCCAGCTGCAGGTTGTTGGCCGTGAAGCCCGCGCCGCAGTCGCCCAGGTCAAACGCCTGCTTCTTGTGGAACGGGTGCCGCGGGTCCGCGTACGGGATCGCCATGTCGCTCAGGCTGAGCCGGTAAAAGAGCGGCTGCCCGTCGTAGTGCACGTCGTACAGCACCACGCCCTCGCGTCCGTTGAAGCCCACCACCATCTCCCACTTTTGCCACTTGAGCCGCCGCCCCGTCTCGCCCACCGCCTCCGCCGTGAACGACGCCCCCTCCGGCTGCACCACCCGCAGCGGCCGCAGGTCCGTCCGCAGCGTCGCCTGCGCCTCCGGCACGTACTCGCTCGCCGGCGCCGCCTGCCACGGCTTCACCGGCTCGACCGTCGCGTCCAGCCCCATCGGCATCGTGTCGATCCGTACCACCTTGTGCGTCACGCAGTCCACCACCGGCGACACCGACAGCGGGAACGCATAGTGGCAGCTGTCCGCCTGCCCCGAGTTCGCCGGGTCGCGCATGTACAGAAACACCTGCATCACCCGTCGCTCGTCCCGGAACGCCCCCTCGTTCACCCCGTCCGACCCGTAGATCCACGGGTCCGCCACCAGCACCGTCCCCTCCGGCAGCTTCAGCTTCGCCACCTCCGCCAGCACCCCCTCGTCCGTCAGCGCCGCCTTTTCAATCGCCAAAATCTCCTCCCCGTCACCCGGCCCGTGCTGGAACGGCCCCAGCTGCACGTTGCGCTCCACCTGGCCCCGCGTCACGTTCACCACCGCCTCGTGGAACTTGTCCGTGTTCCGCAGATAGTACGCCACAAACGCCCGCCGCTCCAGCGCCCCCGGCGCTTTGCCTGCCCGCTCCGCTGCCAGGTACGGCACCAGCTCCGCCTTGGAAACCTCCTCCAGCGTCACCACCTTGAATTGAAATCCCGTCCCCTCCGGCCATGCCTGCCGGATCAGCCCCGTCGCCGCCGTGATCTCCGCCGACGTCAGCGGCGCCAGAGGATGCACCGTCGCCTCCGCCGCCTTGACCTCGGGTGGTGCTGTCTCGGCCGTCATGATGGCTTGTCTGTATCCTCGTCTATGCGCTTTCTTGACTTGTTGGCTTGAATCAAGTTGCCTAGTTGCCTCACCTGCCCCTTATATCGATCGCTTATCTTCATCCACTTGCTCGATGACGCCGCCAACGCTCCGTCAGCACCGCCTGGACATCCCATTTCGGGACTCGCCTCGTCCACAGACGCCCTTATCTCCCCGCCTTCGCCCAGAAACGGTTAGCGCCTGTTGGTGTCGCCATCCCCTCTGCTATCCGGTTACGGCCCTGCTGCAAGATCGGCGGTGCGGTAGCCGAATGCGACAGGTCCAGGCCAATTACGTGGGAGCGCAAGCTCGATGACCGCCGGATACCAGTAATCTCAATCTAAAGTTTACCAGCGCGGTCTTCCGCCCTAAACCCTGTCTCTCCACTATCTACGATGGGGGGAAGACCGCTACTGTAAGTGTGTACGGAATACGACGTACTGGTAGATTCAGTGGAAGGAACGAAATAATTAGCGAAGAGAGTCCGTGCTAAAATATGTGTGGGCACTACTCCGGACTCTGTTGTCAGCACTATCCTTTGCCCCACACAACATCTCCATGCTAGGTCGGCCTTTTGGTCAAGTACCGTACATTAATGCATCCAAAGAAAGAGGCTACGAGTACGGAGTATTGGGGACTGAAAATGACTGTGAGCCGCACCAAAGCTCAAAACGCTTGGACAAATATCAGCCTTTTCTAAGAAGCGAGTCCAAATATAATACAGGAAAACTATATCTGCTGTGGCTGTATCTCCAGCCGTGAGCTGGCCAGCTCCCATTCGTACTGCACATACATAGAAAGAAATCATCGCATTGTTCCCTACATAAATTGTCCTTGCTTGCTCCAGAAATGCCAAAGAAACAAGCCTTTTCCAACTCCATCGCCACGGGACTTTTTCGAAAATCAAAAGAACCAGCAGCGCATAAACAAACCCCCTACGCCTTTCCAATCCACCCCGAGTTGACAAAGAAATCAAAGATACGAGATCCCTTTTGCGAATCCAGCTTGCAGATCTCCTTGGCCTGCTTTTTGCGCAGCAGACCGTTTCCCTTGAGGGCCTCCTTTAGGATCTGCTCCTTGATCATCAGATACGGCTTCGGCTGGATCCGCGTCACCTGGCACAGCTCCACCTCCTCTGGCGTCAGCAGCTGCAGGTCCGGCGCGTTGTCCTGCGCCAGCACCAACGGTGGCACACCAGCAATCGGCGGCGGTATGTGCCTTTCCTTCTTGATGCCGACACCGTTGCTGAGCCCGAGCCCGTTGGGTGTGCCGACACCGTTGACGGTCGCGTGCCCGTTCGCGCTGATCGTTGGCTTCACGTCGCCGTGGCCCGCCGCGTCCCCGTCGCCGCCCGCTGTCACCGCGCTGTCCGCCAGATCTGCACCTAGGTCCTTGACATCCTTGAGATCCGGCGCCAACAGCCGCTGCGCTCCGCTCGGTGGCTCTGGCGGCGGCGGCTGCTTACTCCGCTGTGCCGTTGCCAGCCGCTCTCGGTCCATGCTTCCCAGCGGGATCGCCTTCTGCTGCCGCTGCGTCTTTTCCAGCTCGTACTTGAGCCCACTCTCCAGGTCGCCAATCCGCACGCTGCGCCACTCCTGCAGCTGTGAAATCGCCTGCCGCAGAAACAGCTCATTGGTCAGCCCCTCGCTGAACCGCTTGAAGTCGTCGTGGTTCATCATCCGCGCAAACGGCTTCGCCTTGTTCACCAGCTCCCGCTCCTCCTTGGTTCGCTTCTTCTCCAGCTTGTTGTTCTCCCGGTAGTCCAGCAGGTTGTGCTCGAAAATCACCTTCTTGCGCTCCACCCGCTGCGACAGCCGACAGTTGTAAATTTCCATCACCGTCAGTTTCAGGTCCATTTCCGGCTCCAGCTCACCCGTCCGCGGGTTGAGTCCGTCGCCCGGGTCGAATTGCATCAGCTGCACCGCCTCTTCTGCCTCGTTGGCGTACTCTGTCTCGAACTCGAGCCGTCCCGGCATGTATCCCTGGATTTCGTGGCACGACGGCACCGACGCCGTTGGCTTCGTCTTGGGTTGCAGTGGGGGTGTGCTCTTAGCCGCCTCTCTTCGCTCCTCGATCCGCCTCTTCTTCCGGGCCTGGAACTCCTCCCTAGGGACTTCGTTGGCCAGCTGCATGTCCTGTGGACTGCATCGTACCGGCAGAGGGAATCGCGGCGACTCCACATACACCTTGAGGTAGTGGTCGCGTACCTCATCCTTATTCCGGTACCCGCCAATGTGATCAGCAATATCGGCCCACGAGCCAAGCCCGTAAATTTCCGCGCCCTCGATCAGCAGGAGCTCTTCATCGGCGCCCCATTCGGGATCGAAGATCGGGAACGAGTTCTGCTCGATCACCCTGTATGGGTGCGTCGCCGGCTGGTGCGCGTTGCTCGCCGACCCGTTCGAGAAGCACAGCACACAGAGGTCGTAGTCGTTGCAGGCTGGGTGTGCACAACGTATGCGGACCTACGAACGCGCCGCGTGAGCATCAGCACTTCCTTCTCGACTGCTACCACGGGCACAGGAAACTTACTGTTGCTGTGATGTCGGCACTACAAACATCACACACATACTTAACGCCACCCTCACCCCCGCGAACCGCCGTCTTCTTGCGGATCACACCCATAGTGTCCTTACGGCAGCCCGACGCAATGAACAAGGGGGATTCTCAAGGCGGGGCGAAGCCAATAGCGAAATGCCGCGACGTGATAGTCGAACGTTTACTTGTCGCGCAGGCCCAAAAATAGCATCATTGGAAAGCTCACGTCGCCTATTGCCCCCTTCGCCGTGACTTTTGATGGAAAACGATGGTGCGCCGTGGTGGGCGATGTTTCGGAACGCCGCGCCTGTCGTCGAGGAAGTTGAGCTGGCGACGGGCGTGGCGTCTGGCAATTCTGCGCCACACATCAACTTGTCCCAATACGCTTGCACGTGACAGTGTCGCCAAATAATGGCCCGTGCCTCTCTGACTTGTCAGCGTGATTATTAAGCTTACTTCTTTCCTGGCCGGGCGTCGATAGAATCTCACGGCCTCTCCCAAGCAGTTCAAACCAGATGCCACTCTGCAGCCATGCCAGCACCGTACAGGAAGGCGTGCAAGCTGTGTGCTTCTTCGAAGAGACGATGCGATCTAGCAGCTCCACGTTGTTCTCGCTGCGTGTCTCGCTCTTTGGAATGCCTCTACGAAGGCATAGTGCCCGCTGGAACAGATGCTGATATGTGGACTGCGGCGGTGGCCACTCCGGTACTTGTCCCGGGTGTGAGCGGATACTCAACCAACTCAGCAGGCTCCACTGTTCAATCAATGCCATCTTCCGCTTCTGCATACACCCAAGAAAGCTGCCTTCCCAACTCAATCTCGGCACAAGATATCGACTGGTCAATCTTGATGACCCACATGGAAGATTTCGTTGTTCCTGACAATCTATCGATTCACTCTTCCCCCGAGAGCAGTGTCTTGAAGGGGGAGATCTATCAGGGGCGAATTATGTATTGTGTGAAGCATCTTCAAACCTTTCCGGCACAGTTTGTTCAAAAGTTCCAGGCACCGTTCATCCACAAGTGCCTGTATCGAGAACTATTTCCGCTCGTTCTACAAGATGTTCTGGGTGCTTGTGCCCTGTACATACAGCGGAATGACCATAATGAATCCGCTGTGCACCGTGTTATCGGTGAAAACGGTAATCGGATTTTGAATGCGTGGTCCTTGTCTGGAACCTCTGCGCTGGATCAGCTAGCCACGGTACAATCCTTGATTATGCTCCAGATTATAAGGCTCTTCGACGGGAACATTCGCCTGCGGTCTGATGCTGAACTGGCCGACGCCACGCTATCTGCGATGCTAAAGCAACTTCGGTCTCGAATGCAGAATGCAGGCAACGACACCGACGATACTTTTCGAGCGCTTCCCGGAGAAGTGCTACTATCGGGGGATCCTCAAGCCGCCTGGCAAAACTGGCTGTTTTCTGAAAGTCTCCGTCGAACTGTTATTATGGGATACGCCATACAGGGGCTGTACTGTTTCCTTCAGCATGGGTGGGACAACTCTCATCATGAATTTCAAAGTCTCTCTTTTTTTGGCCAAAGGGCACTATGGGATGCACAATCTGAATATCAATGGACATCGGCAACAAAAGACCGACTATCGTTCCCTTTGCGATTCAACTCTTGGGATATAGATGCGGTAAATCTTCAGCCCACAGATATAGATGAGCTTGGGATGATGATGATGGTACTCATCAAGGGAGTTGATCCATGTTCACGTTGGATCGGGCAAGATCTGACGGTGAAAGTTTGGCACAGTACACAAGCTTAGAGCCAGGCTAGCATAAACAATCAATCCGGGGTGATTCGTAGACATGCTATGTATTGCAGTTTTCACAGCCCAATAAGCCCGTGACACAATAAGTTATTCTCTTGAATCTCCTTTGCCCTCTTGTCCAGGTCGTCCACGTCCCAATTGGACCAGAGGAATCTTCCCTTGAGCTTGTCTGCTTTTACCGAAGTTGCTAGCCACACGCAAAATGACCCCGGAAGCTCTGAACAGTGCCATTGTTAGCAATCAAAGGCTAATTTCATGGTCCAGGAAGGAACTTGATCGTACTAATATCATCGGGCGCAGCCACGTCTCCAGCTTTAGCTTGCATATCGGTTGCAATTGCTCCTGGGTTGATATTGAAGACTCGGAGAGAAGGATTCTCGTGCTGTACATATTCGACAATCTTGGCGAGGCCCAGCTTCGACGCACCATACGCTGAGTAGCCAGGGATATAAGAAATATGGCCGACCCCAGAGCCGATATTTATCAGAGTGGAGCCGGCTTTTGGCTTAGTTTTCAGGAAGGCTTGAATCACATTGAGCCCCCCTTTCACGTTCACCTCAAAAGATCGCCAGTAGTCTTGCAAGTCAGAGTCGGCCACCGTTTGGTGGGCATCCAAATATCCTGCATTTTGTACAAGCACGTCGATTCGTCCGAAACTCGACAAGGCTAGTTGTATAGCAGCGGAAACTGAATGCGAATCTGTAATGTCTCCAACAGCAAATCGAACGGTTGTGGTGGACTTTGGAGACACTTTGAGCGCAGCTTCTGTGGCTAATTTGGCCGATTCGGCCAAATCATCAGTGTTGCGACCGACCAAGAAGATCCCGTCTGCCTGGGCTGTAGCAAATGCGGCGGAAATGGCTCGGCCAATGCCCCGACCACCACCAGTGATGAAAATGATCTTGCCTTTGGCACTCAGAGCTGGGTTCGTTTCTGAGATGGCTGCATAAGTGATATGATGCCACCCTGGCACAAAAGAATTAACGTGTGTTGACATTTTCACAGAAGGGTATCAGATGAGACAATGTCAAGGAGATCTTGCAGCTTTCCACAAGAGAATTTTGATTCTGTTTATATAGAAATCACCTTGTGGGTTCTAGTACAGGACGGATGGTCTTCTTTCCGCATTCCCGCAGTGAGTTCCGCAAATGTTGCGGAACTTGACGCCGACAGTCAGCTTTGCTCTCGCTAAGAACGCCGCACCGCGCGCTGTTGGCGCCTGTAATTGTCGGATCCAATACAACGACACCATTTTTGTTACAAGATGCGGTTTGGCCCACTAAACATCTCCTGGCCCCCGCACTATTAGGCTAACTTCCGCATCCGCCGCTAAAATCGCCAGCGGAACATTTGTAGTGGTTGCCGAATATGGCTAGACTACCGCAAGCTTCCGACCCTCTGTACTTTACTTGACATTGATGCAGGCGAAATCGAAGGTGCATAAAAGTGAAGAAACCTCCCTGCAACGTAGCTGGCTCTTGCATTATCAATCAGTCGATCACTGTAAGGAACCAAATTTCGGTTGCTAGCTAGCTGCTCAAATTTCGAAGAGAAGAGATCATACCAAAAAACATGGCTTGCGAACAGACATCGTCTGTTGGTGCTTGGCTTGATGGAGTGTTGAGCGTCGTCTTTTTTCAGCCCGACGACAATGCAGCGGAGAAGGAAATTTACGAAAGCTTCAGCCCTAGCTTAAAAGTCCGGTAAGATCCCCAGATTTCCTGCTCAATGTAGTACTTTGCTCTGTTTAATACAAGATCAGCATCAATGGGGTCTCAATGACCCGTGAGGAATACGAAGCATCCATCATGGCAACACGCGCCAAGTACGATATGACTCTACAGTTCAACAAGGATGTGCTCGCCAACGATACCAATGCCGATGAGGCATCTGTGGCACAACTGTCAAACTTCACTTTGAAGGACAAACAGACAGGCAAAGAACGTATAGAGGCGTCAGTGACTCTATCAACTGTGGAACTCGTGGACGGTAAAAAAATCTTGACAGAGTTGACAGAGGTGTATCGTGCTGGATGATGCAGCATACCTGGCTGATATGTCCTTACATAGTATAGTAGTGTGTGAACATGGACGGATGTGAGGCCCTTCTAGGCAGTCAATTATATCGTTGCCCCAGAACTGAAGGCTATATCTGCAACTAGTGACCAACTATACAGATACTGATGGTTTTGCAACTCGCTGGCGACATTGTCTACGCCGCCATTGCCACGGACCACATCCCTACCAATCGCAGACGCCCTCATCGGCCTTCCCAGACCAGACCTTATACAATCTAAGACTCTATGATGGGTAATGAAGGTTGTAGTAATACACAAAGGCTCGAAATTAATGTTCATTTCATCGTCAAAAGGAAAAGCTGGCAGTGCTTGACCAAGCTCCGTTCGTATATCGGCACCGTCGCAAAGAATATAGCTCATGACACGTATACTCTACCAATGAAACTCATTAATGAGTGACAGATTCCGCACCTTAAAAATTGCCTTGCCTATCATCGTCTGTACCCACGAAGTCGATCCAGATTAGATGTTACATCGCCACCCTCCACAATCACGGCCAAATCTTTATTGTCAGTACCCATAGGCACAATCGACTGCATCGAACGTGCACGTCTCTCCAGGACTTCAAAATTCATGACCCTATTAGCCGCGTCACTTTACTACCTCGTAGCCACCCAATTCCAGACCTGAACGTTCAGGGTACTTGCCAAGAGTACATCTGGAATTGTCAACTAGCGAGCAGGAATTTTATTCTTGGAAAGAAAAATCGAGAGATAATGAACACGTTAAAGTGCACAGATCTATACGTCAATTCTTGGGTGAATCCGCCAACGAAGATAATCAACGGAGATTACAATAGGAAGCATTTCATGTTTGGTGCCTACATTTCCCTTGAGCCGCCCCTGATCTGCTTCAAAGGCATACACGATTGTGCATTTGCCAGCTGGCAGTAGTACCAAGATGCCTTTGCAGGAGTCGTCTGCTATTCATTGTTCATGTTGCATTACTGTTAATGCGCCTGACTTTAGGCGTTTACAGAAGTAAAAAGTTCACGTTTTTCCTTGCAGAAAATGAAAATACGCATACTAATACTTTGCACGGATGATGACGTAAGATAGAAGGCGCGCCAGGCGGCTAACTGTAGTATCTCTATGAATCCCTGGCCGTAAAGTGCATTCTGTATTAGCCTGCCTCCTAGAGATATCTAGGTCATTATTAGTTGGGTTGTAATTTACAACCCAACTAATCAAGGATGCCAGAGATAGGTAGGACACTCAGAGCTGAGCAAACCAACAAACGTTCCAATTTTTGTGCACCAAATCCAGCCAATGGGGGGTGAACAAGGAGATATCACAATTAGATCAGAACGGCCAACCCTCGCCTGAGGCGGGATCAGGCCAGTTCAGTTAGAAGGGCAGATATTACTGGCGTCGGTTTTGGCCGTGTTTCGCCGTTCTGGAAGCTTCGGCCCTGACAAACAGGTGGTGGGGTTAGCGCCAAACCGCCCCTGTTACTGCCTTATCGTGACAGCCGACCCCACCGTTTGCGTATCCCCCTTCATTCGTCACTGCACACCATCTCTGCCATCCTCAACCTCATACTGGAATCATCATCTTTTTGGTCTCTTGGTGTTCTCTCCTATGCCTCCTATTTCTGGCTCTCGTCAGCCACACTATTAGCATCGTCTTACCCCTACGAGTGTCGAACTTAAAGCCTAATCCACTTCGTCCTCTTTGTTGCGATTTCTCCAGCTCGATCACCTTCTATCTACAGCCCAGTCGACTCGATTCCTACACACAAAGCTTCGATGCTCCATTTTCTGTCCCACAGGGCAAAAGAACGCTATGTCTGACAAAGCACTTGCCCTTAAGGGAGAGGGCAACCGCCACTTCCAGGAGGGCGACTATGCTGGCGCCGACGCCCTCTACTCCAAGGCGTAAGCATGACCCGCGATTTGATGAACCATCCGTTTGTACTGCACTACAGTCGAACTGACCTCGAGCCTGGAACTGCAGCATTATCGCCGACCCCACGAATCCAGCTCTCTACACCAACCGCTCCATGGCCCGTCTCAAGCTCAGCATGTGGGATGCAGTTACCAGCGACTGCAAGGCCTGCCTAGAGCTGGCACCGAACAACATGAAGGGCCACTACTATCTCGCCGAGGCCGAGCTCGCTTTACATTCCTTTGACGATGCTGTCGAGCATGCAAAGCGCGCCCGGGAGATCTGCATCGAGAACAACGACAAATCTCTCTCGGCTGTCACGGCACTCGTCCTACGCTGCAAGAAAGAACGCTGGGAACAGCTGGAGAAGAAGCGCGTTCGCGAAGGTGCTCTGCTAGAGGCCCAGGTCATTGCGATGATGGAGGCCGAGCGCGACCGAGACCTGACGGAGGCCGAGAACGAGTCCGAGTCCGACCGAAAGGACATTGAGCAGGAGTGGGATGCCAAGCTTAGTCAGCTTCGTGATACTTTTGAGAGAGCCCGGAGCCAATCGGAAAAGCGGCGTGAGGTGCCGGACTGGGTCATAGATGACATAACGTTTGGCATCTTGCTCGACCCTGTGGTGGTGAGTTCCATCTGCTCTTCTGCCCCTGCACATGCTAACCCTGCCCAGACCAAGACTGGCAAATCATACGAGCGCTCGGCCATCATGGAGCACTTGAAGCGCCACAGCACAGATCCGCTCACGAGAGAAACCCTTACAGTAGCCGATCTGCGGCCTAATATCAACCTGAAGCAGGCTTGCGAGGAGTTTCTCGACCAGAACGGCTGGGCTGTAGACTGGTGAACCATCCCACAGCCGTTTTCAAACCGTTCGCGACCTAGATATCTGCACCTCGACTCACGCTTCTTTTCAATACTTTTCGACTCATTCCTCTACCCTCCTATTTGCCAGCTGGGACTACGGCTCTATTTCTCTCGTTTATTTTTAGGGAACATTCTTTGGGATACACTGGCTCTGATTTAGACAGGCTTCAGCGAATTTGCAGCGGCATTTCCATCTCAGCGCCCACGGTGGTTCTTAGCGAGGGAAGCAGACACATGTTTAGAATGCCACACCTTGTACTGTTTGCCGTCGGCTCATTTTTGGCCGACCGGCCCTGTTTTCCACTCTTTCACATGTATTTATGTTTCTACTTTTGACGAATTCACGGATTGCATGAACAGAGTTACAGCCTGCGCTGTAATGCCAACGCCTGCTCCACGGATACTCAAAAACCAGCCTTGTAATATTGTATTTCCGCGTAAGACGCCTCTCCCTATCTACCACGAATATTGTCCTATCGTTGTCCGAAACCAATAGCACAAAATGCCAATATGCCAGGGATGCAATGATATGAAATACGGCCGCCGTGCTGCAGCGCTGTTCGTGAAGCAGTCAGACCACTGCGGCTTTTATGAGTATCCAAAACTGCCAAACCAACGAGGAATGCGAAATGCAAAGAGAGGAAGAAGAAAATAAAAATAAAAAAGTGCCGCAATGCACCGCCCATGGTCGCTCGCAAAACAAGGGTCGTCCCAGTCGTTCATTCTATTGTTACAAATAGGAAGCAAGGGGTGTCGTCGCTTTCGTTCGTTCGTAGTTGCAGCTAGCGGGAGAGAAAACAAATCGGTAAAGGCAGCCAAGTGACAGGGCCGCACCCTAAAAACGTAAAGGGTGTACAAAAACGCAATGCAGGGGCCATTTCATATGAAGGCGTCGTCTGGCGGCGGGCCATACCGCGTACCGCTTTGTGGCGGACGTTGCGCTGTTTGGTAGTTTTGGCGGTTCTCGTGCTGTCCGTAGCCGCTGCCGCCGTCGTGTGGGCGGTCGTGGACATTGTAGTCTGTGCTGTCCATGCTGCCGAAGCTGCCGATGCTGCTGCCGATACTGCCCTGGCTCTTCTCGCTCCGGCCACTGCCGCCGCGACCGTATCGTGGCGGTGACGAGCCAGTAATGCCGCGACCATAGCGGACGCTTTTGTCGTCGGCGTAGGGATCCCCGTCCTCATCGTACAAGTCCTCTTCCTCAAAGGCCGGCAGCTGCGGAGCACCGGAAGCGGATACGGAGGCGTGGCGGTCGCTTTTGACGAGGCCAAGCCGCTCCTCCTCCGTAGCACCCTTGACCTGTGGCGCTGCGTAACCTCTGGAGCTCACAGGCCGCTGGTGATGCGACATGCTGTCGCTGTGGTCGGCCACACTGGGATCGGCGATGGACAATTCGTCCGGCTGTGGATGCCGACGGAAGACATTGTGGAAGGAGAACTGGCGTTTGGCCGAGTGCGGCGGCGGCTCCGGGGCGAGGCTGCCAGCATCGCTCGCGGCATAGTCCATCGCGTAGCCGCCGGCCCCCAGGTACTCCGTCTTGCCGGCGGGCAGGCCGTACGACGAACCGCCACCGTAGTACGTACCACGCTCGTCCTCGCCAGCGTGCTGCGCGGGCACGGCGATGTCGGTCAGCTGGACAGGGTGCATTGGACTCTGCATCTTGGGCACGCCGGCCTCGTCAAAGGGCACCTGCTGCGACAGCAGCGAGTTGCGGCGGCGGCCACGGACAGTCCCCGCGATGCTGGACAAGATGCTGGGCGTGTCAGCGCGGGCTCGCAGCTCTTCGTCGGTGGGGGCGTGTGACCAGCCAAGAGGCAGGTGCGGCGTCGGCGGCGGTGGCGTGAAGGTGCTGACGCCCGTTGACGCGCGTGACCGGCGGCTGCTGAGTACGGTGCGTCTCCGCCGGAGACCATCCCATTCGTACTCTGGTTGGCCGTTTTCACTGACGGGTCCCAGTCGGTCCTGCATCGTCTCTTCGTGCAGGCGTTTGAGTTCAGCTGTTTCCATTTTCTGGCGTGCGGTGGAGAAGTGGCGGACGATGGCGGCGGTGCCCCGGATGGCGTCGGCCTTGGGGTCGGACTCGGGCTGCTCCTGCTCGGCAATGGTCTGAAGCTGGTCGAGGTCGCCGGCGAAGACGGCAGAGTCGGGCACGTCCTTGGCGGACTTGGAGAGCTGCAGCAGGACTACGCCGGCGCAGATGGTGAGGAACCCGAGCACAACGGTGGTGATGGACGTGGCCGTGCCCTTGAAGCCGCGGAAAAGAACGGCAGAGGTGATCATGGTGGTCGATGTGAAGTAGACGTAGTATGTGGGTGTGACCAGGGCAGCATTGAACAGATTTAACGCTTTCTGTGGCCGTGGTTAGCAGACAAGCAACTCGGAACCCGAGGGCAGTACTCACATTGAGGAAGATGATCTCGGTGACGAGCGTGATGATCACGAAGACAATTAGCACGTAGAAGAACCACTGGTTGTACTGGCGTTCGCCGCCGACCTGGGCGATAATGGCGGCGCCGAGACCCTGGGTCGCCACGACGCTCAGGCCGCCAATCCAGCTGCAGATGGAGATGTAGACCAGCATGTTCTTCTTGCCCCAGCGCGGCCCGGCGTAGACGGCGGTGATCACACTGCCGACGATGATGACGCCGGCGAAGCTGAGAAAGCCGGGAGCCTTGACGAAACTTAACATCTCCTGGATGTCAGACACGGAGGACGACTCGGGGGCATTCAGAACGATGACGACGGATCCGACGATGCACAGGAAGCAGGCGACCTTGCCGACGACGCTGAGGCGTTCCTTGAGGAAAATGGCGGAGAGGATAGCGGTGATGACGACGGAGAGGGCGCCCATCGGGGTGACGAGGATGGCGTCGGTAAAGGCGTAGGCGACAAAGTTGCAGATCTCGCCGATGATCATGAGCGTCATGCCGGTCCACCAGTAGCCGTTCTTGAGGTAGCCGTAGCCCTCGCCGGCGATCTCATTGTATTTCTCGTTGGCCTTGAGCAGGCCATATTTCTTGAGGACGTACGAGGTGCCGATGAAGATGCCGGAGCCAATGGCCAGACAGATGCCGATGACCTTGTAGACGGCGGGGCGGGAGGTGGTGGTGGTTGAGTCGGAGGAAGTTGTGTTGCGAGCATACATCTGGTGCGCCGCGTCGAGGACGACGGCCGCATGGTCCATGGTGTGCGACGGAGGCTGCCTCGGCAACGACGAAGCCGTCGATGCGGGTGCCGCGAGTGGATATGGGGGGAGAGGCGGAGACGAAGGAGACGAGGGAGTCGGAGAGCGGTGCTTCAGCTATTTGCATGGAGACGGAGCCTGGATTCGAAGGGGCTGGCTGCTCTCATTAGCATCGACGTCGATGGGTGGGAGGTGTGCGTGTGTGTCGTATTTGCGCAATTGGCGAAGGGCAGAGAGGCTGAGCGGTTCTGATAGCAATGCGGGAAAAGCGAACGCCGATGCGCCGATCACCAAAGCCGGCGGACGATGGCGCCAAAAGGGGGGGGGGTTAATTCCGTATTCGGTATGCTATGCTGAAGCAGTTGGGAGTGGCCAATGGCGGGAGACGATTACAGCGGCGACAGGCTGTCGGTCTGGTCGTCTCGAGACAAGGCGCAGCACTTGCGACGACGGCAGGTGCACACGCAAAGAGGCCTACCGAATGCGGTCGTCTGGTCGGGCGGTGCGACAGGGTGGGTGTTGGGGAAAAACGGGCAGTCTGGTGCTGGGTCGGCCGGGTGCGCGCTAAAGACGCGGAGGCGCAACGCGAGACAACAAACGTGTGAGACCGTCGTCGATGGTGGGATCGGCGTGCGTGGATTGGCTGGCGGGGGCCAGAGGGCAGCGAGCGAGGGGGTCCAGAGTCGTTTTGCGTTTCGGTTCAGGTCTGGAAGAAGAGAAGTTGAAAAGCACCCAGGAGAATGGCGAGCAGATCGAAAGACCAAACGTGGAGAATGGCGAAACAGGAGCAAATGCCCCAGCGACGCAGATAGCGCTTATCGGCTCGTATTTGCTGGGGGCTTGGTTGCCCAGGTAAAATAGAAAAATAATACGGAGTACGGACACAGGGCGGCGTCTGGGCCCCTAGCGCCGTTTGCTGGGGAGCTGAGGGCTGCGTGTCGGTTTTTGCAAGATACAATACGAGTACTCGTACTTGTACTCGTACTTGTACTGTCCGCAGGGAGGGAGCGCACTGTCTGGAGACTTGCGCAGAGTTGCGTATGACTTTTGGGGCTGTGCCAGGACTTCGCCGTCAGAGGTACGTAATGCGCTATAATACGAGGATCTGCGCTGTCTCGACGAGTTTGCTTTGCTGACCGCTGATCTGGACCGGCCGTGCACAGTTCCGTTTGACGATGCGATCTGAAAACTTTCATGAAACAGTATCGGCAAAACAACCGCCGACAGGACCCCCACCCGTCAGCGCAGGCACCGAAACCCGCCCATTGACAGACAGCCTTTGCGCTGCCGCTGGCCGGAATGTCACATCGTCTTGGAACAACCACAAAAACGCCCAGCCGGCCCCGCTGCCCCACCAAAGATTGGACAGCCGTACGGAGTGCGGCGTACAGTAATCCTTTGTTGAATATTTCATTCATGACGGCTCGCGTCTTGTACCTGTGTTCGTAATTTGTACATGTGATTTTTTGTTCTCGTCCATCCTGCCACGCGGCCCGGTTAAAAAGCACACAGCAGGGCCGTTGCCGAGAGGGCAATGGCTGCACTAAGCACCGCGGTGCTTCGGCTCAAGAGACCAGCAGGCGCCGCGGCGCTGGTCGAGGCTGTCACCATGGTGCCGCTGGCCGTAGATGTGGCCGTGCTGGAGGCGTTCTTCTGCAACACGAAGATCTCGCCAGTCGTATCGGACGTCATGTACAAGCGGCCGGAGGCGTCCCAGGCGAGGCCGGCCGGGCGGAAGCATTTGCCCGGGCATACGGTCAGGTCCGGGTTGGTCAGAATGTCGGTCAGGGCCGTGGTGCTGGTCGAGTCGTCGACGGGCGTACCAGTGGTGGCGTCGAACTCGATGCTGGATAGGTGGTAGCCAGCCAGGGTCGTCGACTCGGCTGGGGGGGCGAGTTAGCGGGGTAGAAGGAGGGAGGAGCAGAGGAGCAGAGGAGCAAGGGGCAGGGGATCAAGGAGCAGAAGAGCAGAAGAGGGGAGGAGAAAAGAAGAGCTCTTACTGCTTCCGTGAAAGGTCACATAGGCGGTGGCGCCATCCGACGAAAACTTGATGTCGAGGGGGGCCATGTGCGCCGGGAACGTCAGGCGCGGGGAGACGGTGGTCTCGCTGCAGGTGGTGTCGTTGTAGGTGCTGTTGACGATCATGCTGATCTGGCTGCCGACGACGAGGCCGGTGTTGTCGGGGATGGACGTGTTCCAGACGGAAAAGCAGTTGGGGTAGCCGTAGTTGGCGCCCTCGTTGGTGGACGAGAGGTTGGCAATGGTGCCGAGGTAGTTGAGCTCCTCGCCAGGGTTGTGCTCGTGGATGTCGACGCCCTCGCGCGTGGCGTCGTCAATGCCGTTGTCGACAACATAGACGCCGCCGCTGACGGGGTGCTCGGCCACGCCGACCGAGTTGCGCAGGCCCCAGCCGACGCGCAGGCCGGCCGTGTCAAAGTCGTAGGCGGTCACGTCGGTCGACGACGCCGTCAGCGAGCTGAGGTCAAAGGCGCGGACCTGCGACAGGCCCGAGGTGACGTCGAGCGCATCCGCGTCGTAGTCCTCGGAGCTGCCGCGCGAGACGAGCAGCGTGCCCTCCTGCGCCGTCGACATCAGCAGCGTGCGTGTCGTCAGGTCGTTGTTGCTCATGCCCGACACCACCGTCAGCGGGCTGCCGCTGACGCTACCCGCCGAGGCATCGTAGGCGTAGGCATACACAGCCGCCGCCGACGACGCCAGAAGCACCGTCTCGTTGACGGCCAGGGCGAGGCCGTGGTTGAGCTGGAGCAGTCAGCACTTGTTCTCTCGCGTGTCCACATCCGCCACCCGTCTACTCACGCTCGTGTCGTTCACAATGGTCGTGTACGAGGCCAGCTCCAGACAGGTGGCACCTTTGTCATTGAAGACGAGACGCGAGACGCCCTTGCCGCTCTCGACCACCAACAGACCGCCGGCGCTGTCAAAGTGAATGCTGCGCGGCTTGGTCAGGCCATTGGCGATGATCTGGGCCGTCCAGCCGCTGGCGACAACCGGCGTGTTGTACGACGGCGCGAGCACCGTTGAGCAGCTCGCGGCAGCCGCCGTGGCAGCGTAGAAGCCGAGGCCAGCGGCGACGAGGACAGCAGTGCGGGACGCCATGGCGGTTGTGAGGAGATGCGAGAGACGATGCACGTTCAGGTGTGGCCGGCCGACAGAACGAGAGTGCACGAAGGAGAGAAGAAGGGATGGGGGGGTACAATTACAGAGGGAGCACAGAATGGGAGCACGGCGATTGACGAACAAGACGAGCAGGATGAGCAGGACGACAAGTGTAAGAAAGGCCCGTCGTGGCAGGCCGGCATGGCTGTCTTACCGCACCACCGGCTTGTTTCTTACCAATCAGGTGGGCATTCGGATCCGCCATCGGATGCAGGAAAGCACACGGCAAGGTCGCTATTACGCCAGATGCCAATATTCAATATTCGAACGTGCCGAAGAAAGAAGTGGACAAAGACCAACCACAGCGTGCCATTTGTGACGGCTCGGTCAGCCAGGGCCGGCGATTTTGGCTCGACTCGTTTTCGCGGTTCTGTTGGAGCTGGACGACAAGTAGAAAAAGTCGCCTACCCCACCCCAACCTTTGTGAAAGTCCCAGGTAGCGGCTCCAAAAGCAATAACGCCAAGGCAATAATGCATGTCGACGCTGCAGTGCTGGCATGCGCAGGGCTGATCCAGAGCCGGTGCATGCAGGCGTACGACGTACAGAGCGACACAACCGTGTGACGCCGTCCATGGCTGGCAAATCCCATGCTCCTCCCTAAGATACATATGACGCTTTCCCGTATCGCTGCAGCCTGTCACTGCAACATGGGCCGGGTTTTACCTCTAGCGCTGGGAATAAGGGAAGACGCCCCACCATCGGACGGAGGATTCTACCTGGACTAGGAGTGCACTCGCTGAACACCTGCATGCCACCGCGCGCTGTGACTGGCCAATGTACCGACCGCATGGGTGGGTGTGGGACGCACGGGCAATACGAGCAATACTGGATGGGCACGGAGGGGAAGGAGGGGAACCAGCGGGTGTGGAAAAAAGCTAAAATGACAAAAAGAACGGGAGCCCGACCGGAGAGCAGTAGGCTATGCGGGCAAGCACGCCTACGAAAACTCAAGCTCGTATGGAAAGGGAAGAAAGGGTGAGAAAACCGGGGTTGTCTCGGAAGCGCAAACAGAAAAACGGCCAGTCCGTGCTTGGTCACAAAGCAAAACTACCCTTGTCAAACTATTGCCTGCCGATCCGCATGTGCTCCCGAATAACCGCTTCCGATCGACGACGTAATTAAGGTCTTTTCCGTGCAAGTAGACTTAATCCACTGGCACGCTGGCAACAGTCACGTTCTTTCCCCGTTTACTGTACCTGACCGGCCAGCGCGGCTGTCTGTTGTCATCCTGTCTCTTGTCTTCCTTGGACTTTTTGTGTCTCGCCTTGTTCTTCGTCCGGTTTCCCTCACCCCTGCTACCACAACCACGCCCGACATGCTGCCCGTCCCTCCCTTGGCCGTCGCGCTGGTCCTGCCCGCTTTTGCGGCCGCGGCTGTCCTCGATCCCCGCGCCGGCTCCGCCCCGAGTCCTTGGGTGACCGTCGACGCTTCCGGCAGTGCTTCCACCGTCACGCCCACCGTCTCCCGGAGCTCTACCATCTCGCCGCCGCCCAGTCAGCTGACCCACTCGGCCACCTACCTCCTTGCCATCTCCGGCGTCACCACCACCACCACCGCTGCCCCGGCCGTGGCCACCGCGGCCGACACCAGCGGCGAGGGCGCCTTCCTCAAGTGCAGCAACTACCAGGGCCGGTACTCGCCCCTTTGCCAGCCGGGCGAAGGCAGTGAGCTAGCCCCGGGAGGCTCCTACTATGGTGAGGCCCCGCAGCCTTTCTCTCGTTTGTCATGGCCGTGGCTGACCGCGCGACAGTCACCTGGGACTCGTCATTCTTTTATTCTGGTGCCACAGTCTCGATTGAGGTCCAATACGATACCGAGGACATTACCACCGGCTCGTCCGGTTTTATTTCTTCTGCCTTAGATGCGAGCCTAGGCTACTACGTTTGGACGATTGATGACGCCTTCCTGACCACCTACGACGCTGCATCGGTCCGCGCTGCTATCACTGCCGTGTACACGGACGAGACCGGCAACAACACCGCTTCCGCCAACGGGCCCACCGTGGTGATCACCACGGTCAAGACTATCTCGTCGAGCCACCACCACGTGTCTGCCGTGGCCGTAGCCGTGCCCGTCGTGCTGGGCATCGCCGCCCTCGTGTTGGCCGCCTTTTGTTTTTGGTCGTGGCGGCGCTACGGCCGCGTGCTACCATGCTGCGGCGCCGGTCGCCGCGGGGGTGCCACCGACAGCCAGCCCACGCGGACGGTAACGTTTCTGCAGCAGAATGACACAGGCGGCTCGCCTCTGGCCACGACTGGGGCGACCACCGGAGTCGGCGGAAAGGCTGCACCGGCGGCCGCGACAGACATTCAGCTCACGGACCGCGACAGCTGGTCGCCGACGCACGGCCACACAAATGTCTTCCGTGAAGAGCTTCGGCGACAGGAGGAGAGCAAACAGGAAGGACAATGATGCGAAAACGGGGCATGAATGATGGCAGGATACACAATACATGAAGGTCAATAAGACGCTGAGCAGCGAACTTGTTCAACGTGAGCCCGTGGCGACAATCATGGGGACAGCCACCCTCTCGTCTGATGAGCGATGTCACTCCGTCGCCGAAAGGACCATACCTTGGCAGCCACGTGCCGTGTGCCGCTGTCATGCAGCCGTGCCAGGCAAGGATCAAGGCCGTACAACACAGTCTATTACTGCGGGGTCTTGTAGTAGCCAACAGCCTGGTGGCATTCGGATGGTTGATCAATGACTTCATGAATATAAAGATCTAAGGAGTATGCGCACTCCGTAGGGTGCGTGGAATCCACACCCAGCAGCCCGTTGCGCAATCACTCGCCCTTTACGGAGTACTGGCGGAATCACCAAAGTGGAGCCACTGCAAATCTAGGATGCGCTATTGATGGTTCTTCCCCCGCAGTGGCCAAACTGCGGGGAAGTCGAACGGCCGGCATCGGCGTTACTGCTATTATTCGTAGAAGACCTTGTTAATCAGGGTGCCAATTTGTTCAATCTCAACGCGCATGTCATCCTCGTGCTTGAGCGACAGCTTGGGGGTGCGCATGGCGCCAATGCCAGGGCCCGTGCCGGTCATGATAATGGTGCCACGTTCCAGGGTTGTGCCCTGCGACAAAAAGGCAATGGTCGTGGGGATGTCGAAAATCATCTCGCTGTAGGCGTCAACGCGTCAGCGAGTCCAATGTGCAAATACAGTCTCGCAGACGCAGCCCGCATCTCACCTCGTGTTGGAGTCCTGGACGACGGCACCGTTGAGGATGGCTTTAATGCCCAGCTTCTGGGGGTTGGGCAGGGCCAACGGAGAGACCAGGACGGGCCCAATAGGTGCGGACGCGTCGAGACCTGTCTGGTCAGCATCTGCTCCACGTTTTGCAATATTTCAATAGCCTACTACGTCGTCGGCTGGTCGCTCACCCTTTGAATAGCACCACTGGCTGTTCTTGAACTGGTGCGCACGTGCACTGACGTCGTTGCTGGCCGTGTAGCCTAGCACGTAGTCGAGTGCCTGCTCCTTGGGGATGTCGCGGCCGGTCTTGCTGATGACAAAGGAGAGCTCGGCCTCGTAGTCGCTGGTGCCATCTTGTGCGATACGCGGCACGTTGAGCCGAGCTGGCGCCGGGCCGGCCAGCGCGGTGCGTGGCTTAATGAAGAGCACGGGCGTGTCCGGGATGGGCATGTTGGCCTCGCGGGCGTGGTCGCGGTAGTTGAGCCCCATGCAACGGATGATGGGCACCTCGTCCTGGCGCAGCGGTGCGAGGAGCTGGCGCTTGTCAGCGGAGGGTCGGTCTAGACAGTCCCGAGAGGTCTCACCGTGCCAATGGTCAATGTGCGGTCCGTCACGGTGCCGTCAAAGACGTCGCCCTCGATGGCCTTGGCCGTCACGGTCTCGCCACGCTCGAGGGCGAGGCCGAGGTCGGGCACGCTGGCCACATCGATCTGGCCCAGGTGCACTTGGCCGTCCTCCTTGGCCAGAAATCGCGCGAGGTGTGTCCAGTTGGAAGGCATCGTGACGGTGTCGTGTCGTTCACAAGGCGAGATGGGTAGACAGAAGGCAACGCGTTGGCAGGACGGCAAGGTACAAGCGCGAGCTATAAGTACGGAAGAAGCTAACGACTTCGGCACGGAATTGAAAGCGGACGCGGACTGATAATCTCGGGGACGGCCGCAGAATGCCAAATCATAGGGCAGGTTTGGAGAGACCAAGGCCACTAGCAAGGGGGGGGATGGATCCGACATAATAGACGGCCCGGCAGTCATGCAGACGTGCCAACGACTGCAATCAGGATTTCTAATCTCCAGGGTGGGTTAACGGGACTCGGAACGGGGAATGCGGAGAACGCAGTCGGGACCTGGAGAATAGGTGTGTGCGGCACCCTAACGCCATTCTGCCTAAATTGGAAAGGCATGGCCAAAGTCGTCTGTTCCATCTAACCAAATTTGACGAATGGAAAGTTGCAGAGCCTCCGTCTCACTTAAACAGCATAATCCATGTAGCAATACCACGAGAGGAAGAAGGATGGCCCTCACTACCTCGTGTTAACTCCGCGAGCTTCGGTTATGGCAGCGATCGGATCAGCCTCTGATAATCAAAGTCTGTATTGTATAGCTATTTGCCCCGTATCCGAATACATAATCTATAGAAGACAAGGGTATCTCTTTATGCACACTTGAAGCATGACTTGATACTAGCATGTGATGCGCCGCGTGTCAGAGCAGGGCGAGGTTAAGGCTGGTAGGTGTCTAGTTCAACCTCTTGCATTGCCTTTTTTCCTTCCTTCTCAGCCGGCAATCGTTAGTTAACATAACCTCTCTTACCTTTCTTTATATTTTTCTACCTAGCACGTCCTCTTTTTACTTGGTTTGCAAGTTGGGGCTTGCTAACCAGCAAAGACCTTTCCTTATAATAGAGAAAAGTTCACTTTATAGTACAGCTACATCATACCACTACAAGGTCTGTAAAGCAAAGTCGTATCCAATCGCCCCCATATCGACGGCGTGACCAGTAGCGGCGCAGCGTTTGCGCACAGCGTAATCGAGGTGACGGTGCATTAGGCGGTGAAGTGTTGCAGGCACCGATCGGGTAGATTTTCTGCCGGCTCTTGCTTGCCCATACGATAAATATACGGGCCCGGCCGCAGTAGGTTTTTTTCCCAAGAGCAACCGACACGATGGCTAGCAGTGACGACGTGCTGGAGACCGAGTTTTTGATTGTGGGCGCGGGGCCGGCAGGAGGGTCGCTGGCGTGCTTCCTGGCGTCACACGGGCTTAAAGGCATCATGATCAGCGCAGCGGCGGGCACGGCGACGACGCCGCGGGCACACATTACGAACATGGCGGCACAGGGTGGGTGGACATGGAGCGCCAGGGGCGCGCAGGCGCAATTGGACGGTGCTGACTGCGGCAGAGTGCCTGCGGGACATTGGGCTGGACGAGGAGATCGGCCAGTTGGTGTCGGAAGGGCAGTGCATGGAGCACCACCGATGGTGCTACAGCATGGCTGGCGAGGAGTTTGGGCGGATGTACTCATGGGGACACGATCCAGCACGCAAGGTGGGTGTCGGGTGGGAGGGAGGTGGGGGAGGGGGATCTATCTCCTTGGGGGGGGGGGAGGTGACATTGGGTGCTTTGACGGGACTAACCGACTAGGGCGACTACGAGGCCGCGAGCCCCTGTAGCACGGTCGATCTGCCGCAGACGTTGTTGGAACCGATACTGGTGCGGCGGGCGGCGGCAGACGGCTTCACAGTTCGCTTTGACACGGCGTTGACTTCGTTTGTGCGCGACGAGGCCGCCGATGCGTATGTGGCCGACGTGACCGACCGCATGACGGGCGCATCCTACCGGATTCGGACGCGCTACCTCTTTGGCGCCGACGGTGCCCGCAGCCAGGTCGTTCGCCAGCTGGCGTTGCCCCTCATCCGCAAGCCGGGCCAGGGCCTCGCCGTCAACGTGCTGGCGCGCGCCGACCTCAGCCACCTCATCAGCACTCGCCGCGGCAACCTGCACTGGATGATGCAGCCAGACCGCGACTACCCGGACTTTGGCTGGATCGGCATCGCCCGCATGGTTCGGCCTTGGAACGAGTGGCTCTTTATCCTGATGCCCGGCCCCGACGCCGACGATAATGCGCCACCGCCCACGGCCGAGCAGTGCCGTGCCCGTCTCTCCGAGCTCATCGGCGACGACACGCCCATTGACGTGCGTGACGTCTCGCGCTGGACCATCCACGAGGTCGTGGCCGAGAAGTACTCGGTGGGGAACGTGTGCGTGCTTTCCCCCCATGGGCCATATTTTGTGTTGTTGGTCTGGCCTCTCTGCTGACTCTGGCCTCCAGATTCTGCCTTGGCGATGCCGTCCACCGACACCCCCCCATGAACGGCCTCGGCTCCAACACGTGCATCCAGGACGCCTTCAACCTGGCCTGGAAGCTGGCCTATGTGAAGTGCGGCTGGGCCCGCCCGGCGCTGCTGGCTTCGTACAGTGCCGAGCGCCAGCCCGTCGGCACCGCCATCATCACGCGCGCCAACCAGGGACTGCGGGATCATGAGCCCGTCAAAGCCGCCCTGGGCATGCTGGAGCCCACGATCGAGGCTCGGGCTGCCGTGCTGGCCGAGCTGCGGGAGGCCACACCGGGCGGCCAGGCCCGCCGTCAGGCCCTGCGCGTGGCCCTGCAGAACACGGCCCACGAGTTCCACGGACTCGGCGTCGAGATGGGTCAGCAGTACGTCAGCAGCGCCATCTACACCGCCGACGAGCCCCGGCCCTACGCCCCGCCGCCCGGCAGCCTTGCCGCTGCTGACCCCGTCTTGCACTACGCCCCGAGCACGTATCCTGGCGTGCGTCTGCCGCATGTCTGGCTCAATCGTGCCGTGCCCGAGAAGGCCACGTCGACCATCGACCTCGCCGGCCACGGCCGCTTCGTGCTCTTCACCGGCATCGGCGGCGCCCGCCACTGGCGCGACGCTGCCATCGCCGTCACCGCCGAGATGGGCGCGCCTATCGACGTCCACTCGGTTGGCTTCCGCCAAGACTGGGAGGACGTCTATTATGATTGGGAGCGCCTGCGTGGCGTCGGCGAGTCTGGGGCTGTCCTCGTCCGGCCCGACCGTTTTGTCGCCTGGCGCTGTCCCGACGTTTTACCCACCCCGGACGACTGCGCCAACAAGCTGCTGCACGTCATGCGTGCTGTGTTGGGGTTTGCGGAGAGCGGATAGGCATATTGGTATATTCAAGCACGTCTCCGGTGAACCTACCGATACAGCTCCTCTCTCTCGATCCACGACTGCACCGTCGGACTGACGAGCGTCGCCAGCTGCGCCTTGTCTTGCGCGGCTGCCGCTGCCCGTGCCATGGTGCTGCTCACAATCTGCGTGCCCCGGTACGGTCCTGCCACCAGGTCCACGCGCGTCGCCCAGTTCTCGCCGCCGCCCAGAGCCGACAGTCGCTCCAGCCAGGCATGCTGCACCGCCTCGCTGCCCCACTGGTCGTCCGGACGTGTCGTTACGTGCAGCCGCGATCGCCGCAGAAACGGCGTCAGCGCCGCCTGCATCGCCGTCTGGCCGCCTACGCCCTCCTCACCCGCCGTGTAGTACTTGGGGTCGAAGATGCGGATCAGCGTGTCGTAGCCGACAACAAATACTTGCTCCGGGGACGACGCCTCCTTGTAGAATTCCGACGCCGCGATTGCACCGCTCTTGTCGGGAAAATACGGAAGCGACGTGATGCCAACGTCGATCGGCGGCAGCGCGTCCGCGCCCGCTCCCTGGTCCTGCCGGTGCATATCCCGTGCCGCCGCCATCATCAGCGCCAGCCGCTGCTCGAAGGCTGCCGGTTTCGCTTCCTTGTCCGCGTTCCGGACCGACAGCAGCAGCAGCAGCCGGCATGGGCTTCCTTGCAGTGAAGTCTCTTTCTGATACTGTTGCCCCCGCACTGCCGCCGTCGCCATCTGCATGTGCGCCACCGTCGGCGGGTTGAATGACGAGTCCAGCACCACCAGCCGCCGCACGCTGTCCTTTGGTCGAATCGGCCCCAACGCTTCGGCTGTCCGTCGCCCGCCTACAGCCGTGCACACCACCCGGAAGCTTTCGGCGGACTGCAAAAATGCTCCGAGCGTAGCCCGGAAAAATGAAAGCTCGTGTGCCGCCATTGCCACGTCGTCTGCTGTCTCCGTGTCGGTCATGGCTGCAGCGGGTGGTCAAAGTTGTCAAGTGCCGCGCTACACGTGATCCGCCCAAACTACTGCCATACCAGACCGCCTTGAATCCCGGAAGTCTGCGAGCCTACTGCGCTGCCCTGATCCCTGCGTTCCTGTAATTGCATCCAACCCAAAAGGGTAATCCTCTCGCTGGTTTCACGATCCGGTACCGGACATTACGGTGACCAAGGAAGTGTAAGAATTAGGCGGATATCTGGCCTCTTTTCATGTACTTAAGGTGTTGGTAGTAAGGGTGCAGAACTGCGCCGCTGGCTTCTCTTGCTTAGTCAGTGAAATCCACATATTACTCAGTCAGACCAATTTGACAAAAGTGCATGATTTCGTGGACCCATCTATTAGTTCTGCGCTTTACTTATAGTGTTGGTAGCAGCACGTGCACTGGTCCGGGCACTATGAGTATATCGGGGTATAATGCCTTCCACCTCCCGTAAAATGATTGAATGGTGACGCCTGGAGGGAAAAGGCAAAAAAAGTGAAGCGGAAATTCTTGCTACTAGTGTGAATTGGGGAAACCACCGAAAACACAGGGAGCTCGGCCCTGCTCTTCGCCGTTTGCGCTCCCGGCCGTGTTTGTTTGTCTCCACGGCCCTATTATCTGTTTGCCGTGTGTGGACTGTGTCCGTAATCTGCTTCAACCCATAGGCATGCCGCCTGATCATAGCAATGTAAACGGTTGTGATATGGCGGGCAGCGGCAAGGCGGTCAAGAGATTCCACAGCTCCAGAGGATGGGAGACAAGGACGGATGAGGCAGGGGGGATCAGTAGTTTGTGAGGGAAACTGAATAATTATGAACCGAAAGTGAAGATAAAGAGAGCAACCCATATTCACTTCTAAGGCGAGCCAGAAATTATAGTACAATTGGCGTAACCGTTGAAAGAGAAAATAAATCCATAACAAGATAAACAATGTATTTCACCAGTATTATCCCAGTTTAGATGGAACAAGAAATACGGTGGCGTTCACCACCATATTTTCAGCCGACACTCTCCTCGGTATCGCGCCCAAGCCTACATTCACGGTGGTGGATAGAATTGCAGCCAAGGCGCCTTTGACACTATTATCTTCTTCAGCTTTGGAGATCACAAGAGTAAACTTGCTCCTTCGCCGTATTTGAGCCCCAAAGTGTACGCGGAAATGTTGCTTTATACCATAAACTCGTGAGCCCTCTTTTCAAGCCATAGCCCGAGGGCACATCCTAGGTAGATTGGGCAGTATTGTGAAGCCCAAGTAACGATTTACAAGCCGGCATAAGCGCAGCGATACACGGGTGTATTGAATCATTACCTTATTTTAGTTTCGGGCTAGAAGAACAGAGAAGGATGGATGAAGAAGGAGGAGAGCCTCGACAAACACATCGCGACATTCTAGAGACACGGCGCGTATATGACGAGGCCACACATGGCATGCATAACCTGCACCCAAGACGGTAGGAAAGCCGTAGCCGTGCGGTACGGCATAGGTATCGCTCTGGCTTCTTAGGAACTGCACGGGAGGGATACTTTCAAGGAGTAGTTTTACCCTCTCTAGAAATAATGAGCGCTCTTCCTTTTGATCGTTTCTCCTGGTTTCTCCTGGCCAAATGACAGCCTATAATTTACTACCTGACTCCGCCGTTTCATCCTTTCGGCTCTTTTGATCTTCCGAGAACGCCCAACCTAGTTTCGTTACCGTATCTCAGGATCGCGCAGAAACTTGGCCATGCTGCCCGATCGCTCCGGTATCCCCGGCAGCCGGTCCGGTGACTGTGTAATCAGCCGTTCAAACAGATAGTCGCCGCCGGCTACCGTCTCATCTCGGATCGCCTGCAGCGTCCGCTCCTTCATCCGCGCCAGCTCGTCCAGCGCGCTGTCGGCCGGCGGCGCGTTCTCATCAATGGCGTACAGCTTTATGCCTCGAATGTGTGTGTCTTTGCCGTTCTGGTGGTTCTCCCTCACTTTGATCTGCACGATCCAGCAGCACAGCGACTGTCCATCGTCTCCGCCCCCGGCTCCGCTCAGGTCGACCTCCTGCCAGCCCACTGGGTTGGCTAGCGAAAGGGTCGCAAACTCAATCAGGTCGTGGTGGCCTGTGCCTGCAGACAGCATTACTACCGTCGGGGTGTACGACTCGTCTTGGTTGTAGTCCACGTAGAAGCGGATCGCCCGGATTTCCACCCGCCGTAGAAAGTGAATCGTCAGCAGGTGCGGCTGCGGCCCGTCCGATCTGTGTTCCCGTCAGCGGCCCTCCCTTGATCTTTCTTTTGCCTTTGCCTCCCTCTCTCCCTCTCGGTCAGACATACTGCCAGTACTTGCTCAGGTCGTCACTGAGCAGCTCCTCGACTCCGTTGCCTGGCTTGTGGCTGCTCACGCTAAAGTGTGCCAGGTTGTTGATCTCCTTGAGCCCCAACAGCATTGGGTCGAACGAGATCATCTGCTCCTCGTTGCGCATATCCTGCTGGGACCCAAACTCAAACTCTCCATCCTGCTCGTCCAGCTGGTCCTCGCCGGTCATCTCATCGTATTGTCCCGTCAGCCCATCGCTGTCGCTGCCTTCCCCGTCGTCCGCGCCGCTGAGACTGGTCTCGTCCTCGCCGCTGTCGTCGCCACCAGCCCCATTCGTCCTCCAGCCTTCTTCCTGTACGTATTCCGTGCGCTGTGGGAACTGAGCATCGGCCGCCGCGCCCTCGGCCGCCGTTGCCATCTGCCGGCGACTCAGCACGGCTTGCCGGCCTTGGAGTCAGCGCAAATCGTCCAGTGAAGAACAGTCAAATTGAGTAGACCTAGGCTGCCTCAGTGCTCTCTGTGGCCCTACCTAGCATGCTGTTCTCAAGGTCGCCATCCTCCTCGCCCGATGTTTCCTCCGCAGGAATGGAGTAGTCTTGGGGTTCTCGATTGTACTGCAGGGGATGCGTGTCGCCTCGCCTCAGTATCCTCCTCGGCGCCCGAAGAGGGTTGTTGGGGTCCATGATGCCATTCGTCCAGAGCTTGCGCGTGCTCCAAGGCGTCGTTCGCTGTTAGGTGCTGCGGGGATGCGACACACGTGATTGCGACCGATTTTCGCGTTCCGATTTTAGGCAGCTACAGCGCGTCGCGACGGAGATTCCATTAGGCCGCCACTTCGTCAAGAACACCACATTCTCGAGAACGGATTGCAGAATGCCGACGAACTCTGGTAAATCATGACATCTTTTGGTGCTATGTCTTTTCTCTTGCTAAACGCACAGACCCAAACTCCATTCGCATTCTCATCGCGACAGACAACCATGTTGGGTATGAAGAGAGGGATCCAATCCGCAAGGATGACAGCTGGAAGACCTTTGACGAGATCATGAACCTGGCCAGGACCCAGGACGTACGTTATCGCCCCTATTACGCCTTTCGACTTGTGCTGACGGCTCTAGGTGGACATGGTCTTGCTTGGTGGCGATCTCTTCCACGATAACAAACCCTCTCGAAAATCAATGTACCAAGTGATGCGAAGTCTGCGACAGAACTGCTTGGGCATGAAGCCATGCGAACTCGAGTTTCTAAGCGATGCCGCCGAAATATTTGAAGGCGCCTTCGGCCACGTGAACTACGAGGATCCTGACATCAACATTTCCATACCGGTCTTCTCCATCCACGGGAACCATGACGACCCCAGCGGCGACGGCCACTATTGCTCCCTCGACCTTCTCCAGGTCGCCGGACTTGTGAACTATTTTGGGCGTGTTCCAGAGGCAGACAATATCAAGGTCAAGCCGATGCTGCTCCAAAAGGGCGTCACAAAGCTGGCCCTCTTCGGCATGGGCAACGTCCGGGACGAGCGCATGTATCGCACATTTCGAGACCACAAGGTCACCTTTTTCCGCCCGAACCAACAGGCCAACGACTTTTTCAGCCTCATGGTTGTCCACCAGAATCACCACGCGCACACTGCCACCAGCTACCTGCCGGAAACCTTCCTACCCGACTGGCTGGACGTTGTCATATGGGGCCACGAGCACGAGTGTTTGATTGATCCCAAAAAGAACCCAGAAACCGGGTTCCACGTCATGCAGCCCGGCTCATCCGTCGCCACGTCGCTTATCCCGGGAGAAGCGGTTCCAAAACACGTCGCCATCATGACGGTGACAGGAAAGGAGTTCGCGATTGAGAAATTCCCACTCAAGACTGTGCGCCCATTTGTGACTCGAGAGATCGTCCTCGCCAATGAGAAGAAGTTCAAGGATCTGGCCAAGAAGAAGGACAACCGCACTGAATTGACAAAGAGGTTGATGGCCGTCGTGGAGGAGATGATTGAGGAAGCAAATGCTGAGTATCTCTCACTTCACGATCACGACGAGATGGACGAAGAACAGCCGCTACCCCTCATTCGTCTAAAGGTCGAGTACACCGCTCCGGAGGGTGGTACCTTTGACTGCGAAAACCCTCAGCGTTTTTCCAACCGCTTTGCTGGCAAAGTGGCAAACGTCAATGATGTTGTCTACTTCTACAGGAAGAAGACAGGGTCGTCTGGTAAGTAAATGATCACCGTGGGCGTCCACTTCACCATGCTAACAGGGGCTGTCAGGACGAATCAAGACTGATCTTACGCTGCCCGAGGTTGACGAGGCTGAGGGTGTCGAGTTCAACGCAATCAAGGTGGAGGCGCTCGTACAGGAATACCTGGCTGCTCAGTCTCTCAAGATTCTTCCCCAGGGCGAATTTGGCGACGCCGTGAACCAGTTCGTCAACAAGGACGACAAGCATGCCATGGACACGTTTGTTAGCGGATCTCTCGCCAATCAGGTTAAGGACCTGCTAGCTTTGGGTGCCGAGGATGATGATCTTGACGGGGCCATGGAGAAGGTTCGGGATGAACGGGAGCGGCAGTTTCAGGCTGGCCTCGCCAAGTCTGGGCCTAAGCGACAATACAAGCCGAAGCCAGATGACTGGGATTCCGATATGGAAGGTCACTGGGAAAATAATCCGGCTGCTCTTATTTCAAACTCTGCTAGCGGGACACAGGCATTGGCTACCCGGCAGAGTGGGCAAACGGCGACACGACAACGCGCGAATCGGGGCGAGGAAGATTTGTCCATGGATGATTTTGACAGCGCACCGGTCATAGCCAAGCCTGCGGCGACAAGGCGAGCGGCCCCAGCACGGACGACGAAAGCAGCAGCGCCGAGGCAGACGGCGGCGAAGAAGACCGCAGCGCCGAAGCGAGCCGCTGGACGAAAGAAGGGACCATTTGAGGACTCGGACGACTCGGACGAAGACCAAATGATGGTAGACGACGAAGTCGAAGAGATTACGCCTGCCCCACCTGCACGCCGCTCGCGCGCAGCACCGCCACCAGCGAGAGCGACAGGGCGGTTGCGGCAGACCACCCTGCAGCTCTCGCAGGCACCGAGATCACAGCGGGTGTCGCACAGACCGACACAGCAAACACAGCAGGCGCTGGAACTGAGCGCTGATGAGATATCCGATGATGACGACTTTGAGCCGGCGCCGTCTACACGAGCCCGGAGGAAATAGCTCGTATCAACAATAATGGTACTCTGCAATTTATCGTCGAGGTCGCAGCTATACAGACGCACCCCATGCAATTACCTATTACCGTAATATTGCTTTTCTATTTTGTAGCCTAGCCCTCCCAGACAGAGGAGTCGTCATTCTGGCGACGCTCGCTGGCAAAATAATGTAGGCTCAACGATCACGCTCGCATAGGAGGGGCACCCTTGACTTGTCCAATTCACCACCTATTGTAAACCACACCGCACATGGCCCCACAATCATTCCTTCCTCACTTAAACGGTCAGGGCTCAGTTTGTCCTACCTTCCTAAATTGCACGGCCAGCCCATAATTTCACCTCTCTTTCACCTTACAGCAGAAAGCTGAATAAACCACACCGCGCATGGCCCCACAATCATTCCTTCCTCGCTTACATGGTCAGGGCTCAGTTTGTCCTCCTACCTTCCTAAATTGCACGGCTAGCCCATAATTTCACCTCTCTTTCACCTTCTAATATCTTCCCCTCTCCGAAATCATAATCTATTCGTTTCAACCAACAAGACCTCAGCGGCGGCAGCAATAACAGCAGCAGAAGCATAGCAATAGCAGTAACTGCAAGTATTTGTCGATGCCCTAGCAAGACTGGAGTGCTAACTGCTTTTGTTAAGAGAGGTACAGGAGCTCTGCACTGGAGCATAGGCGAGTCGCCTGGTCCGGAAGTTGAGATCGAAAATTTCGAGTAATATTTCGGTCTCAACTTTCGGATCGCAACGGCCGAATGTCTTCTTCAATCCATACCCATGATCGAATTTACAACACCGGTGGCGGCATCTAAGAAATAAGGCACGGTGGAATCATACCGTCTGCAACCACCTGGCGCCGTGCGGCCTTATGCACGGATTCAACCATTTCTTTTAAACCCTTTCTCCCGCAGTCACAGACATGCAAATTGTCCTCAACCCACTATTCACCTAAAAATTATCTACCTTCAGATTGGAAGAAGTCTCTTTAGCAACCTGCATGGTCGCAGAACACATCATTTAAAACAAAGATTGTCCACTTCTCCTCTCTTCCTTTAAAATTCTTCACTGCTCTTCGCTTCCTTTCTCACACCTTCTGCTTTTGCAACTACTTTCTGCTCGCGTTCTTTTTATCGTCAACGAGAAAAACCTCTCACGTCTATTACATCTATCACACGACAATTACAACAGTTGCGTAAGTTACCCAAACTCCTAAGTCAATCTGCTTTTTCAGCCGATTACATTTCTAACTACCTCTCTAGGGCCCGCCCAACGCCAGTAGCTTGCCGGTGACCCCCAGCTTGCCGGTAATGATAACCTCGACGATGACTTAGAAGTGGAAGGCGTAAGCTTCCTATCTCCCCCCCAACTATGATTCTTACTAACACATCAAAAGCTTTTTCTGAACAGCAGTTCTTACATGCCACTTTTCAAGAACTATGACGGTGGAGCTTGGACTGAACCAACCCGTATCCTCCTAGCTGTCAATGGCCAACCGGCTACGAAGCCGTTGGCCCATATCCTTCAGAAGCTTTATTTCCCCATCGCCGAGTTTTCACTGTGGAATAGTCTTCTGGTTGAGGGCATTGCAATACCAGTTTTCACTGTGGAATAGTCTTCTGATTGAGGACATTGACATATGTCCTTAATCAGAAGACTATTCCACAGTGAAAATTGATATCTTCGCTCATGACTTGGGCTTGCGGGATGAGCTTGTTGCCACGATCTTTCTGTGGGCAAAGGACATTGCCAAGGAGCCTTCCTTAGAAAACTTCGATATCTTCGCTCATGACTTGGGCTTGCGGGATGAGCTTGTTGCCACGATCTTTCTGTGGGCAAAGGACATTGCCAAGGAGCCTTCCTTGGAAAACTTCGAAGGAAAAGCAGACGTGGTCAAGCAGTTGTCAGAATTCGTCGCTGCTGGCCGGCTCAAATCCGCACCAACGGCGGTTCGGAAGATGACAATCTCGACAAACAACGTCAAGGAGCCTTCCTTGGAAAACTTCGAAGGAAAAGCAGACGTGGTCAAGCAGTTGTCAGAATTCGTCGCTGCTGGCCAGCTCAAATCCGCACCAACGGCGGTTCGGAAGGTGACAATCTCGACAAACAACGTCCAACTCAAAAATTTTCGATGACCTATTGCACCGTCTGCAAATGATATACAATCCGAAAGGAAAAAATACAGCACCCATGATGAAGTCCCAGAGACTTCATCATGGGTGCTGCATTTTTGAAGTCTCTGGGACTTTGGATGGCCAACCCTGCGGACAAAGGTCTCACCATCTTGTCTCTCATCTTCAATGCCGCGTCCGAAACTATGTGTGCCAAGACAGAGGCTCTTCACGAATGTCTAAAAGAGCGGGCTGCCTTCGACGCTGAGAATGATCCTCTTGCCAAATATTTCACCCATAGCCCCAAGGCACACCAGTGCACGTTGGGACACTTCCCCGAGGTCGATTCCGATGCCTTCCCAAAATTTTGTACTGCGACTGAAATAACGCGATTCGATTCTACACCAGTTCTACCAGATTTTGTCACCGAGATTTGCTACGGCCGCAAGACGCGACCACCAGACAGTCGCGACCACAAGAGAAAATGGCCAGAAGCGCTCATAAATTGTGGCATCGAGTTTCCGGGCTGATTCGCAAGACAACATAGCGGATCGACCGCGAATCTCACGGAGGTTTTCTGGACAGTAAATCTTCTCCAGGAAACTTTTCCCACAGACTGGCCCGACTGGTGCTGAGAAGGAGGCGACGGATAACAGACCTGGGAGTGTGATGCTGAAGATGGTTGATGAAGTCGGAACGGTACTTAATGGTTTGGGTGTCAACTCGAACAAGCCCGCAGACATCTTGATCACGTCACTCTACAACGCCCAAGTGGTGGCACGAGCGGAGTTGCAAAATCGGGTGGAAGACGGCTGAATGACAGTAATACAACGACAGCTGGTAAAGGTCAAGACTTTTAGTAAGGAGAAGAGGACGATATTTACATTGCCGGCTTCGTCCAAACATCCATACCAGGATTCAAAGGGGAGCAATCCAGGACTTAATACGTAGAAATAAATAATAATGTAACCCATAGAAAGAACAAAGAATTCAATCCATTTTAAAACTAGAAGGAACGAATAATAGTTTCAAGAGCAAATTAATAGCCTTACTTCTGCTGGGTCAATCCTCGGTTTTCTATAGCCTTCCACACATACCACACTGCACAATAGGCTTCTTACACATCTCTATAGAATGTCCGGCCTTACGGTATCGATGGAAAAACGGGGCGGTGTAAGAAGATGCATTGTAGCCCTTCATTCCGTATATTTTACACACAATGTTTGCGCATTTTGCTTTGCTATGGCCACTTTCCCAACACTTCTTGCAAATAACCTCTCTTAGCAGCAGGCATCGAGATGCTAGGTGTTCCTTTTCCCTACAGCGGAAACATAACACATAGGACGCTGCGTTTTTCAGGGAGGTCGATGCCAATTTCTCGGAGGAGTCGTTAGAGGAAGATCCCTTGTTTTGCTCCTTGTGAGAGTGCGAGGAGCTCCGCTTCTATGGTCGAAGTAGAAACTGTATTTTGCTTGTTTGCTTTCCACGAGATCAGGCCGCCGTCAAGTTTGATGCAGAAACCCTGGGAGCTCTTTCTATCTTTAATTTGCCCTTTGCCTTAATCTCTTTAGGTGTCGCCTAGTCATAGCAATATGCTAGATGATTTTCGCGGTAGCTTGTGCATCTAAAATGCAGATTACAAGTAAACGTTTGGAGAAGTCGTTATAAAGAAGGCATATTTATGCAACAAGTTCTCCAACCTGCATAACGGCTAGTACAGCTCCTCGCTCTTTCTACGAATAAAGTTCATCGTTTTTCTATATATTAAGTCCTTCGCTCTTTCTAATATTAAGTTATTTACTTATTTACTTATTTATTCTTTCTTTCTTTAGATTGAATTCTTCGATCTTTCTATGCTTTGGATTATTTAGTCTTTCTACAAACTGAATTTTTCGTTCTCTTTATGATTTAAATTATTTATTTTTTCTTTAAATCGAAGTTTTCAGTACGTGTAGGCATCTGCAAACCCCTCCGACGGCGGCCGTATCGCACTGCTTCGGGCGACGAGATCGTCTAGTGCCTTGCTCTCAGCACGCCACAATGTGTGAGAAAAGTTTCTGCCCTATTGTGTTATGTTGGATCCAGCACGGTACACATGCATAGGGAACCGCTTCTCGTTGACTGAAACGCGAGCGACGAAATCTTCCCAGCTTTCTCCCGAATTCGTCTCCTCGATGACTAGATTGTGTGGCAAGAATCGGGCAGAAACTTTTCTCACACATTGTGGCCTTCTTGTCCGTAGGCTTGAAAACAAGGAGGAAGGCTGCACTTTCTCCAATCGTTGGCGATCGAATGTCCACACGCCGGGCATTCCGCAACTGTTCTTAAGGGATGTCGTCCTGGGATGCCATGCTCGGTTGCTCTTCCTCACTATTAAGCTGGGCTTGAATCTGATAGGGAAAAAAGCGTGGTTAGCCTCTAATATCCACCTGACTTCTCTGAATATACTTTATTTATGTACCTGGTGCATACTCTTTTCGGGGTCCATGAAAAAGGTGCTCGTCTGTGCGCCTTGTCGAAAGATTCGCGCGCCCTAAATTCCGGAATTATTAGCCATTTACTAGGAACTTGGACAGCAGACAAAGCCTACTACATACGATTTCGTAGAACAGCGAGTTGACGACACGACCTGATAAGGGTTCGCTCCCGTGTTTATGCTGCGCAACACGCAACTCTCCGTAATCCAAGGTGCCATTGGGCGGATGTTGTCCCACTGAGGGGAACGGCAGCACCCGGATCTGCATTTCCGTTAACAGCTCGAGAGTGCTTTTTCCGTCGGCTGTGAAAATGCTTCGATACTTGGGCGTCGTAATGCCAAAAAGCCCATGGTTGATTTGGGCAAAGTCCTCGAGATAGACAGTCTGAATATCCGATCCAGTGTCATAGCATGCCTAAGCATTGATCACCTCGTCGGTAGCTTTTTCAACTCCTTCTAGTTTGCCTTGCACCAGTCCGTCACGCGCGCTTCCTGGTGGCTGGAGTCTTCTAAGCTTGATTCGAAAATCGTAAGGGCCAGGTATTGGTCTTCACTTAGATCACACCAAAGGTAACTTGGATAGACTATTAAAACTTCCAGAGAGTTTTCCTTGCTGTATGTGTCGAATAAATCAGAAGTGAATCTCTCCACAATAGCCGAAATATCCGATTCATTCAGCAACAAACATTTCAACCAACGGGGAGCGAAGTTTGCACATATTACCGATCTTCGGTAATAGGTTTTAATAACCGTCGTAGGGAACAGCGACAATAAAGCTGCTCTGGCTTATAGTGTGCTTGTTCGGGATGAGAATCGCCATAAAATCGCGACCAGGACTTTCGGAAATTCTGGCCTGTTCCAGAGAAGCGTCGCCTAGAGAACGATGCTTGATTGTTAGATAACGACCAGCAACACCAATGTACACCGCGTGTAAAATGGTCGACAGTGTAATCACTTCGACAAACGGGTTAATGGCTGTGCCTCATTCAAGATCGTGTTCCGTCCCCACGGAAGGCGGCCGTTGGTGTACATCGCCTATGAACACCCGACCCACGCACGTAGAGAAAAAAAAGAAATGAGGATCAGGTTCGAGAGTTCTTTCATTCTAGAGGCCTCGTTAATTGGGGCCAAGTCCGGTTGGAAGTAGGTGTAAAATGCAAGGTGGACCGTCAGGTCAGTTTTCGGTCATGCCCAGGACCATGAGAATGAAGCGGACGAAAACATGTGTTTGTTGAATTCTGAGGGCAAGAGGTGTTTGGAACAGGCACGGAATAAATATCGGCTTGAGGTGCAGAGAAGAGGTAGTATGCAAGGTAGTTGGAGGTGGCCTTAAGTTGTTTTGTTCGAAGTTGAACTTGTAGCTAGCTATGGAGAGGGCAGAGCTTGAGGTTGCGCAGTGGCCTACTAGCGTCAGTAAATAAGCCAATCAGAAAAATGCGATGTAGTATACTCCGTGGCCTAAAATCAGCAAAGTGGAACAATATTAGTTAGCTTTGTACGACACCTCAATATTCACTGTCTGTCGCCCGTCTCAGGACAGGCGGCTCTCGCTGCTCAGAAACAGATTCCAGTGTCGTCACCGGATTACAGAACTGGAAACGATATCGCAATAGAAAGCCTTTTTCGGCGTAGAGGTTTACAAACTAAATAGCGTCCGCAAAGTCGAAATTCAGAAAGTGTGCCCCGTTGATTTAAGCGGTTGTAGCTTCTGGAGGTCTATCCTAATATGGGTAGCTAATCTTGATCTTGTGGGTGGCACTTGTGATCATTACCATTGCGTTTCTGCCACAGGTACGCCTCGGAGTTTCATACAGATCCCCTTTGAAGTACAGTGCTGGCTGCTGACTGCGTACAAAATGGTTTCCTTCTCGACCTGCGCTTGGGGTGAGCGGCCTGCCACACAGGCCAGTCAGTAGTCCTCGCAGAATGTATGTCTACGACCTCTGACCAGACTGCGCAGGCAAGGCTAGCTTCATCAATGCAAATGTGGTACGGACAAGTCGCGTCTACATGCCAAGTTCCGCGAGGCCTGGCATCCGCGCTGGGGCGAGCCGATTGTGTCAAGATCCTCTGCCCATATGGCGTTAACAACAACAACTCGTCATTGCCGTCACAGGCCAGCAAAAAAGTCGGGCCCTACACATTATTAAATGGCGTATAGTGATTCGCGAACTTAACCCACGTGCCCAGGTATGGGTGCCTGAAGACACGACCGCGCTAAGAGAAGCACCTTCCCTAAATCTCTCAACTAGAACAGCAAGTAAGGTAGTTGAAGCGAAAAGTAGCGGGCTCGCCAACGGTTATCCACCCAAGCGCCTCACCTAACTGCTTATGAGCAGGAAGAGGAAAAGATTTTACTCCCCAAGATACTCCGTACACCGTCTAGCTAATGCTAAGCACAGACATTTCTAAGCTTTCCGACGCTATTCTGTAGCTCTCGAAGCCCCATTCGGCCGTAGCAGATCCACCTGGTGCTCCTACCATAATCCTGAATTGAGCTATGAAACTCCTTCGGTTTGGATGTTAGCTAGAGGTAGGTAAAAAGTGCACTAAAAACCATCTGCTAATGCACATAATTATATCAAAAATCAAACACCGTTGGCTGCGCAATACTCTTTCGCACTAAGCCCTGCACGGCTCTGGCTGAGGCCGTTCTCGTCACCGAGGACCTGGAAGGCCATGGCCATGCCACTTGATGCGTGCCACAGAATGTGGCAATGCACGACCCATAAGCCCTCATTGTCGGCGAGGAATCGGAGGACCACATAGCCGTATGGAGGCACGTATATGGTGTCTCTCTTTAGTGGGTCTACGACATTAAAAGGTCCTCCCCGGGGCGGCTTCCAAGGCGTGAACGGGCTATAGTAGCTCCAGCCGCCCCGACCTTCAAAAGAGGCTACAACGTAAAAATCAAAGCCGTGCTGGAAACTCTTATTAGCGGAGTCCTAGACGAAAGTTGGGGGCTACGTACAAGATGAAACGGGTGGCCTTGCGTGTCAATGTTGTTAATTGTCAGTTCGACCCACACGGGCTTGCCTCCGGTCCAGGGAACAAGCTGGTGGCTATTCCACTCGTTCCTATTGGTGCTGAGCAGCGGATTTTCTTGTGGCTCCCAAAACGTGTGGTTGATGTAGCCCTTGGGGACGAACCCGTTGTGAGATAGAATCTCCACGACTGCGTAAATCATATACTGATTGTCGGGTGTGGGCAGGGGGGAGTCCAGAACAGGGCCACGGGCTTCGCGAAGATTAAATTCGGTAATGTTAGATGGATTCGCATCTGATGAGTCCCTTTTGGGTCGTTTTGATGACGTTGAGGCGATCTCAATGGATTGAGACGGCGGATCATCCATACTGAGGACATAGTACCTGCGAGTAGTCAGTTTCACGAAAAGAAAACCTTGAATTTGGGTAGACGAACTCATCGTCTACGGTGATGATGAGCTCCGTGTCGTTGTCAGCAACGGACTCGGGCCACGACAAAACGTAATCGACTCTTTGTGCTGGGTAGAGCACTCCGACAGAGTTGCATTCTGGCGCAATCACAGTCAGGCCGCCGTCTACCTGAATGGTTTTTATAGTTCCATCAGGGATGGCCGTTGAAATGCCGGCCAGAGACCTATCGGTTAGTCCAAATGTATACCTAGGATAGAACAATGCAACAGGAGGCAGTCATGTGCGTACCCCACGTTAATCACACGAAACCGGTAGCGAAGTGTCTTGTCCAAGACCATGGACGGCTTTTCGACCTGAGAACAATTGACCGGTGCTGCCCGGACGACTCTAAGACAGTCAAAATAGCCGAATCCGTTGATGAGAAAGGCGGTAGGACAAGGCTCGTTTCCGTTGCTGGTCGGATCTTCGAAGACGGAATAGATGCGCTTCCCAGAGAAATGGTACCAGTCACCAATCATGAAGAGGAGCTCCTGGTCGTACTGGTGGATGGAGGCTTCGGCCTCGTCAGGGTTGTGAATAATCAGACCGCCGTAGAGACCGTCAGCGCGCTGTAACTCCGAGTGCGCATGATACCTGTTGTTGGAAAATTGTAAGCAATAAAAACACGCTGCTATCATCTCCAGGCATGGCGCACCAAAACGTCCCCGACTGGCCGTCGGTTGGGATCTCGTAGACAAACTTGCCCCCGGGCGGGATAGGACACTGGTTAACACCGACGGGGCCATCCATGTCGTTTGCTCCTGTGTTTGTCAGAAAGGAAATGGACAAGACAACAAGTAGAGACGCTTGGGCCAACCTCTCATGTGAAGGCCATGCCAGTGCAACGACACGCCTTCCGGGATGGAATTGACAACTTCAATCACGAGTGTATCTCCGGTCCGAGCTTCGACCGTGGGGCCGGGAAACTGGCCATTGACCAAGATCACGTCCCGCCGAACACCGTCCGGAGCGAGCTCGGCCATTGTGATGTTCCAGAACAGGTGGATGACTCTCGGGTCGCGAGACACGTGGTTCTCGGGATGCAGTAGCAGCCTGATGTCGTCCCTCCTTGGCACTCCCACGGTGCTTGTGGTCGCTGTTGGAGATCGTGGTCCGCCCAGGACATTCATCAGCAGCATATAGAGGGTGGAGACGACGGAGATGGCGGCCAGAATGGTCAGGAGGGGTACCACGCAGCGACATTTCCATCGACCGCGCTCGCAGACCTGCGGGCCCCTGACTTCCTCTTCCTCCTGCCAGCGAGAATCAGGCGACTGGGGGCCGAGCAGCGGCTCTGCGTGTTCAGAGTTGTCGGACATTGTTGACCGGAAGAGAAGACAGCAGAAAGCAGAAGACAACGGTGGCGTACATCACGCAGTAAGGGACAGCAATAGACAAGATCAAACAACCGCAAAATCCCCACAACGCGTACGGAAACAGAAACTAGTCTAAGTAAAAAACCAGTTCAACGGCCCCCATCGAAGCATGTTAAGCATGTCTTCGGTCTCGAAGACGGCTAGAAGATGCTAAAGACAGCACTGGCACTAACGACACTTGGAGACACTAAGGATGCTAAGCGTACTCGTAGAGACACTACTCGTACAAGCGCTACTGCGGGTGAACTACTGGAGACGAAACGGGAACAACTGTCGGCATGTGAGATGATTATATCCGACAAGCTTATTGGTCAAAAGGTGACAGCACGGGCACAGGCCTGGACACGTGTGCCAGGGACGCAGTTGCTATTGCTTGAGATTGGCGACCGAGGGCTAGGAAGCCGGACGCGGAGCGAAAAGCTTGGATGCTACTCTGGATACCTGTGCGGTCGGCTCTCTGCCGTGGCGGCTACCCCTGTCGCGATGCCGATCTTGGCCCAAAGCTACTCGATGCTCCTAGTCGTCTCCAGAGGCTGCTGGAGTTCGGATCATCGGTCCCAGGATGATGCCCCTCTGTGCCGTTGCTCAGGCAGCAACTAGCAGGCTTGCCATTGTGTTTTCTGTCTCTCCGATAGGCCTGCGAGTTTATGACGAGACCGAGCAATGAGAGCCGGGCCAACAGTTCGTGCGCACAGTCAACACGTGGGCGGAAGTCTGAGAAAGGTTCTGGAAGAAATGGATTGCGTTCTTCGTCCCATGTGTGTTGTTGGGCAGGATGAAAAAAAACTATATAAGGCTGGACCGAATTGCCTCGGAGTGTTCTTTCGTCCAAGCTCTGTCGATCACAGCAACCCCAACCCAGCTTTCAACTTGTATTCTCCGACATGGCCAAGTTCACGGTTGCGGCTCTGCTGGCCCTTGCGGCCAGCAGTGTCAACGCGGCGTCGTCGCTGGCAGACATCAAGCATGTCATCATGATCATGATGGAGAACCGGTCTCTGCAACATGTGCGTAGTGATATGGGAAAATGAGGAATACACAAAAAGCAAGGAACAGAGGCTGACCAACAGTACTTTGGCACCATGGCGGGTGTTCGCGGTTTTGCCGACCCGAACGTCCAGATCAACCCGTCCAACAACAAGTCGGTCTGGTACCAGTAAGTCCCCCCCCCGTCGTCGCTCCCGTCCCTGTATCTGACCCCTAGACCCGTCTCGGAGTTGACGACCAAGGCCGACTACCTGCTCCCGTACTGGCTCAATTATGAGAACACGACGGAGGGCTACAACAAGAGCCAGTGCCTCTGCGCCGGCGCCAACAACTGGATCCCGACACACGAGTCGATGAACGACGGTGCCAACGACCAGTGGGCCCAAATCAGCACGCCGCAGTCGTGGGGCTACTTCCGCCGCCAGGATATCGCCTACCACTTTGCTCTGGCCGAGTCCTACACTCTGGCGGATATGTATCATGTACGTCTCCATTTGATGCAGTCTCGCTGTCGCTATCTAGCCTCCTGACCCACTGACCCCCAGGCTGCCATCATGTCCAACACGGACCCCAACCGCTGGTACTGGCAGTCCGGCACCATCAACGTGCCCGGCGGCAAGACGGCCCTCGGCTCGGGCGGTGTTGTGCTCGATGATAACCAGGCCAACGATTGCGTGGCGACCAACCTCGACTGCCTGCCGCTGCAGTGGCCTGCGTTTGCCCAGTACCTCGACGAGGCTGGCGTCGACTGGCGCTCGTTCCAGCAGGAGTACAACTGGGCCACCAACAACGGCCTGTTCTACTTTGAGGCCTTCCAGAACGCTGCCGAGGACTCGAGTCTGTACCAGCGCGGCCTCGTCTTTGACGGCAACAACAGCTTCGCGTCCTTCCAGGCGGCCGCTGCCAACGGCACCCTGCCCGAGGTCAGCTGGGTCTTCCCGCCGCAGCACCTGCAGGAGCACCCGCCCTACACGCCCCAGGACGGCGCCTGGTGGATCAACGAGATTGTCAACGCCACCATCCACGGCGCCAACTACAACGAGTCGGTCATCCTGCTGAACTGGGATGGTAAGCCTACATTTCTCTACTCCTGTCACCCCCCACCCCCCAATGTCTGTGAGTCATCCTTGCTGATTGTTGAACGCAGAGGCCGGTGGCTGGGGCGACGCCGTTTTGCCCGTGGTCTCTCCCAATGGCACCGCCGGCGAGTGGTTCGAGGACCCCTACGGTGAACTAGGCTACACCTGGTCGGGCCCGGGTGTGCGCATCCCGCTGATTATGATCTCACCCTACACTCGTGGTGGTCACGTTTTCACTGAGCGTGGCGACCACTCGTCGATCCTGCTGTTCCTCGGTAAGAAGGCTCCTCGGCCAGACCCGACCTCCCTCGGAGAGTGCTGACCCACGCATACAGAGCAGTACCTGGCCGCCCGCGGCTACTCGAACCTGACGGTCGAGGCCCAGATGTCCGACTGGCGCCGCGAGCACGAGTCGGATCTGGTCAACGCGTTTGACTTTGAGAATGTGGGTCCCTCGTCGAGAATCATGTTTGCCGTCTCTCTGCTGACAGCCCCCAGCCCGACTACAGCCTCCCCGACCTCCCGATCCCCCAGACGCCAATCACGAACAGCGCGGGTGAATACCTTGGCCTGTACGCCGGCTTCTGCTCGTCCCACTTTGGCACGTCCTGCTCAAGCTCCGAGTACTACCTGTCGTTCCCCTACGGCGAGCAGACGGAGGAGGACGCGCTCTACTATGAGGATGGCTACAAGGGCGTTCGTGGCTACTTGACCGAGGGCCGCTATCTCGTGTTCGAGTCCAACGGCTACGCGCTCTACACAGACGGCACCAGCAAGTCGTTCAGTGCCACGGCCGCCACGGCCGACCACGAGGACATCCACCAGCGCTGGGTCCTGCACGCGCTCGAGACTGAGGGAAACAGCTTCTACATCACCAGTGCCGTCAACGGCTACTACATCTCGCAGCACAGCAGCCTGTCCATATCTGAGAGCGGTGCCGAGACCTACAACATCACCTACCTGGGCGGCAGCAAGTACCAGCTGATGAAGGAGAACGGCAAGTTCCTCAACATCGGCTCGGACGGCGACCTGTCGTTTGACTCGACGGCCACCGGCTACAACGTCTTCAGCGTGACATACCACAGCTAAAGGGACACCTGGGGAATGTCTAGGGATGAAAAGAAAAGAGGAGGATGCCAGGAGATGGGATTGGCGAGAGATGTACTTGTAGCTATATAGCATGGCCCACTACACTGAAGCATGTAGTTGCAATATACTCGTCTCTTCGGGCTGCTAGCCAGTCTTGGTAAGATATGGCCAGAGCTTGTGGCCGAAACATCCGAGTCTAGCGACAGCGAAACGGCCCCAACGGCCAGCGGAGAGAGCACGTGGGGCTAAATTGTCTGTGCTCGTATTTGGATCGTCTCGCTGGCAGACAAACGTGGGGCAGCACCAAACGAGGCGTTTCTTCCCCCAGCAACAGAATGGCGGACAAGGACGCATCGACGCCCCGCGTCTTCATTGCACGGCACGGTAAGAAACCCTGCGTACGTGGGATTCCTGCCCGTAAAATGACCGGTTCCAGGAGAGACGACGTGGGCCAAGAATGGCCGGTACACGGGCACGACCGATATCGACCTGACGGCGACCGGTGTCGCCCAGGTAGCCAGCGCGGCAGGGACACTCGTGGGCGCCGGCAAGGTCGTGGACCCGTCGCGACTGGTGCAGGTTTTTTCCAGCCCTCGAACGAGGGCCGTCCGGACGGCAGAGCTGCTGCTGGCGGGCGCCGTGGACGAGGACAAGATCGCTGTGACAGAGGACATAGCTGAGTGGGACTACGGCGACTACGAGGGCCTCATGACGGACGAGATCCGCGCGCTGCGAAAGAGCCGAGGACTAGACGTGGACAAGGCGTGGGACATATGGACGGACGGGTGTGAGGGCGGAGAGTAGGTGCCCCCCCCCGTATCCGAGGGACACGTGCTGACGGCCAGGTCGAGCGAGCAGATCACCGCACGGCTGGACCGACTGATTGCGCAAATCCGCGAGATCCAGGGCCCACACATGGACGGGGAACAGCCAGCGGACGTGCTTCTGGTCGCGCACGGGCACATTCTCCGGTGCTTTGTGAAGCGCTGGCTCGGCTACCCGCTCAGCTTCCCGCTGCAGATGATGCTGGCACCTGGGGCGATTGCGGCGCTGAGGTGGGTGGTTACGCGGTGGCTGGAGGGCGGATGCTAACGTTTTCTCACAGTTACCGAAACAAGAATGTCAAGGAGCCGTCCTTTTACCTCGGACTGGCGCTGCCGTGTGCTGAAGTATAACGGATGTGTTAGCAGGCCAGCAGTGCATATGCCATCATAGACAGTAGACATTGATAGAGATAGAAAATATAGAGAATGTTGTGGCAGAGAGAGTTGTCGTATCCTTTGGCTACAGTTGATTTCGGCCGAGTGGGTCGGCGGAGAACAGCTAAGAACAACGACAGTGGACGTGCTGAAAATTTTAGCTTGTTTTTTAGCGTCCCACAGTTGGTTTGATCTCTTCTCTCTACAGACGACATGATCTTGGACGGCTGTGCGGGGCCGGATCCGAGACCGGGGCCGGGGTCAGATCTGGATCCGGTTCTAGGCCGATGGCAGACTCTCATCGGCGAGCACGAGGCGCTGCGGGAGGCGCTGCGGGAGCGGAGGCAGCAGCAGCACTGGCCGGGGGTCGGGCCGTGCATTGCAATGCTCAAGACGGAGGCGGCGACAGTGGCTCGGCTACTGGCGATGCGGGCAGGCGGTGGGACGGGGATAGACAGCGAGGCAGTGGCAGCCAAGCTAGCAGCGTCGAATCTGACGGCACGCGAGGTAGCGTGGGCAACGGTGAAAAAGTGCAGCGGGTTGCTGGCACTGGACCGGCGATTTCCCATAGGGGGAGCCAAGGCGGCGGCGCGGAACGGCGGCGGCGTGCGGTACAGCGGAGGCCGGACGGAGGGCGTGTTTGTGAACGCGGTGGTGGACGATGGACGGACGTGGCTGCGGATCCTGACGACGACGGAGGGACAGCTGCGGGCCGAGATGGAGGAGATGGGAGAGCTGGGAGAGCAGAGGGAGGGCGAGGAGAGCGATGAAGAAGCCGATGAAGGGGACAGCAAGGAGGACGGCGACGACGAGAACAAGGACACACGGGAGGACGACCTGCAATACTCCATTGTCGCGGCGGCCGTCGACCTCGTGCAGGCAGCCCGGGCCAACCGCTTCCGAGGCGCGCCGCCGCGGCTGCGTCTCGTGCTAAGCCGGCTGGCCAAGGGCCGCACGGCTGACGTGGATGCACTTCTGCAGCGGATGCAGCGGCGGGTCGAGGCGGAGGCGGAAGACACAGTCACGGTCACGATCCACTCGGCCGACGACTCCTTTTGCGTGACCGACCCGCCGCCACTTGAGACCGCGCTCACCCGACTGATGCCGGCCATGGCCATCCCGGCCACGGCGGACAGCTCCGACACGACCCCCCTCAACGTGGACACGTCCATTCTGATCGCACTCGTGTCCGACATCAGCCACGGCGCCGTCGTGCCGCAGCCATGGCACCCACGGCAACGGCTAGACGAGATCACACGTGAGGCAGCGCAGCCGGGCGACGTTGTGCGACGGCTGCTGGGCGACGTATTGCGAGGAAGACGGCTGGTGTGCACGCGCGAGGCGGCGGTGGCATTTCGGCAAATGGTGGGGGGGATGGGACAAGCAACGGAGCAGGCGCGGGCGGAGGCGCTGATGGGGGGCGACAGCGGCGACAGCCCGGCCAGCCGTCTCGATCGTTACCGCTCTCTCTCGGCATACCCCGACGCCGTGCCCGACGAGTTCTTGTTGCCCATTGCGGTCGTAGCCGAAGATTGGGACACCGGGCGGATCCAACGCGCCGTGGCCGAGGGCGAGCTGCCGCCGGCCGCGGCAGACGTCCTCCGGGAGATGACCGAGGTCATTCCGACGGCAGTACCGACGCTGGCGGTCTTCTTCTACGGCTGGGCGACGGGGCAGACGACGATCACGACGAACCAGGCGGCGCGGAACCGGATCGAGCGGCTGCTGGAGCGGTTCCGGATATCGGCAGACGAGCTAGGGCCGGCCGTGTGGGTTTGTCGGAGCGTGCGCAGCCTGAACGGCACGAGGCGGGAGAAGGGGGCTGGTGGGAAAGAGGTGGCGGGAGTAGGCAAGTCAGATGTATCTTGAGATATCCCGGCTATCGATACATGGCATCAAAGAACTGCCCGTACAAAGTGACAGGGAACTGAATGGAGATTGGCCATGTCACGTTTGCTTAATGCGGGAAGCGTACAACGTTCCGGGGATTTAGGTTCTAGAAAATCAGGCACTGACACCCTTTACAGGCACCGAACTGTGCCAAAAGGCGCCAAGGTCGCGCCTGTAAGCATAGTGCCTTGTCTAACCTGATTTCCTCGCAGGACCCCTCTTTCACATGCTCAGCGGGACTGCTTTGGCACCAATATTGTTGGGCCTCAACATTTCCACGAATTGGGCGCTTGGATTGGTCCATTCCGGCTCCATCCAGTCACCGCTGCTTGGTTACGAGGGCTGTGCCAGCAGCCATGCACGGGTCCAGAGCACCCGTGCACCCATCGACGTGTTGTGTCCCGATGGTGGTGTATTGCGCTTAACAGTACTCCATATCCTACTGGGCACGCATACCCGTACGGCATCATGTCGCCACTCTCAGAGTTATCGAGCCGTAGACCGCCGATCGTACATAGCCAGTAATAGCTCTACGCTAGCAAACGGTGTCCCCAGATGGTGCATCGTGGCTGCTCTTTCCTGTATTCGTACAGTATCTTCCTTGTTCTCTCTCCTCGCTCCTTCCCTTCAATCTCTCTACTCTGTCTACACCTTCCTTTCTGGCTCGCTTCTCTCCTCTTGCCTCCTTCTTTCCCTCCTTCCCCCCCCGCCCTCTTTCCCCTCCTCCCTCCTTCTCTCCGTTCTCTTTCTTGCCTCCCCCATGGACATTGACACGACTCTCGACCTTCCGACTCTCTTCCGGCGGCAGGTCGAGGCCACGCCCGACGCCATCGCCGTCGAAGATGACACCAACCGCTGGACCTATGCCGAACTCGATGCGGCGGCTGACCGCTTGGCCCACCGACTTCGCAGCTCCTTTGGCGTCGGCCGTGACGTGCTGGTGGGCGTGCTGATGGGCCGCAGCGTGCAGTATGTCGTGGCTTGCCTGGCGGCCCTCAAGGCAGGCGGTGCCTTTCTAGTGCTCGAGGTGGCGTACCCGCCGGGACTGCTGACGGAGGTGGTGGACGACGCGCGACCGGCTGTGGTGGTGACGTCGGCAGCCACGGCCGCCCAGGTGCCACCGGGCATCGCAACATTTGTGCTGGGTGACGACGGCGCGGTCGAGGCGGGCGTGGGAACGCCGCTGCCACCGCTGGCCCCGTTGGAGTCTCTGCCGGCGCTACCCCTGCCGACCGACGTGGAGCGGCTCGCGTTCGTGTCCTACTCGTCCGGCACGACTGGCCGGCCCAAAGGCATCGCCAATCCACACTGTGCGGCCGTTCGATCTTACGCGCTGCGCTTCGGCCTGCACGACGTGCGGCCCGGCGCCCGTGTCGCTTGCAACGTCTTCTTCGTCTGGGAGATCCTGCGGCCGCTGCTGCGCGGCGCCACAACGGTCACCGTGCCCGACGAGGCCAGCTACGATCCCGTCGGCCTCATCGAGTTCCTTGCGAAACACGACATTGACGAGACCCTCATGACGCCCACACTGTTCGCCACCGTGCTGTCCCGCTACCCCGCCGACCTCTCCGGGCGCGTGCCGAAGCTGCGCACGCTCTGGCTCAACGGCGAGGTCGCGACCGTCGACCTGGCTCGCCGCGGCCTCGCCGCCCTGCCACACGGCGCCCGCTTGCTCAACTGCTACAGCGCCAGCGAGACACACGAGATCGCTTGCTGCGACGTCGCCACCATCTTCCCCACCGACGGTACCGTCTGTCCAGCCGGCCTGCCGCTCGACCCCGCCCATACCTATATCCTCGACGACGAGCACGGCTCCGACATCGGCACCGGCGCCACCGGCGAGCTCTTTGTCGGCGGCGGCCTCCTCGCCCGCGGCTACCTCAACCGCCCCGAGGCCACGGCCTCCGTCTTTCTGCCCGACCGCTTCGACCCCGCCACTCCTGGTGCTCGCATGTACCGCACCGGTGACCGCGCCCGCCGCCTGCCGTCTGGTGCCCTCGAGATCAGTGGCCGTGTCGGCGGCATGATCAAGCTGCGTGGCTACACCGTCCAGCCCGCCGCCGTCGAGGCCGCCATCATCAAGCACCTCGCCGTCCGCAGTTGCGTCGTCCTGGCTGTCGGCGACGGCCTCGCCCGCCAGCTCGTCGCCTACGTCGTCCGCGACGAGACCCCGGTCGGTGGCCCCGAGGACCGGCCCGGCGATCCCCGCAGCCGCGCCCGCCTCGACATCGATTCCGACGGCCGCAGTCCCCAGGCCCGTCGCTTTCTGGTTGCCCATCTGGCCCACTATATGATTCCCGTCCTCTGGGTCCCGTTGGAAGCCCTGCCCACCCACAAGGTCTCGGGCAAGATCGACCTCAAGGGCCTGCCGCCGCTGCGCATGTCCCCTCCAGAAACTCCGCGGGAGGGCAGCGAGGGCCTCCCGGAGACGATTACCACCGAGACTGAGGCAGAGAATGAGGCGTTGCCCGACCTCGAGTCCGATATCGAGCTCGTTCGCCCCCACTGGGCCGCCGCCCTGGGCATCGACCCCTCCGCCGTCTCCGCTCGTTATGACTTCTTCGACCTCGGCGGCCACTCACTTTCTCTCGCCGATCTCGCTACGCGCCTCTCTCGTGCTCACGGCGTCACCGTCCCACTGATCGAACTCGTCCGGGACCCCTCCCTCCGCGGCCACGCCGGCGCGGTCAGGACCGCCTTGTCGGGTCTTGACAAAACGGCCGTCGAGGCCGACAAGTCCGCCCGCCTGCTCGCTCTTCTCCAGGACGACTGCATTCTACCGGCTGACATCCGATCCCCGGCGAACACAGTCACTTCATCTTCGCCAACCCCCGCGTCCACCTGCTGCGCTCCCCTTTCCACAGCCAACCATATCCTCCTCACGGGTGCCACCGGCTTCCTCGGCGCCGCCCTGCTTGATACCCTCGTCGCTCGCACGACCGCCACCATCATCTGTGTCGTCCGCACCAGCTGTGACGCACCCTCTGGCATGGCCCGTTTGCGACGCCACCTGCTCGGCCTCGGCCTCTGGCACGACGCCATGGCCGACCGCATCGAGATTCTCGACGGCGACCTCGCCCAGCCACGCCTCGGCCTCTCCCCTGCCGACTTTGCCAGTCTGGCCGCCCGTCTTGACGCCATCATCCACGCCGCTGCCGTCGTCAACCTCATCTACCCCTACGAGGCTCTGCGCAACGCCAACGTCTCCGGCACGATCGAAGTCCTGCGCCTCGCCGCCGCCGCTGCCCCGCCTGCCGCCGTTCACTTCGTCTCTACCAACGGCGTCTTGCCAACCGCCGAAGAGGCCTGGCCCGAAACCGCCCACGTGACCGCCGCCGTCGCTGCCACTGGCCTTGCCGACGGCTACTGTCAGACCAAGTGGGTGGCGGAGCAACTCGTCCTCGAGGCTGCTGCCACCCGCGGTATCCCTGCTCGCGTCTACCGGCCGGGCACCCTTGGCGGCCACACTCGCTCCGGCGCCTCCAACCCCCGCGACGTTGTCACTGCCGTCATCGTCGAATCCCTTCGCCTCGGCCGCTCACCTCCGCTCAACAGCGGCTGGCGCGTCGAGATGACTCCCGTCGACTTTGCCAGCGACGCCATCGTTGCCCTGGCCAACACCACCTCCACTACCGAAACCGTCTTCCACGTCGGCGACCCCGCCGGTCTTCCAGCTGCCGACCTCTTTACCCGCCTCGCCACTCTTGGCTACTCGACCACCCCGACCACCTCCTGGGATGAGTGGGTCACACTCTGGAACGCCAGCCAGGGCTCTTCCGCCTCCGCTTCCGCCCGTGATGACCCGTCGCCTACCGATATCCTCCGTTCTGGCATGCCTTCGTCCGATTTCATCCGCGCCGTCACACTGCTCTCCGACGCCCGCACTCGCCCACTTCTCGCCTGCTACGACGACGGCCTGCTAGTGCGCCCTAACCTCGACCTAGCCCTTCTCCGCACTTACACCCGGCACTTTTACTCTCGCGGTTGGCTGGCCAAGGGCCCCGTCAAGGCAGAATCCATTGCGGTCGCTGCTGCCTCTAAGCCGGCGCCCCCTCTGGCCGGTCGCGTTGCCGTCGTCGTTGGTGCTTCATCCGGCATCGGCGCCGCTATCGCCACCGCCCTCGTCCGGGACGGCGCCCACGTTGCCGTGGCAGCCCGTCGCATTGACGCCCTCAAGAATCTGCAGCAGAAACTTGAGCATGAGGGTGCTGCAAACGGTTGCCGCGTCCTAGCCCATGCTGCGGACGTCACCGATGCTGCTCAGGTCGACGCTCTCATGGCTGCGGCTGTGCAGCAACTCGGCGGGCCCATCGACATCCTGGTCATCTGCGCGGGCGTCATGTACTTTACCATGATGGCGAGTGCTCGCACTGATGAGTGGGCCCGCACGGTCGATGTCAACTGCAAGGGCCTACTCCACTGCCTGGCCGCCACCGTGCCGGCCATGACTGGCCGCGGCGCCGGCCACATCGTCGCTATATCCTCAGACGCCGGCCGCAAGGTCTTTCCCGGCCTCGGCGTCTACTCAGGCAGCAAGTTCTTTGTCGAGGCTGTGCTGCAGAGCCTGCGTCTCGAGACCGCTGCATCAGGACTACGCGTCACCTCTGTCCAGCCCGGCAACACCGCCACCGACCTACTCTCCCTTTCCACCGACCCTGAGGCCATGGAGAAGTTCGGCACCCCCACCGGCGCCAAGGTGCTTGACCCCGAAGACGTCGCCGGTGCCGTCCTCTACGCCCTGCGCCAGCCCGCCCACGTGGCTGTCAACGAGGTTTTGATTGAGCCGCGGGAGGAGCCCATCTGAGAACTACATGACAGCGCATATGACGGAAAATACCATTCTGAGCCCGATCGAATCAACTTCTCGGGTTAGATAGATAGACCACTCGATCGACACCGAAAATTCACGACTTCAACGCGCCACAATGCCCATGCTCGTGCCGTAATGTCGTATTTATTCTCACTTCTAGTTTCTCTTCCTCCCAGACCCGTCTACCCAACGACGATTCCCCGCAGCACCCCGACAACAACAAAGACCTCTTCAAAGGTGTTGTACATAGGCACTGGGGCAATGCGGATCACGTCCGGCTTCCTCTTGTCCAGGATCACGCCGGCTTCCTCTAGGGAGGCAATGACCCGGGGGAGGATGCCGGGTCCCAGCAGCACGCTCAGCTGAGCACCACGCTCGGCCGGGTTGGATGGCGTCAAAATGCGGAAGGGTGCGTTTCCGTCGGCGTTTGTGCCGGCGTCTGTGAGAATGCCGTTCAGCAGCGTCTCGGCGTACGCCGTCAACACGAGTGACTTGTCGCGCAGCTGGCGCATGCTCGTGTTCTTGAACACGGACAGGGCGCCGCTCAGGCTGGCCAGGTCGATCGCCGAGGGATTCGACATCTGAAAACCCTGCGCACCTTGCATAGGCTGGAACGTCTTGGCCATATCGAACCGGACAGACTGGTCGCCGCCGTACCAGCCAGAAAGGCGTGGGTGGTAGCGGAAGCTGCCGTCCTCGTTGCGCTGAACGCCACCGTGCTTCTCATGCACAAAGGCGCCGGAGATGGCGCCCGGTCCGGCGTTGAGGTACTTGTACGTGCACCAGGCGGCGAAGTCGACGCCCCAATCATGCAGCTGCAGCTCAACGTTGCCGACGGCGTGGGCCAGGTCCCAGCCAACGACGATGCCGCGGGCCTGCGCGTACGCCGTGATGCGCGGCATGTCGGAGAAGAACTGGCCGCTGTAGTACTGCACGCCGGGCAGCAACAGCAGGGCCGCGTCGTCGGCGTGGGCATCGATGGTAGCCAGCACGCTTTCGGTCGAGATGTAGCAGCCATCATCAGGCTGCAGCTCAACCAGGGATGAGGCTACGTCGAGGCCGTGCCAGCGGAGTTGAGACTCAAAGGCGTACTTACTGGTCAGATCGGCTCTGTGAGAGAGAATAACGGGGAATGGGCCACTTACCGAATCGCTCGGAAACGGCTTCCACTCGGCAATGATCTTGTGGCGCGTCGCCGTCGGCTGGTAGAAGCTCGCCATCATGACATGCAGGTTGACCGTCAGCGTGTTCATGACGACGACCTCGCTGGGCGAAGCCCCGACCAGCGGCGCCAACTGCTTGGAGCACTCTCCGGCCATGTCCTGCCAATTCTGCAGCGGCGAGTCTTCCATGGCGAAGAAGTGCCCCTGCACGCCGATGGCCGACCATGTGTCGAGCTGCGCATCGATGTACCGCCGGATGGCCTTGGGCTGCAGGCCGAGCGAGTTGCCGCAAAAGTATACGGCCGGCTCGGACGCGGACGCCTTGGGATCTGGCCGCCATATCAATCATGTCAGTAGGGCGTGGAGGTTGGCGTGGGGGTGGGTGATAGCACGCCACTCACCCGCTGACTCATCGCGGAGGCGCCGCTTCTTAATGTCGGCCTTGGACGGCACAATGAACTCATTGCGCAGGTGGCGAATGGGGTCCTGGGCGTCCAGCGCGCGGGCATAGTCGAGCGTGTTTGCGTGAGTAGAAAACTCGGCCTTGCCGCCAGCGCGGAGCTTCGTCAGGTTGCTGCTAAAATCCATTTCGCAAAGCAAGGGACGAGCGATTGTTTGCTGATCCTGGCTGCGAAGGGCGGCCACTGTCCGGGTTGGCTTGCGTCAACCACTTAATACTTCTCCGCAGACGATCGCTCCGGCTGAAAGACCCACTGATAATGGGAAAAAACCCTTCGAAAGGGCTCACAGGCCGCCTCCGGCCCGCATCAGCAAAGCAGCCCCACGCATTCCGCAGAATGTTCCGTGCAAGGCCGAGCTAATCCGCCACTAACCGAGCGCGGACAACCCGTCGCCGTAGGAGTATCCCGGCCCTACGCGACGGATGAAGCTCATATATAAAAAAATTCGTGGCTCGGACTGAGGTCCATCTGTAGTGAGGCCCATGTTCAGTAAGGCCAGTCTACAAGCATGGCCACTTTCGCTCCAGACCAGTCGGCGCTCTCGAGCCATGGCTTCCTTCCCGGGCCACCGCCGTTGGCGAGGCTGCCAGACTTATACTACACGCCATGGGAGTCCCTGACCCAGGCGCTGCCGGACCGGCTGCAAGATGGTTCATTTCGCAGCTGTGTGCAGCAAATGCAGACGCTCTCAACGGACCGTCTAGCGAGTGAGGCCGAGTGGCAGCGGGCCTATGTTATTTTGGCTTTCCTGACCCATGCCTACGTCTGGGGCGGACCAGAAGCAGCAGAGGTAGGGATGATATCGTGAAAAACGCCTTTGTTCCTCAGGCTGACACCTCCAGATCCTTCCACCTTGCATCACTGTCCCGCTCCTGGTGGTTTCGTCACATCTCGAGCTGCCGCCCGTGGCCACCTACGCAGCCCTCAACCTGTGGAACTTTGCGGCCGAGGGCGCGTCACTCGACAACCCCGACCGTCTGCGGGCGCTACACACCTTTACCGGGACGGATTCCGAGTCGTGGTTCTACGTAGTATCCGTGGCCATGGAGAGCCGCGCCGCCCAGGTCATCCCCACGCTGCTTGTCGCCCAGCAGGCCGTCGCAGCGGCTGGTGACGACAGCAACGCCGCTGGCTGCCGCGCCATCACGGACGCCCTACAGCAGCTTGTTCCGTGCATCCACGACCTTGGCACTCTCCTCGAGCGGATGCACGAGCGATGCGACCCGAACGTCTTCTTTCACCAGATCCGGCCCTTTCTCGCCGGCAGCGCCAACATGGCGGCCGAGGGGCTGCCCCGTGGCGTTTTTTATGACGAGGGCGATGGGCGTGGCCAATGGATGCATCTGCGCGGCGGCAGCAATGGTCAGAGCTCGCTGCTGCAGTTCCTCGACATTGTGCTCGGCGTGGAGCACACGTCGTCGGGCAGTCGCAAAACGACGACGACGGCGAAGCGGCCCGAGCAGGGCTTCCACCACGAGGTGCGCGCTTACATGCCGGGACCCCATCGACGGTTCTTGCAAGAAGTAGCCGACCGGCCGAGTCTGCGGAAGGCGGCGCTGGCTGCGTCGGCTGGTCCAGATCCCACGGTCGAGCAGAAGGCGCTCGCGGTCGCATACCGGGCGGCCGTAGAGGCGCTGGCCGATCTGCGCAAAAAGCATCTTGCCATCGTGGCCCGGTACATAATATTGCCGTCGCGCCAGCCGTCAGCTGCCGGTCAGATCGGCCTTGCCAGGACGACACGGCTGGTCACGTCGCCGACCGGCACGGGCGGCACCGATCTGCTCCCGTTCCTGAGGCAGACGCGGGACGAGACGCTCGCGGCAGGGGAGTTCGTTCGGTAGCCTTGTGTGTGTGTCAATATACCAAATGCTGTGCTTGATAAGTCTTGTTTGTGTCAAGTTGTTGCGCACTTATGGCACTTGCCATTAGAAAGAATGGCAAAACAGGAAGGAGCCACCCTCAACGGAGTATAAGATAGGCCTTTTTCACCCACATTTCACCTCGCCGGTAAGAAAGAAACCCTTTGAGCCAAACCTACCACCAACACCACCTACACCACCATCAATTTGAAATCAACAAATTCAACTCTTACCTGTATGCGATGAACTGGCCCAAGCCGTCCCCTAGTCCTCCGGTAAGATCAGGCCCGCTGCCCTCGACTCCGCGGGAAGACTCCTTCGGCTCTTGCGTTAACTAACGGGGTTCTTGAGATCCAGCTTTCCAGTGGTTCAGGCCAGATGCAGTCCCAGATGCATGGCCACGTTGCCGCCCGCTCGTCTGCCGCGAGGCGCTTGATGCAGGCTCGGGTCGACAGGCTGCTCCGGCAGCTCAGGAGCGCGCGACAAGATCTCAACATGGTGCAGCAGAGCCTCTTGGACCTGAAAAGGACGCTGGAGCGCATTGAGGAGGAGCTCGGACACTTTGCGGAGGACACGGCAGAGCCATAGCCTGGGAGGAACCCAAGGACGGAAGTAATATTTTCATATTTCCAGTTTCAGAGGGAGTAGGTCTATGCACAACAATCTACTCCTCCAGTGGGGACACAGTGGGATCCCAGCATACAGGCTTGTACTCTTTCGTCTCGAGCTCGGCAACCTCGGCGTCGGTCAGGGAAAAGCCGTAGACGGCAGCGTTTTCTTGGATGCGCGACTCGGTGACGCTCTTGGGCAGCGGGATGAAGCCCTTTTGCAGGCTCCAGCGGATGAGGACCTGAGCCTCGGAGACGCCATGCTTCTCGGCGAGCTTCTTAAGCAGGGGCTCGTCCCAGCGCTCACCGCGCACGAGAGGCGAGTAGGCCTCCACGGCGACGCCGCGCTGCTGGGCCCAGGTGACAATGTCTGAGCGGGCGAGCCACGGGTGAATTTCCCACTGACCGACACTCAGGACGCCGCCCTTGCCCTTCCCGCCGCGCTCGGCTTCGAGCTCGGCAATGTGACGCTCGAGCTCATCCAGGTGGTGGACACCGTAGTTGGAGACGCCGATGGAGCGAACCTTGCCCTCCTCAACGGCTTCCACGAGAGCGTGCCAGGCCCCCTTGCGGTTCTCGGAGCCCCCATAGGGCGCGTGGAGTAGCATAAGGTCAATGTACTCCAGGCCGGTCTCCTTCAGCGTCTTCTCCACCTGGGCCTTGGCACCCTCATAGCTGATGCCGCCGCGAGGTGGCACCTTTGATGTGAAGAAAATGTCGCCGCGAGGAATCTTGGCTTTACGGATGGCGGCGCCACAGCCTTCCTCGTTTCCGTAGACAGCGGCAGAGTCGACCTGCGGCAAATGTGTCAGTGGGGAAGCGGCCAGACAACGAAGCAGACGTACGTGTCGGTAGCCGACGGCAAACGACTTGGTGACCACATCCTCGGCGGTGTCCTTGGGGCTGCAATCACGGTGTCAGTGGGAGGGAAAGATGCAAGCAGAGAGCCGGCGCTCACGTCTGCCAAAGCTGTCGAAAGTCAGCCGTGTCCGTATGAGGAGGGGTGGGGGAGGTTCGAGGCTTACACCATAGCCAAGAAGGGGAATCTCGTGTCCGCTTTTGAGCTTGAAGGATGACTGCAGTGTAAGAGACGCCATTGTGAGAGTTTCTGGGCTATGCACACGGTAAAAAAAGGGCAATTGGCACAGCAGAGGATAGTGTTATTGTCAAGTAATTTTATTTCCCCTCGATGAGGGGCAGTTTCTACGCATTGACGGAGTAGCCCGCACCATTATCGACCAGCTTTGAAATCACGCTTTGAAATCACGCCTATTGTACGTGAAAATCGTCATGTTGGTGCCTGATAACGGGCTTTTACTTAGCTCTTAGCCGCTGTCGGGTCTTTCTGCCCGCTGTCGGGGCTCTCTGCCCGATGTTCTTAGTTCGCCATGACGTCTGTGGGCCTGTTTGGCTCGGCAGTTTAATTGGCTGTCGGACCGCGGGGTTAACTGACTCGTGCAGTATTATCTGGTAGTGCCCAACGATAACGTGTGATTTCTCTAAGACAACATTTTCGGCTTTTTTACCCTCTTCTCGTCTCCGCCACGCGGCCGCCCACGATGCAGATCGTCAAGACAAAATCGACGGCGGAGATGCGGGCGATCGGGGAGGAATTTGTGGGGCTGTTGCCGGAGGAGGCCGAGGACATGTGGCACGCCAACAACCTGATCCAGCCGCACGATACAATCAAGGCGCATGCAGTGCGCAACCTGGTGGACGTGACGGACACGGGCTCGACGACGAAGCGGCGGGTGCACACGGAGCTTATCGTGCAAGTGGAGTCGACGTTCTTTGACCCGGTGGTGTCGGCGCTGAGGGTGACGGGGCGGGTGGTGGCGGACAACCCGTACGTGTCCAAGGGACAGCGACACACACTCGATCTCGAGCTACACCGCGCATTCGTGCTGTGGAAGCGGTACGGGTGGGACAGCGTGGCGACGGAGGAGCTGCGGGAGGCGGTGCGGCAGGACCGCGAGGGGGCACTCGCAGCGGTGGTGATGGGAGAGGGTCAGGCCAGCATCTGCCTGATCACGGACTACCAGACGCTGGTCAAACAGCGCGTGACAGGTTCGCTGCCCAAGAAGCTGACGGACGCGTCGGCGGTCGACGCGGGCGTGCTGCAGTTCTACGCCAAGATGCTGGACACGCTGCTGCGCACAATCGACTTCTCGCAGGAGCGCCTGCTGCTGCTGGCCAGCCCGGGCTTCTCGGCCGACAACTTCCGACGGTACATTTTGGAGCGGGCGGCGGCGCAAGGGGACCGGCAACTGAAGCAGATCGCGGCGCAGGCCGTGGTGGTGCACGCGAGCTCGGGGAACGTGCATGCGCTGAGCGAGGTGTTGCGCAGCCCAGAGGTAGCGGCGCGGTTAAGGGACAGCAAGTTCCGGGCGGAGCACACGGCGGTCGAGCGGCTGCGGGCGCGGCTGCGGCTCGACGACGGCCGGGCCACATACGGTGTTGTGCCCGTCGAGCGGGCTGTGCGCGAGGGCGCGGTCGGCGCCGGCGGCGGCCTCCTGCTTGTCGGCAATGCACTGTTCCGCAGCCTCAACGTGGCGACGCGACGGCGCTACGTGGCGATCGTCGACAAGGTCAAGGCGGATGGCGGCGAGGTGCGGATCGTCAGCAGCGACCACGAGAGCGGGCAGCAACTAGAGAGTCTCGGGGGGATTGCGGTGATCACGACGTATCCGATTGTGGAGGACGACGGGGACGAGGACGAGGACGAGGATGAGGCCACGGAGGAGGGAGAGAAACTGTCCAAGGAGGACAAGGAGCGGTCAAACGGGGCGGTCGACGACGGCGTAGCTGACTTTTTGATATGACGGAGCGAAACGGCGTGATTTTCCACTAATACGAGTAGCGTTGATTCCAATTTAAACACAAGATATTAATACGATGGCTCCGTACAGTAATTACAGTACAGTACTGTACCCGCGCATTATCTTATCTTGCCGCAGCGACCTGTAATAATATGTACATATGTACTTACTGTACTCCGTACATAGCGCAGCGGAGTTCGGGCGAAGCGAATGGCCCGGCAGCAGGCAAGGCAATTCAGCCACTAGGACCAGAAAGGGCACGGCAACGTCGGATGCCCTGCGCATCACTCTTTTGTTCCCTCCTCCAGGCTCATTTCCTCTCACCATGCGCTTTTGTCCACGATCGCCGTGTTCTTCTCTATCGTCTACGAGGCACCGCGGTGCTTTTTAGCTGGATCTGACCGGCATCCACGGTCTCGTCCAATCCTTCCATCCCAACCTCCGACCCTCTTCCTCTGATTGTCGGCGAATCAGACACGCAAGGCGGTCGCAGAATCCCCCACATGATGGAATATGGCGGCAGCTCTTGGGGCCCGCAAGAGGTACGAGGCAACGGGTTTTGGGCGCGAGCCTAGCTCGCCATCCTCGTCGGTGCCTGCGTCGAGTGTTGACGGTAAGTACTCTGCCTGGTTTGCCGTTTTGCTTGGTGGTTGGCTGGGCTGGCGGGGCGGGCTTGGCTGCCGTGTCTGCCTTGGCTACCTTGGCTCCTTAGCCGCCTTGTTCGTCGTCGTTTTCGTAACCCTCGCTCCTTCCTTCTGCACGCATCTGTCGCATCTCGGCAGCATTATGCTACAGCCTAGCCGAGTGGGGTTGCACGCGCGTTTCTTTTCTCTTGTCGGTCATGATGCTATAAAGCAGCTTCGCTGACGGTTCCAGCGACAACACAACCCATCACACCCCCGCCAGCCTCTCGTCGCAGCTCTCGACCGCCTCGAAGCCATGTCGACACCGCCCCGCCCAGTCCCGGCACGTCGATCGATCCGCTGAGCCAGGTAAAGCACTCCGGTCGTTGACTCTGTCCAGCCGAGCAGTCGCTGACATGTCGTCGCCGCAGCACATTTTTCTGCGGACCGTTGACCCTTCGGCCAAGACGTCCAAGCTGCACAACCACCCGTCGCGGCCAGAGACACCCATTTCCGATGGGCCAACGCCACTGGCGGGCGACAGCTTTACCAGGGCGACCGACACACGGGACAAGAAGAAGAGCTTCCTCGGGCGACTGAGCATGCGGGGCAAGCGGCGCGATGAGGCCAGCGACAACACGTCGGAGAACGGGGAGCCGCGGCCGGACGGCGCGCACGCGCAGGTCTTCTCGTTCGTGGCCGGCGCCGGCGGCTTCATCCCCCACCACAAGGAGCCGCCGCGGTACATTCGGGTCAAGACACACGAGAAGAAGACTCGCGAGTTCGACCGCATGTTCCTGGCCCAGGAACTCATTGGCACGCGGCCGCTCGAGCAGCCGGCCGACGTCAAGGTCCCGCTCGTCACCATCTCCACGTCGAGCCAGGCGCCGCGCCGGGCCGCCACCGGCGGTGCCGTCTGGACTACCGAGTTCAGCCGTGACGGACGCTACCTGGCCGCGGGCGGGCGTGGCCACGTTGTGCGCGTCTGGGCGGTCCTGGCCACGGCCGAGGACCGCCGCGCCGAGGAAGAGGCGGAGGTCGAGAGCGGCAGTATCGGCGAGCGGTTGAGCGCGCCCGTCTTCCGCGAAAAGCCGATCCGCGAGTTCGAGGGCCACACGGGTGACGTGCTGGACCTGAGCTGGAGCAAGAACAACTTTCTGCTCTCAACGGCCATGGACAAGACCGTGAGGCTGTGGCACGTCAGCCGCCAGGAGTGCCTCTGCACCTTCAAGCACCGGGAGCTCGTCAGCAAGGTGGCCTTCCACCCGCGCGACGACCGCTTCTTCCTCGCCGGCTGCCTCGACGCTGTCCTGCGTCTGTGGAGCATCCCCGACAAGGCTGTGGCCTTTTCGGCTCAGCTGCCCGACATGATCACCGCCGTCGCCTTCTCTCCCGACGGCCGTGTCTCCATGGCCGGCCTACTCAACGGCTACTGCCACTTCTTCGACACCGACGAACTGCGCCCCCAGTCACAGATGCACGTCCGCTCCTCACGCGGCCGCAACGCCAAGGGCAGCAAGATCACCGGCATCATTGCCATGGTCCCGCCGGGCGCCCGTGACGGTGACGCCAAGGTCCTCATCACCTCGACGGACGCCCGCGTCCGCGTCTACAACCTGCGCGACAAGTCGCTCGACGGGAAGTTCAAGGGCCACGAGCACGCCACCACCCAGCTGTGCGCCAGCTTCAGTGACGACGGCAAGTACGTCATCTGCGGCAGCGAAGACGGCAAGACCTTTATCTGGAACACCAGCATGGCCGACTCCCTCGGCAAGGACCGCCGGCCCTGCGAGTTCTTTGACGCCCACAGTGACATGGTCACAACCGCGCTCTTTGCGCCCACTCGGACCCGCCAGCTGCTCGGCAGCTCCGGCGACCCCATCTACGACCTATGCAACCCGCCCTCTATCACCCTCCTCTCTGTCGAGGAGTCCCGCGCCGCCCTTACCGACTACGCCCCGCGCCCCGACGACGCCGTTCCCCGCCGCCGGCGTGACGAAACCCCGGGCTACATTGCACGCTCAACCCACTACGACGGTAACATTGTCGTCACCAGCGACGAGACCGGCATCATCAAGGTCTTCCGCCAGGACTGCGCCGCCAACAAGCGAAAGCACGAAAGCTGGGAGACCGGCTCGACCTTCAGCCGCAAGCTGGCCGCCTCCAACCTCGTCGGCCGCAGCGGCAGCATCATCACCCGCACCAGCATGAGCAGCGCCGCCCGCTCTCGCCGCGGCTCCCTCTCCCAACCGGCGCTCGCCTCGAGCATGGTCCCGCCTGCTTCGCCTGCCTCAGTCGCCTCGCCCGCCTCACCCGCCGTCAGCTCCGACCGGATCCTGAGCTGGCGCCAGGATATCAGCCACGACGTCGAGAGCAACGGCCGTGCGACCACAGAGCGGTCACTCTCGCCTACCAAGGTTGCGCGCACACCGGCGAACCCATCTGGCGGCCTGGCCAGCGAGGCACGGAAGCAGCCGTACGGCGGTGCCGGCCCACCAAAGATGCCACAAGGTCGTTCGGTAGCCCCTGCTTCTGCCACATTTTCCGAGGGCGTAGCGGAGGCGGAGGCAGAGGCGGAGGCGACGGCGACGGTGGCGGAGCCCAGTGAACTGGAAGACAGGGAGGACGTGAGCTCGAATGCAAAATCGTCATTGACCTTGGGGCCACCGGCGCCGAGCTTCACCTTTCGGCCGTCCGACAACGACGACCAGCTGCGGCTGGACCCAGCAGGCGCTAGCTACAGCTTCTGGAACCTGAACAAGTGGAAGGGCATTGCCAGTCTGCGCGCCTCTATCACGGGTAGCTCCAGCCTTGCTGGCGACAGCGGCAGCCACCACCACACCCACCACGACAGGGCCAGCCTACGATCCAGCCGTGGTGTTGCCATGCCAACGTCGCCTCTGGCTACATCTGTTTCTGCCGTCGACAGCGACGCACCAGCGGCCGGGACCAAAGACGCGATAGACGAGACCGGCGAGACCGGCAAGACCGGTGAAACTGAAAAAGACGGAAAGGACGGAAAAGACGAAATGGACCGCAAGGTCGCAAAGATGGCGCCGTCCAAGGGTCTGACAGCCCCGGCAGACCATCCCCTGCGGCGGCGGTCGGCGGCGTCAGTCAGTGGAAACCACTTGGTGCCGGTAGCGACGGGGGCAACCGCGCTGAGCACGTCGGACCATTCCGACTACAGCGCCAAGTTCATACATCCGCTGTCGCACGAGCACAGTCACTTTACCAACGACGGCTCCGTCGTCAGCCGACTGAGCTCGGAGCTTACCAGCTCGGACGGCGACTTGGATGCGGACCACAATGGCGGCGGCGACGGTGGCGATGACGTGGACATGCAGTGCTCCAAGTGCGGCAGCCGCGAATTCAAGGCACGGCGGGTCCACGGACGGCAGGTGCTACATTGCAGCCGCTGCGGCAAAGCCGTGGACGAAAGTGCCGGTTTCAGTGAGGGCGAGGGCAGGGCACGAGCGGAGAGCGTGCGAACCGCGATAATTGCGCCTGCATAGGAATGCGGCGGGTTTTGCTGCGGGCCGCAGAACGCAGAGGCGAATGTATTGCAAGTCGGCGTATTACCATTTTGGATATTTCAGTTACCCACATAGCCTTGAGCGAAATTATGCAGTGTCCACGATATTGAGCAAAACGACTTGGTCAAACCCAAGGGCCCATTTGGCCGGCCCAAAGCTCCATTACCGACTATCCATTTCTATCCATTTTCCCATAACGTATGTATTCTCCCTGAACGTCCCCAGCCCCGGCGCCCTATCGCTACTTAGAGAGCGGCAAGCTCGCCCAGCTTGGCGATTTCGCCCGTCAATTTGGCCGGGTTGGTGCCGACGACGGCAGGGAAGTCGGCCGACAGCGCGCCGTCGGCAAAGAAGATAAATGTGGGCATGGCGGTTACACTGTAGTCCGCAGCGATAGTAGGCATATCATCGACATCGACCTTGACAAAGGCGAGCTTTCCCTCCTTGGCGTACTTGTCGGCAAGCTTTGCGTACATCGGAGCAATGATCTTGCAGGGGCCACACCAGGTGGCGCTGAAGTCGACGGCGACGTACTTGTTCGACGCAACGATCTCCTTGAACTGCTCAACGGACTCGATGTGTGTGACGGCCATTGTAGCGTATGTGCGGCTGTGTTTGGCGTGTGGAAGAATTGCGAGTCGACAAAAGGTGCAAGGTCGTTGGAGGCGTTAAGAGTTTGATGAGTTGGGAGACCAGAGTGAGGACGTTACGAGGGGTTAAATAGCTGCCCCACCAGACTACCGGCGGGATTTGAATTGGGCGGGTGGGATTTGAAGGGGGGTTTGACGGGAATTTGGAGCGGTATGGAATCGTGCTTACAGTATCCTAGTACAGAAGATTCTGGGGGCCGAGCGAGAGACTGGATTAGGGCGACTCCTCCGGTCTGCCTCTGTGGAATCGCTCGGCCCTCTCCTCTGTCGCGGCCCTCTCCTGTCTCGCCGGCCCGGCTGCTCTTACCTTGTTGGCCACTTTCTCGCCGCCTGCAGAAGGCACGAGGCCGATGGCGTCAGTTGGCTGCCATCCTATTGGTCGCACTTACCGTCCTGATTTGTCAACCAGTTTCGGGGGCAAAGCCGAATAGTAAGCGCGTCTGGAAGGATTACTTGCACCTCCGATCCCCACTGAGCTACGAGCACTCTACGTCGTACTCGTAGCTCCGAGGGATGTGCAGCTTGGGACGGTCACATGAGAGGGAATGGTGCGGGTGATGGGCTGCTAAGCTCGGCGGCTACAGAGCTGGTTGCTGCCAGCACACCGACCGACACAGCCGCAGCATTTTACCGGGTTACATCTGGACGGCCTTCTACAGGACCAATGTGCGGCGAGATCCCGACGATGCTGAGTGGCCGCCGTCGTTGGACTGGGCGGGTCGGACGCCACAAAACCTCCCCACACAACAGCGCCAGCAGACAGGGGATGGCACCGGCTGGTCGGTGCCTGGGTGGGTGCCTGGGTGGGTGCCTGGGTAAGTGCCTGGGTGGGTGCCTGGCGGGTGCCTGGAAAGAAGGTACCTCACCTGTGCGCCTCGCCAGGAAGGCCGGCCTCGGTCAGCGCTTAACTGACCACTGCCGGTTCGGATTTCAGCCCGCAAACGGTGCGCAGCCCCCAGATTTTGTCTTAGTGACAGCAACAAGGCAAGATTTCTGTCCTTGATCTGCGTAGCGCACTCGTAGGCTTGTGCTGCTGTCCACTGTTGTCCACTGCTGTCCACCCCGCCGACGGGTCTGTGCTCCTCTGTGCTGTGAAGTGCCGCCATTACACCGTTTCAGGCACGCCATTGAGGCTCTTGCGACCCGGAAATTCCTTGTGTAACCATTCCCACAAACTGTTGGCTGGTGCTGTTGCGCCGCCAGGCCATCCGCGCTCCCGCAGCTCTTGCAGCTCTTGTATCTCCAGCAGCTCTAGCCACTCTTGTAGCTCTTGCGGCTCTTGCGCTCCTCCGTGCTTCCGCCTCGCTCTGCCCACGTCCTGGCCCATCCCATCGGCCTCTTCAAACCGTGGTGGGTTTCTGGTATGTCAGACAAACAGATTGGCTGTGACGGCCGCTCTCCCCCCCCCCCATCAGGCACAACCTCTTACTTGCAGCCAATGCAGATGCGACGGCCGCCGAGCCACCTACTCGGACGTATGCGGGTAAAAACAAGGGGGAGGGGCAAGCGGAGCTGCGAGGCCGCGACTACCCCTTTTCCTATATCGCAGAGCCGTGCTGACCCTGGGCTAGGGCCAATACTGGCGCTGTTATTGCACTTGCGATCAAGCCCTGTCCTGGTCAGAACCGCGCTCGGCTCCACGACTTGGCCAACCAGGCGTCGTGCTGAGCTTGACGCTGTCCGAGGACACCTTCTTGCTGGGCGTGACGCTGTCTCGACACCTTCTGCCGGGCGTGACGCTGCTTCCTCGACATCCTCTTCCTGAGCGTCACGCTGATCTGGCCTGCTCCTACTCGCTCTGATTCGCTAACTCGCTCTGACTCGCCCTCAAACCCGGATGTCTCCAATCCGAGCCCGTCCTCACGCGTGGGCTGTTTGGTTTCGCGAGACGCCGCCCCAGCTGCTGTAATGCCCCCGGCCTTGCTGTGATGCCCTTGCCGTCCTCGTTGATTGGGCCAGGGCGTGCTCCGGACGAGAGAGTAATGCACAGACGGCCCTCGAGTGTCCAGATGATGCTCTCCGGGCGGTTAGACTAGCAGTATATAGCTTGACGGGTGGAGAGCAGAAGGCTGTCTGCGTTCAGTCTCGTATTTGTCCTTCATCTTCCCGTTATCCAGCCCAGTCATCCAGTCATCCAGGTATTCAGTCATCCGGTCATCCAGCTCCTGTTTCTGTTTCTCTTCCTGTTCCTCGTCGAACCTGTCTATCTTTCCGGTACCCTCCTTGTTCCCCCCTCCATCCATCATCATGGACAGCCAGGCCGTGTCGCTCCAGTTCGGTGTCGAGATCGAGCTCCTCCTCGGCAGCCGCAAGAAGACGTACAGCTCGTGGGCCTCATTGGCCAAGGACGTCAGCAAGCGGCTGCTCAAGGCAGGTCTCCGCAACCACATCCACGAGGGCGGCTCCCGCTCGACCGCCCAGTACAGCGAGTGGTCCATTGTGCCAGAGGTCACGATCCCCAGCCAGCCGGCTAAGAATCTGTGTAAGTCTGCGTGTCCTCTCCGTCCTGCTGGCTTCCTTCGCTGACTGCCCAACAGGGGGTATTGAGTTGGTCTCGCCCGTATACCCCGCTGCCTGGTACTGGGCCGCCGACCTGGAGGCGCTGTTTGCAGCTGTTCACGGCGGCTTCACCATCGTGCCGTCGTCGCACTGCAGCACGCACGTCCATATTTCGGCGACGCCGGTGGCCCTGTCCGCGGCCGAACTGGGCCTGTTAGCCAAGGCAGTGCTGTACTTTGAGCCGGCGTTGGACGCGCTGACGCCGACGAGCCGGCGGTCGTCGTCGACGTACTGGTGCCAGTCTAACCGGGCAAGCGAAGTGATGCAGCGGCTGCCCGGATTGGACGGCTGTTTTGACGTGCTAGACGCGGCTATCGGGGAAAGCCCCGTGGCCGGCGAGGCGGCTGCGCTGAGGGCCGTCATCGAGGCCGTCAATATGTTCCCGGCCGGGTCGGCGTACGGGCGGGCCCATGGCAAGAAGCACGACTTTGTGCGCGGCAAGGCCTTCAAGTGGGACTTTTCCGGAGTGCTGCCCAAGTCGGCTGGCTACGGCTCTGGGCTCGGCACCGTTGAGTTCCGCCAGCCGCCTGGAAGCACGAACGCAGAGGAGGCGAGCGCCTGGGTAACGCTAGCACTCACGTTCGTAGCCGGCGTGACAGCCGTCGGTAACTTTGGCGTGGTCGACGCCGATGCCGGTGCCTCGCCGGCTGAGTTGTGGAACGTGCTGCACAGCGGTGCTGCCTTTATGGGATGGGAGGGCCTGGGCTCCCTGGAGCCTTTGTTCGGGGCAAGTTCGAGCGACAGTGACAATTAGGTGTATTTCTTCTGCATGAAAGATTTCATGTAAATTTGGGGCGTTGTCGATTTCATCGATTTTCATTGTTTTTGTTTGATACATTGTTCAGTGTTTCTCGTCGTCCCCAGCCTCGTTGTCCTAGGTCTCAATGGCCGTCCAGGAAAAGCCGCCGTCGAGCACCACGTCGCCCTCTCGCACCGGCTCGGTCTTGAGCAGCAGCTGTTGACACGGCAACGAACCAGAGCCGAATTGAAAGGTGCGAAGCCAGTTGCCTTTGCCATCATCAGAGCACTCCCACCGCTCAATCGCCACGGCGTCGGCTCGACGGACGATGCCCTGGCAAAGGTGCCCAAGGCGGACGACGATGCCGCGCGTAGTCATGTCATCGTCGTGTAGCTGCAACACGACGCAGCGGCCCGACCGCGGCGGCTCGTCCAGCCAAATCTCCTCGTAGGCAGCCATAGCGCCCGTCTCTGGGTTGACCATCTCGCCGCACTCGAGGAAGCTGCCGTCGGGGCGCCGCTCACACACGCCTTCGTCGCGAACCGACGACGCGTCCGTCGTGCGGCTATCGACCCAGTGGCGCCAGACCGACCGCCCGTCTGCCAACGACCCTGACGTGCCGGCAAAAGCCCAGTCCAACTCCGTTGGCGGATTGGCACCCGTCTTTGGCAGCAGAGCTCGCACATCGACAAACCAACGTCCCGGCGACGTCAGCACGATTGTCGACGTCGGCTCGCTGGGCAGCTCGGGCGGCCAGCAGATTGACTTGCGCACAGAGATACCCATGACGTCGAAAAAGAGGTGGTTGGACGAGGTGGAATTTAAAATGACCTGAAATGGTCGACCGCACAGCTAATCGCGGGGCTGCGGCAATTCTACTGCTAGGCAGAACAGCAGGCAGACTTAGGTCACGGGAACGTAGTCTGCCTCGCACTTTCCGAGCCGGGACACGCACGACTAGGTCGTGAGTCGCGGCCAGGCAGCGAGAAAGCGCGATTGCTATTAAAGAGGTGATTGGCATCTTTGCAGAAAGATGGTCGTGAGAGATGGTCGTCAACATAAACGCGGGCCGCACACACTCCAAGCATGGCAGCCCAAGAAGCGATGTCCGGCACGACAGCGGCCACTGAGACCACTGAGGCCACTGAGGCCGCTGGGACTCACAACACTCACGATACTGACGCCTCTCACGACTCTACCGACTCCCGCAACACCAACTCCCCGCCACAAGGCTCTTTTCCCTTTGCGCGCCTGCCCGCAGAGCTGCAAGACGACATCTGGGAGCGTGCTCTGCCCAGCCGTCTGGTCGAGCTGTGCCCACAAGCCGGACGCACGGGCCATCATGTCACAGCCTTCGCCAAGCCCCGATGGCAGTACAACCGACGCCGTGTGCCCATGGTGAGCCGCCCACCTGCCATGGCGGGTGCCTGTTATGGTGCCCGCGCTGTCGCCCACAAATCCGGCTGCTGGATGAACGGCGCCTGCAACATTCCCGTTTGGTTCGACATGTGGCACGATACCATCCTGCTCAACGCCGAACGTCTCGTCGACTACGCCCTCCTGCTCGATGCCGAGCGTCTCCTCAACTATGCCATCGGCGAGAGCGACGACGGCCCAGCTACCACCTCTGCCAATCCACCCTTCGTTGGCTCCGTCGACATCGCGAGGGAATTCAGCGAGTTTGCTTTCATGAGGGAATTCGGCGAGTTTGCTGCCGCCAAGCGCGTCGCCCGTGACATCGGCGCCAGGCCTCCCATGGTTCCCAACAAAGACCACCGCCTCCAGTCCACCTCCCGTCGTAACCAGCTCCTCGCCCACATCCAGTTTTCCCGCGGAGGCGTCGCCGTCGGAATCGACATGCTCCGCTCCCACATGTGCAAGGCCCTCTTCCCACTCCTCTCGGGCCAGGGTCTTCCCCTCTCCAAGTTCGCCGGCCCCCGAATGGTCATCTTCGACCGTGTCGTCTTCTCGGGCACCCGCGACCAGGCTATTCGCAGCGGCCTCTTCGGCTCGTACCCCGACGAGGATATGTTCCTCGTCTGCCTCTCTGACAAGGATCGCCTCAGGCGCATCTACGCCCTCGCCCAGCGGAACCGTTCCATCCCTGATGCCCTCCACATGGGCGACCTCAGCTTCCTCCGCAGCTTCCTGCAGCACCGCCATGAGATCCAGAATCGCCGCCTCCTCGAGGAGGCCTACCTCACGTACTGGCGCGGCGTCGTCGACTGGCCGATCGCCCCCCACCAAGAGGCCGAGGTCGTCAAACAGATGCCCACGCTCGAACAGGCCGTTCTCTTCTGCTTCGAAGAGATAGACGCCGCCGAGGCTGAGAGGCGCGCCGCACGCGCCCTCGCTCAAAGCCAATGGAATCGCACCTGAACCACATGCTTTGCTTGTCGTTAATTTTCCTTGATTTTCCTATTTTGATTTTATTTTGCTAGCCCGCCCAACCTGCAGTGAAGTCCTCGTGTTCAGCGCGGGAGGTGCGCTATGCCGTCTAGCTCGTCCATGTAGTCGTCAAGCCCCTCCTCACCCACGTCCGTGTCGTCGCCCGACGCCCGGAACAGTAGACTAAAGTCCGAGTAGACGTCGTCCGGGTCTGGGTCGTCGCTGGCCCCATATCGACTCTCATTCTGGGTCCCCGGAAAGGCATAGTACCCATCGCTATCCTCGTCATCGTTGCTCTTGTCGTCATGGTCATAGTCATCATCGTTGGCATCGCTCGTCATCGTCGTCAATGTTATAGTCGCCCGTGTTTCTGCCTTTGGTTTCCCAGTTTGGACCGTGCTCCGGCTGACCGGCGCCAGGCTACTATCAGGCTGGGCAGCCCGCGGCCTCACTATTTGCGCTTCGCGGGGAGGCGCTACCATGCAACGGGATGCAGCGGACGGCGCTATTAATGGCAGCTGAAGTGCTGACATGGCCGTCCACGACGCCATACGGGCGCTGGCGGAAACCGGAGATGGCAGCCCAGCCGCCTTACGACCGGCTGCCTCGGCCATAACCCGCGTTCGAAAGCTGTTGCTCATAGCCAGCCGCCGAAGCATCTCGCCTGTGCTGAGCGCATAGGTCCCGAGAATGGAAACGGAAACGTGCATAGCCCCGGGGTTTGGCACCACGGTCGTGCGTTGTGACGTCGCAAGTGGCAAAATCCGCCGGGCATTCATGATCGCGGCCAATTTCAGGAACCGCTTGTCGCCCAACGCCACAGATTCCCGGTTCAAAATGTGCGAGGCTGGCTGCGAGAACGGCTGTGATAGCCGCGACGTGATGAGGTAGCGCCGCAGTCGCCGCTTCTTGCAGCACATAGACGCCGTGCTGGGCCCGTCAACGTCAGTTACAGACCGACGTCGTTTTCGAGTAGTCCGCGGTTGCTCGGGTGATATTGCTCTTGTCAACGCCGAGGTGCCCGAAGGTGGACTGGCCACCGTACTCAGTGCTAGCTCGGTACCGGGTGGACTGGCCCCCTGGCGCCCCGGTTGCCGTGCTCGATCTGGGCGGGCGAGCCCTTCCAAGGGCCGTGAGGCATGTGCAGACGCCCGTTCCGGGGCATTTCGGCCAACGGCAGGACGCGCTTCATGCCGCCAGCGGCCCGGCTGCGAGGCCAGTCGATCTGATGGCAGAGCGTCGACCCCCCGTCGGAGCGCCGAGAGAACACCAATCTGACTGCTGTCCTGCTCGTCATGGGGTGGAAGGTCGGGGCGGAGCCACGGCCGGAACGGCTCCAGTGCTTCCTGGCTGAAGGCGTCCACCTGCGCCGTCATGGCGTCGCCCATCCGGCTGTGGTGTGCGGCTGGCCAACAAACATGCGGCTTTGTTTTGCAAATCAAAAGCAAGCACTCCGCGGAAACGGGAGTCCAATGCAGTAGACAGCCCGTTTGCAATATTATGGCATTCTGAAATCGCTTTCGTCTTGGGTTGGTGGAATGAAAGCCGAGGTGCAGGTCAGTATCGGCACAAAAGTAAAGAGTGCGGATGGCCCAGAGGCATGGCTAGAGGCGGTCTGGAAAGGAATCGAACGGCACTGGTCGTGTTTGATGGCCGGCTGGGTAGTGGTGTTGGCAGGCGGAGGCTTAAAAAGCGCGGAGGGCAATGCACTCCACGAGAGCGGACGGCAAGCCGGGAAAGCGATTCGTATACAGAAAGGAGGGGTGGCGCGTGGCTGCGGAAAGCCAGGGTGCGTTTAATTCAATGGGACGTTTGAGCCAACGAGATTGGCAGGACGTTTTGCCCGCAAGTAGAAGTGCAACCGACGAAAGCAGAATGGTCAAAGGGGCGCAATTCGAGCAGGGGGGTGCTGCAGGGAATAAGCAAGGGGGCCTGTCGACCCCAGAGAGCCAACGCAAGGGTCCTGCCCAGAGGAGACATTTTGTATCAGGTGCCGATGGCCTCGCCTCGTGACCAGCAAAACGACATGGAAAGCGGCAAGAGCATCCCCGGAACGTTTCCGTTCACCAGACCGCTGCCCAAAACCTGCCCAATCGGGCAATTCCATGGCGACGAGTACTTGTACGAGTACTGTTGCATACGACTACTTGTACGGAGTACTCCTACGACGACCCGACGCGGTAATCCTCCCCTCTTTCCGCGGCTTGCTTTCTTTTCCTCCATTTTATATCACCCCCCTTTTCCGCCCCCCCGTGACGCCTCGTCGGCATTTGCCCGTCGACGAAACAGGCGATGCTTCCTACCCGGCCCAGCGCGCCTCCTGTGTTCCTCCCCGGACATTCCCCATCCATGCAAGGGCAGATTTGGACACCAAGTGAGATAATCTTGCCATTGCGAGCAAGCGGCGGAGTTGTGTACGAGTACGAGTACTCGTAATTCGCCCGTTCTGGCGAGCAATTTCGTTTGCCAGGTCTTCCAGAAAAGTCGACGGCCAGCGACGCCACCGGCGCATCAGCGCATCGGCTTCGACCTGGCTTCCTCGCCCCCCGGTGTCGCCGTCGCGAGCATTACGAGGTGAGCCAGTTCCCATGTTAGCGCTGCCAATAGCGGCCGGCCGTGCTACTCGTAAAATCTTACTTTCCAGGGCACATGGCAGCACCCGTGGCTAGCGCCATGACCACAGAGCCGAATACGTGTCGCGACCAACCTGCGCCGCTCGTCTTACGAGCGATCGGATGTGTGAGTATCGTATTTTACCGAGTATAACTGTACAAAGTAGTTCATTACGAATCCTTGTGTCTGTACAAGCACTTGCTCCAACGAGTTGGCCACATTCGCCACGCCGGTGCTGCCTTTGCGCCCAAGTGGCCGGGTTGCCAGCGCAGTGGCGCGGGAAGCAACAGAAGACGAAAAAAAAAGTGCCCAGCGCACCCGACATTTCTATTACTCACATGCAGGCACTAGTCCTAGTGGGCCGCCCATGGGCAAGTACGAGAAGTACTCGTACACGTACGAGTGCGGGTAAGCTCCTCTCGCGCGTCCCTTTCCTCCGCCTCGTTTTCTTCTACGCCAGCCCAGACGAGGAATATCCACATGTCCTCGCCACCGTTCCCTTCCATTTTCAGTTTCCTGTTGCGACTACGTTGCACCCAACACCTGGCTCATACTTGTGGGCGTTGTCCGTCCACCATTCCACCATCCTTCCACCATCCTTCCTCCTAGCCAGGGCCCCTCCCGATTTTCCCAGTCTCGGCAATAGAATGAACTCGGTGAGCCTGGCCCCGCAGTAGACGTCCCGCTGCCAGATATCCGGCTGTCATCTGCCACCTGTTACCGATTCTGCACTGGGACCCGGCGTCCTCCGACGAGAGGGGTTTACCCATTTGCCAGTCCAGTGAAATTGCCTGAGCCCAGTGTGATCCATTACGACTGTTACGAGATCCGCAACGTTGAATCCCATAAATAATGATCACCAACCGATGCTGCGGGCCGGTGTGGGACCAGCTGCCGGCATCTTGCATGGCTGAGCGCTTGTCGCAAGTTGGTAGCATGCCTTTCCTGTCGCCTTCGGCCCTGCAGTCTCCTGTTGACTCGGTCATTTTCCGAACAACGAGAAGGTCGGTGGCGTACTTGTATCTCCCGCAGCCCGCTTATTGTGGTTCGCGGATATCATTACAAAAAACCGGCCAAGCCATGTTTGTCCATATTCCTTACTATCGTAGCCATACGTTCGCTTATTGCTCGTACTCGTAGTCGTAAGCGCAGACAAGTTCGCGGGACCCGTACTCGTAGAGACACCCCATGGGATACAGAGGCATTGCAATATCATTTTTCAAGCAAGCTGCGTACTACGTCGTAGTTGGTATCTTACGCGATTGCCGCCGCGCCCTATTGGACCGAAATCACCGCAAATAGTAACATATCCAGTTACCAGGATATGGCTTCTTCCGCCGCGGGCACCGCCTGAAGCTCTTGCGCTAGGACTGGGCACCTGCGTGATGCCCTACTCCGTATTATGCCCAAGGCTATGGAACCGGCTACACTGTAACGACGCCTTCTGCCGGGCCGTCGCTTCCACTGCCTCGAATGCCACTAAACTCCCACCTGGTGCTTGAATGCGGTATATAGGAGGCAGCGGCGATAGTGGGATGGATGCAGCCCGGCGTTAATCGAGGCTAACTGGCGCTGATGTGGTGATATTTTTCAGTGACAATTATGGACAGGAGGTGCTGAATTAATTGCCGTTAAGTGGCCACGGTCACGTGTGTTTGGACTGGATTAAATTGCACCCTCTACATTATCGAAGTCACGTGCTACTTACCTCGGCTACATCTCCAACACCAAGTCGCAACCATACGGCAATGCCGCGCAGCTTCTAGAGTCTCCCGGCAGACCTGATCAGCAACGCGTAGAGATGCATTTGGATTACTCTTAATCACTATTATCATTTGGCCCGTTACCTGCTTTTTGGCACTTCTCAGAATGTCTCCAGACAACCCGCACAGTAGATGGACTTTCCAGGAGGCGATGGAGATGATGCCACTGCCCTCGGCCGACGGCAGCCGAAAATTTGTATCTCGGAGGGGTGCCTGGCTTCCTGGTGCAGATCTCGAGGAGTTGAGGCCAGCGGACGAGTCACAGCCTCAACTGTTTGCTCACGATGCTGCCTTTGGTGGGCACGTATATTCCCAGTCGGTGCTAGCCATCTGCAAAACTCTCGAAGACGAGACACGCGGCGAGCAGCCGGGACTTGGCCTTCATGTGCGCTAGCCTCTCCATTTCCGGTTGTGCGATACCGTGTGCTGACATTTCAGACCATCCACGGTTACTTCACTGCCAAGGGCAAGCCGGACCGGCCCTTTGTCTATGCCGCAGCCCTTCTGACGCATGGACGCTCCTTCGCCACGGCGCGTGTGGATGTCCGTCAGCCACTGCAGGCCAGTGCCGCCGGGCCCGGCGAGCTTTTCGCTCCGTCCGACGCTGACCGTCCGCTCGGACCCATCTGCTTCACCGCCATCGCTTCGTTCACCCGGCCGCGGCCGCACAGCCTACAGCAGGATCAGCATGAGTCGTCCGTGCAGACGCGTTTCGCGGCCGTGCTTGCGTCGCGCCCACCGTCCCGCTGGGATCCCAGTCCGCCAGTGGATCTAAACATACTGAACATGATGCTAGCCAGCATTGGTCAGCGCGACATGGTCGGTAGCTTTCCCGCCGTTGACATGAAAAAGGTCGACATGGAGGCGTACAACGCAGGTCGCCCCTTGCATGAGCGCCGGGAGCTGATCCTCTACCGGCTGTTGGCGCCGTTGCCGCTCGGGACTGCCACTGAAGACAACTGCCACGTGCTCGTGCACGCCTACGCGGCCGACCGCAATGGCCTGCTGATGGCGGCCAACCACCTTGGCTTTGCCATGAGCGACAAAACGGCGAGCCTCAGCAACACTTTTGCGGTGCACACCAACGTGGATGCCGCCACCATGGCGTATCATGCTGGGCCCGACGCTGCCGATGCGCTCGACCACTGGTGGGTGCAGGAGGTCTGCTTCCCGCGAGCGGCGGCCGGCCGCGCTATCGTGCTGAACAAGATCTGGAGCCCGTCGGGCGTCCACGTGGCGACAGAGTACCAGGACGGCCTGTGCACAGCAAACGAGCAGATGGGGCTGAGCTTGGACTGGAAGTTGTGAAAATGTATAATATATGCTCTTCTGTATTGTAATCCATCCCGTGGTACTGCCCGGTGTATCTTTCCGTGATATATCAGCCGCCTAGAATACACGTCCTGTGTGCCCAGATCACCAGAGACAAAGAAACCCAAAAATCGAAAACGCAAACGACAACACCATTCATGCTGCAGGACCAAACACGCGCAAACGCAAAATTTTTATGCTGCGACAGCTACTGCGCCAGCGACCCGGGCGCGGCAAGGGCAATCTCCGGGCACCAGCTCGTGATCTCGGGCAAGGAACCCTTGGCGACCTTGTGGACCTTGTGGTAACCCATCGGCTCCTTCTCGCGGCTGGTGTGCCACTCGTGCTGGCAGGCAAACTTGAGAGCTTGTTCAAAGTTCGGTAGGTGAGCGCCACGCTCGTCCATCCTGCGCGAGAACCAAATGTCCTCGCCGCCGAGCGTCCACTTGCCCGAGGCCGTCTCAACTTCCCAGCTGTGGCCGTCGCTGAGAATATCAAGCATCATCGTGCGGTTGCGCAGCGACAGGCCGCCGTTGAAAAGCTTCTGCGACGTGTGCAGCGGCGCAGCGATGAAGTCCCACTCGAGGAAGTCGTCCACGGTCCGGTGGCTGTTGGCGCAGACCATTGAGTCGGTCTGGAATACGAGGACGTGCTGGGCCGGTGCCAGTTGTTGCCACAACCACGGCCGCGACAGGTACACGTTGACGCCCTCCCGCGTCGTCATGTTGTATTCGTCCGGGATAATGCGCACGTCAATGGCACCGCTGGCGACGGCGCGCCGCCACACGGCCGAGCCGCTGCTCTCGTTGCGCAGGTGCTGTGTGGCCGTCTCCTCAGACGTGTATAGCACAATCGGCCATTCGGGGCCGAGCACCGCGTGGAAGTGCAGCACCAGCGGGATGAGTCGTGGTGAGTATTGTGTATCGCTCAGCAAGGCGACCTTGTCCCGGATGCGGAAGGTCTGCTTGTCGTCATGGTCGACATCGTCAGCCGGAGAGGCGCCGGAAGCCGCCGGGGTGAAGACGCTCGCGGTCGAGCCTAAAAACGATTTGGTTCTCTGCAGTGCGAACGCACAGGTCAGCGGCCTATCCAGACTACAAAACAAAGGACGCCTGGTAGTAGGTTAACGCACGTCGGCAACGGCTTCCCGTGGCGTCAGCCGGACAACGTAGATGATGACCAGAACGGCCAAGGCGATGGTGATAAACCGTCTGGAGACGCCGGAGTCCATCGCGGCCTCAGTGGGTGGATAGCAGCTAGCCGGCAGGAAAATAGAAAGCCAACAAGGAGACGTCAAAAGGAGGTATCTGAAATCCCAATGAATAAAATGGCGAAAGGCAATAGGATCACCGGCAAGCCGGTTCTTCCATCAGCTGGGGGAAACGTGGATCAGTTAAATCAAGTCTGAGGACAGATTGTTGCAATCGAGGCCAGCTCTGCGACACATGGCGTTCAAAAGGAATTCGAGTGGTTCAGACGCAGACGCGCCTGCCCACAGGGAACACCCTCTCCTTGCTTTTTCTGCATGCCAGCAGCGCCGAAGGGGCGGCCTAAAGCCAGCTAAAATCAGCGGTTACTCCGTATGTAGAACAGGGGGCCTTTGCACAAGTTCGTGTTTCAGGTGGAGTGGTTCGGCGTCGCCCAAAAAATAGCCCATCTCCAATGGCTCCGGCAAGCAGGCCGCTTCACCAGAGCGATCGTGCTTCTGCTCGTTGCTTCCTGTTATTACCATCCTCGATCGAGAGGTTTTGTTTCGATGCAGCAAATCATGAAGAGAATCGGGTTAGTCCTATCCCTTGCCGTTGTTGTCTTGGCATGGCCCGCTATGTGAAAACTGCTCGTATAACAAAGCAAGGGCAGGCATTTAATTCCATCTCCCTTCGCCCACGCTGATTGCTCGCTGCCCCTTTCAAACGCGAATCACTCCCTTTGTCACTTGGACCGCGCAGCCAGACAAGAAAACATTCCTCAAGCCGCTGCCGTCTGTTTTTGTCTCGATCTCGACCGTGATTTCACTTTGCCGACCCATCTCGACGCCCTGCACAATGTCGTACCGCATGACATGAGCTGTGTCTGTAGCCAATCCCGCCAACCGCTGCAGTGTCAGATAGCTTGAGAGTGCGCACGCGGCGCTGCCGGTGGCTGGGTCCTCCATGCCGTTGACTATCATGCGTGCCTGCATGAACACGGTGTTGTTATCGTCGCTGCTACCCGTATGGACGTAGTAGTACCGCCCGAGAGCGCCCCCGAGCCACATGCTGTCGTCCAACAGCCCCGCGACCAGGTCGGGTGCCAGCGCCGGAATGGCGGTGCTGACTCGCGCCAGGTGCTCCAGATCTGGCAGCCGCACCAGCAGGAACGTCATGCCTTTCACAATAGAGAAGACGGCTGCGTCTAGCTCTGCCTCCTTGAAGGCATCTCTACCGCTCAGGGCGGGAGCGTCCGCCGGCAGGAGTGCACGTAACGTGTTGCGATGCGCATGAACGTCGTGCGGTACCGATGCGCGCACCACCATGTCAACGGGTCCCGGCATGGCCTCGATCGGGATGTCGCCCGCTTTGACCTGAAGCAGGGCCTTGCGTGTGTCGGTAGCGTCCTTGAGAACTAGATAGCCGGCCCCGATGGTCGGGTGTCCGGCGAACGGCAGCTCTTGCTGCGGTGTGAAGATTTCCATCACATGTACGTTCTCGTCAGTTAATTCCTGCTGGCCATCCCTCTCGTGTAGGATCACCGTCTCCGAGAAGTTGAACTCGCGGGCCAGCAGCTGCTTAGTCTCCTGGGACAGCGTGATGCCGCTTGGCACGCGGACCACGGCCAGCGGGTTGCCCACTAATCGAGTTGTCGTGAAGACGTCAAGTGTCACAAAGTCAAGTTCTGTCATGGCGGCGGAATAGGAAAGTTCAGTGAATTGCGCAGGTATTTGGTTGGCGTCTCTTCCCGTTTCGTTGGTTTGTACAGCGCTCCTTCCTCGTGAGTCATTATGTATTAGGAGCGATCCAGATTAGTCCGAAGTAACTATGTAGAGGAAAGTCAGCTATTCGCTCCTACACCAAACCATGTTTATACTTTACGAGTTTCAATGCGACCCATACGGCCTTGACGAAAACCTAATTCGTGCAGCTTCCGGATACACAAGCAACCCCATCACCATTTGTGGTCGTCATACCCTTCGGTGCTTTATATTTGACGATGACAGGATGGTGCTGTCTAAATCATCGCTATGTGCTTTAGTTCTAGCTAATTGGAAAATAACACTGAATCATGGAAAAGGCTAAGATGCGTACGTGATTACTGTACACCTTCAAAGTCATGGACCTATTCACCTTTTGCTTGTTCGCCGTTTGCCTGTTTGTATTTGACAAAAACTCTCGTAAGTAGTAAGGGCAGTGCCAATGTCTTGATGGGCCAAAGCAATCCACAGCAACTCTGTCAGAGCTTCTCCTCTGCTTCGACAAGTGTATTGCCTAATTGAATAACAGTTCCGTCGACAACGTCAAGCCAGCGTTGCAGAATCCCCGAGCCAAATGGATACCATCAGCAACTTCATGCCCGGAAGTTTGGTATTTCGAGACCAAATGAAGGTCTTGGAGACCTCTTTGGTGACAGACTCTTTTACTATCGGTCGATGAAATGCTTTGAACGCTGACAATACCTACAGAGCCACATACGCAGATACCTTGCACTGACGTCTCCTCAAAATACTTTGATATGTCCAGATGAGGACACGTTTATGTTACAAAAATCTGTCGAGGCGCTGGCGGACGCCTGGATCTGCCAATACGACGCTTTCAACACTCAGCTGGAGCTTCTGATCAATTCCGAGGCCGTTCCAACATCCGTCCGGCGGCTTGTCACCGCTGAGGCTCCCCTTCTTCTCGACGAGTTCCATCGCGAGCTGCGAAGTTTCAGACTGTATCACCGCGGAACCTCCAGATCGCGAAAGCAATGCCATCCCCAGCCTGAGATGCACCTGGCACTCCTTACCCAGGCAGACGACAGCTCTGCCCAGTCCAAACATATCAAGCAAGCGCCACCGACCGCCTTGACTCATATCCAGCTTTACATTGTCGCGATCACTGTTCTCTTCGTCGGGATGGATCTTTTCGAACTGTCCCGGAACATGCAACGGTTGCAACTAGGTCCGAGGGGAGACGGCAACCACATATATGGCACAACCACGGATCTATTGCGAGAATCCCATACAGACGAAGCTGATGGCGATAGAATGCGCGACAGCAGCCACTCCTTGCAGGCGTCGGAGCTGGAGAATGTAGACAACCACCTCAACGAGGACTGCGATAACTCTTACGGGCCCCCGACCGCCTGGGAACGTCACAAGCTCTGCCACGTGGTGCCGGCGATGGCCGCCGCGATGGCCTCGACGTTGACAGATAAGACGCCCATACTGGCTGCTGCTTTTGGCCGTGATCTCCTGGCCGAGCCGCGAAGCATGTACGCCGGCGTCGAGGCAGCCACCTTGCGAAACGACATGAGCAGTGCCCTCGCCAGTGGGGCGCCAACCACCCGTGGTGAACTCCCGTCGGCGGCCGCCACCCGGCACAGCTTCGACTCCTGGAAACGTGCCTACCGGCTGGGTCTTGCGACCGACCACACGGCCCTGCGGCATCTTCGCAGAATACTCACGCAAGCAGCTGTCGCTGTGCTCTCTTCTTTACCAGCCCGCCCAGTTGCGCTGCAGAGGGTCGACACTCGGTTGCCGTCCGGGTGGCTCTTCTTTGGGCCACACATATTCTTCGCACAGCAGCTGTTCTCGTCGCAAGAGCAGGAAGGAAGCACAGAAGGACCTCGGGATGACAAGCTCGATACCGTCTTCCGAGACTGTCACGCTCTCATCTCAGAGATTGAGCGCAAAGCTCGTCCTGATCGTCTGCACTGCGTCAAAGGCATCCCCCAAGTGGCCCCTAATCCATCGAGAAATTTGCCTGGACGGCAATCCAAGGAGCGTCACTTCCGGCAGCTTATAATGCGGATTTGGCGGTTGTCTCACTGACCGAGTCCGGCCGGCGCCGAGATTAAGGAGGCTCGTCTCTCAGAGGAGGGCAGCTGCACAGAAGCGAGGTCGGTACTCGCCTCGCCACAAGAAATACAGCTGCACCAGAGAAGGTACAGTGAGACCCTGACATGTAATATCCAGTCGTAAGCGTACAAACCCACAGTACTTAAAAGTTCCGCTTCCCAACGCCACATGATGCGAATGCAACGGCCGTCCCTTGGCCTAGATACAATTACTGTTCCTAACAGTCTTCTTGTTTAAAGAAAGAGTCCCACCCAAGCCTTTTTCAGCGTCACATCGGACTGACAGCCCTCAACCGCACAGAGAGTCGCCTTGCCGTTGGTTGCAAATCCCAGGGAGGAGCCTTTGCTGCGTCGGTTCTCAAAGCATCGTCTGCAGTAAACCTGCCACAGACTGTTAGCATGCGGTGACCGTAGCCATTAGAGGAAGAACGGGAAGACAACGCACGTGGCCACAGGCCGTAACGGCCCAAAAGTGGTGCTCCTCCCGTTCCTTCCGGTTCCGCGCCCGCTTCGCGGGCGGGTCGTCATCCCCATCTGGGTCGTACATCAGCTCCTCATCGCAGCTGGCGCAGACCGCCACCACATCCTCGCCAGTGTCTCGTGTATAGCCCTCACGTGCTGGCGGCGGCGGGACGGGCTGCGGTTGGTCCATGTCATTGGCCATCCGTGGCATCTGCAGGATTCCGTTCATCTGGTAGTTGAGCTCGGGAGGGTTGCCGCGCAGCGGGTTGGCGTTGATCGGGACGTAGTGCTGGCTGTGAAGTTCAAACTCGTGGGCGCGGATGACAAAATCCTCCAAAGGAGAAGCGCGACCACGGCGCGAGTTGCGCAAGTGTTCGTTCGGGCTTGGATGCGGGAGATGGCGGTGGAAGGGAAACAGTTCGGCCATGCGGCCTTGGGTAAACGGGCTCAGTCCGAAGTTGCGTTGCAGCTCGGAGAGTATGCCAGTGGGCGGCGGCACACGTCGTATCCGAGCCGACCGGACCTCAATGTACTCGGGGCTGGAGCCACTTGCGGTACCTTGACGTCGCGGGTGAGCGTCAGGTGAGTCATCGGTCAGGTCGATGATAGTCGGTTGAGGCTCAGCGCCACGCCGTGGCCGTTCTTGCGGCCGTGGTCGGGTGGCCCGATGCTGGAGGACGGGGCTATCCGGCTCGGCCGTGAGGTCGATGACCGTCGGTGCGTTTTGTTGCAGGTCCATGGGCGCGGGTGGGAGTTGCTGCTGCTGCTGATGCTGCTGGTTCTCGATGTGGTTTGCCACGGCCTCCTCGATCAACAAACGGAGTGTCGCGTCGACGCCTGGCGGGGGTGAGGAGTAGCGTGAGGATGGCAGAGAAGGGCGAGTGTCGCGGTGATCCCCGTCTTCGTCTCCAGCGGGACTGGCCCTGCTACCGCCCCGATCTGCTGAGGCCAGATCGGCTCGCTCTGGTGCAGGCCAGGATGTGTCGTAGTCCACAAAATCACCGACAAAAAGCTCGCCCTCGGCAGCGTCTCCGTAGAATTGGGCAAGGTCGGGGTAGAAGGTGGTGGGGTTGGTGACGAGGCCGCCGGGGTGGAGCTGGCTGTCGGGGTTTTCGACCGACTCTTCGTAGCCTTCCCGGCCACCGCTATCGTCGTCGTCGCCGTCGTCGCGAATCTCAATGAAGGAAGGACGTTGTGGGCCGGCCGTCGGCCGATTCACGTCCCGCACGTCGTCGCTACGAGAATGTGGGAGCGCAAGGGGCGGTGATGCGGATAAGACGCCGTGAAGGTACAGGCCGTCGGCAGAAGTTGTGGCACGGGGGTCGCGGGAGGGCGAGAGATCCATGTCCTGGCGACAAAGCAAAGTGCGGCGGCGCTGCGTCGAGTCTTTTGGGCTGGAACTATTAATAATAAATTACTCCCTGGGGCGAATTCGTCGGAGAGTCTGGCGGGCAGGAGCCATCGGAGTCTCGGCAGCGCCTGTCTCTGTGAATCGACTGCAGCAGTGCGAGAGAAAATGTCCAAATAACCAAACCGGCATGGGCCAAGCAAGAATAACAAGACAAGACGGTGCATGAGAGGACGGCGTGCAGGAAAGAGACAGCAGGATACGCCGCTGATCAAATTGTGCAGCATGGCCAAACGAATCCCTATCTTGCCGACTGCATGCCCCACATTTATTGCCCAACGTACATATCTTATAGGTATTAATATGTATCTTAGTACGACAATTTTCGACGAGGCTGACGCTGGCAGCTGCTCTTTTTTCATAGCCACCTAATATTACAGGCAACACCATGCTGTGTCTCGTAGCAGCAGTCCGCCCCCAGCAATGCAGTATCGTACATCACGTGCCCAGAAAAACCAAAGCCTTTGAGCAAAATCCCCCGTTTTTGGCCGTTGCCTACTCCTCCGTGCCCAGCACCGATACCACCCCATCACCGTTGACGGCCAGCAGCTGCTTGGCCTCGGTGCCCCACTGCACCGCCACCGCCGGCGTGGCGCTCGACAACGTCTGCGACCAAGCCTTGGCTCCCTTGACGTACTGCTGCACCGTCAGCCCCGACGGCCCGGCCGTCGCCAGGAACTGGCCAGAGAAGTCCCAGGCCAGTGCTGCCACGGCACCGCCGATTTCGAGGACCTTAACGGCCGCCTCCTCGCCCTCTTTGCGCAGGTCGAAGAGTGTGACGGTGGTCTGGCCCTTGGCCGTTGCCGCAACCCAGTAGCCGTTTTCCGAGAAGACAAGGGCCTGCACTGGCGCGCCAAGGCTGAAAGTGGTCGCTAGTTCTCCCGTCTTGGCCATGAACACTTGCACATCGCCCGTGGTCGTTCCGGCCGCCACAAGGTGGCCATCGGGATGGAAGGCAACAGCCGTGAGAGCTGGAGATGCGAGTTAGTTCCGCATCCATATGCGCCAAGAGGATCGACTCCCTCCCCCCCCTAAAAAAACTTACAGTCACTGCTGTGCGTGCGGGACACGCGGGTCTGCGACTCAAGGTCGTAGAACGCAAGTGTCTTGTCCTGCCCGACCGACGCCAGGATCCGGCCCGATGGGTGCACGGCCACGCCTGTCACGGCACCAGCGTGCTCCCGCAGCGAAGCTGTTTCCTTGCCGGCCACAAATATCTTGACGGACCCCTTAGCGGTGCCTACGACGATCTTGGCGTCAATCCAGATCGCCGTCGTCACTGGCTCGCCCACCTGCAGCGATCGCTCCAGCTTCTGTGCCTCGACCGAGTAGATCCCTACGCTGCCGTCCAGACCCGCCACTGCGGCGTACTTGCCATCTCCGCCTGTGACAATAGTCGTCGCCTTGGCCACGGGTAGGGCTTCCGAGGCCACCGGTGTTAAGGACGCAATTTCTTCCGCAGTCGCCCAGCCCGCAGGCACCGGACGCCGCTTTCGGGCCTTAGAGAGCCTGTACAAGGGACACGTCAGCACTGCAAGCCTCAAAAGCAAACTGCCTGTTTCCACACGAAACGTACCTCTTGTGTGTCTCATCTATCACCGACACTAGGGCTTCTGGTAGCTCCTCATCGTCCACCGCCATTGAGTCACCGTTGGCCGGTCCCGCGCCGCCAGCGACCACCGTCACGCGCGCCAGCGAGTCCCGCGCGTCGTCACGCTCCTTAGATAGGCGTGCAATCACGCGAATTGCCGCGTCATGTTGGTAGAGTGCTGTGGCCAGTTCCATCCGCGTTTGTACCAGCTGCTCCTGCAGGTTGTACGTTTCTAGTGCCAGCGTGTCCCACTCGTTCTGGAAGGTAGCCAACAGAGCCGGAATAGACGTCAGTGTCGGCGGCCGTGGCCGCACAACGTGGCTGGCCTTGAGGGGCAAGAGGTCTTCGACATCGAGCTCCTCCTCCGTGCCAGGCTCCTTGCCGTTCTGTTCGATGTACTTTTCAATCAGCCGCTTCTCGTACACCGTGCCCGTCTTCTTCGACACGACGGGCTCCTCTGGAGTCTCGCCCGAGATAGCGCAGAGCATAGTGCTTGAGGGGAATCGCGTCAAATAATGGGGATAGGGTAAAGAGGCGCGTCGTTCTGTTAACAGTTGTTGTTTGCGATCGCTATTTAGCAATTTTTTATGCGCCATTGCTCTGGGCGTCAGGTGGACCTTTCTCAGGTTGCAGCGAGCCAATGAGATCGCGTACTGATAAGATTCCCTGTGAGTACTGTACATACATACTTATTGTACGGAGTACAACGCAATTCGATTTAATACTGTACGTACTCGTATATCCGCGAAGCTGCTTCGCTACTCATTGCCCATCGGCGACTTCCAGCCTGAGTTTCGGCCGTCGCCGCCTTAGCTTCAGCCCTTGAAATAGCCTCGCGCCGCCGCCTCGTGTCTCTTCCTATTTCGTTGTACGGCACCATTCGCACTCCCTTGCCATCGATGTCCACCTTAACGCTACCCGCCATCACCTCGCTACCGTCGCTCCCAGACGGTCAGCTTGCGAGCGTGCTCGACCTCCTCTTTGAACCGAGCAGCGACATCCACGCGCTACTTATTCCTGTTCTGCGGAAGCAGGCATATTCCTCATATACCGATCTGGTTGACGCATCACGGAATGTACTTCTTTTCCTACATATGAATGCCGCTTCCGATCCTCTCGCCAGGAAGGTATTGCTCTCCATCCTAGGGGCCCACCCCCGGTTAGGGGCAAAAAAAGTCGACAGCGCTCAGAGCGCCGCAGAGCAGGCTCAGCTTAAGGCTGCCGACGGCAGTGGAGAAGCAGAAAAGCTGGCTGCCATGAACGCCAAGTACGAAGCCAAATTTCCAGGACTCCGATACGTTGTTTTCGTGAACGGGAGAACACGAGATGCCATTATGGAAAACATGACAGCTCGGATAGATAGAGGAGACTCCGGTAAGGAGGAGGCCGAGGCAATAGAGGCAAGTTTCTTTCCGATCTACTCGCCGGTCGCTGTGTCTAACGCGCTGACTGATTCAGGCCATGTCCGACATTGCCAAAGATAGGGCGCAGAAGCTACTGAAGGCGTAACAGGGAGAGAACCCCAGAAGACTGGTCAATATGAAGTACAGAGTACAGGAACTGTAATCTCGACATCTTGCCTCAATTTATTCCGTGCTGTATTCTCCTGAAAGTAGGCAGTTGCCTGAATTTTCAATGTCTCCTTAGGCATTGGCTCGCCGGCCCCGCCAAATCACGTGGTTTATTTAGAATACTCCCCTCTAGCCGCAAGAGGAAAGGACCTATGATTTCTCGGCCCATAACAATGTCTTTCCGAAGCGTCAGGCCATATCACCACAGGCCTCAAAGTGGATTTTATCTACAATTTCTCCCTCCGCCAAATTATCGTCACCACTCGCCTGCACTGCTCAACCACCATCACCACGACTCAATTGAGAAGCAGCCATGTTCATGCAACGCTCCACACTGGCCGCTGCTCGTCGGGCGGCCGTTGCCCCCCTCGTCCGCCGCACTTTCGCAACGTCCTTCATTCGTCGTAAGACCGCCCCTCTCCGGATGCATTGGCTCACCAGCGGGCGACAGCGGCATGTGCGCCAGGCGCCCTGTTATCCCTCGCCCGCCACAAGAGTATTCACATTGCTAATATCGACTGTCTAGGTGAAGCCGCCGTCCCCGAGTCAACCCCGAAGCTGAAGACGCTTGCCGGTACGCTCAATTATCTATTTTCATTTATATTTCTGGGACCGCAAACGAAGTTCCCGGTGCGATCAGATGATCGGAATGACCAGAACGCTGACGATTTCGTGCTGCTGTAGAGATCAAGACGTCCGCAGATTTGCTGGGCCCTGGTGCGAAGCCGGGCACCGTGCCCACGGACATTGAGCAGTCGACTGGCCAGGAGCGTCTGGAGATTCTTGGCAAGATTGAGGGCGTGGACATCTTCGACATGCGCCCTCTCGACGCCTCGCGGAAAGGTGAGAAGACCGGTGCCGCGAGCGGGCCCTAGCTTCTCTAACTCGATCGCACAGGAACCAAAGAGAGCCCGATCATGGTCCGCTCGGCCGGTGATGAGCAGTACGCCGGCTGCACTGGCTTCCCGGCCGACTCCCACCAGGTCGTCTGGGTCGGCGTATGTATCCCCTCCCATTGAAATTCCGCCCGCAGTCAGTCCCATGCTAACCGAGTCTACTTTAGCTGTCCCGCGAGCGCCCGGTCGACCGGTGCTCCGAGTGCGGCAATGTCTACAAGATGGACTACGTCGGCCCCCAGGATGATGGCCACGGCCACGGCCACCATCACGGCTACGAGGAACCCAAGACCTTTGCTGACTTTGTCAAGCCTGAGTATTGGTGAAGGACCAACGTCGACGCCGAGAATAGTGTCCAGACCGTGAGCTGTCGCCGAAGAAAGAGGAGCAGACGATTAGGGGATTTGATGTGCGCTAGTCAAATTCGCGTTGTAGTTGAATAGATAATATTGTCAGTCGTCCGCATGCTGCTGTGTCTGGTACGCGGGCATCGGTCGGGTATCATCCAGACACTCGCAGTCGGTGAGCCCAAGACCTTTCTGCGCAATAGGTTACCTGCTAGATAGACGCAAAGAGCTACTGCTCGGCACCTCAGATCGCGATGTTTCGGTTTCTTAGAGTGGACGCTGGACGCAAACAATGACAAGGCTCTGCTCGGTAGCACTCAGGCCTTCCTTCAGGCAGCACCGTCATCGTCTTCGAAGCTCAGCTTGATCTTTTTGCTCTTTTTCTTCTTCCTTTGCTTCGTGGTGTCGTGGTTGCTGTCAGGCTTCTCCCTTGCGCTCGCGCTCGCCACGTCTCGCCTTCTTTTCTCGCTTGGGCCCTCCCCTACCTCATCTTCATCTCCTGTGCCAACAACCTTGCCCATTTTTCTCTTCTTGTTCGCCCCAACGCTGGCCAGGCCCGTCTCGCCCTCTCTGCTTTCTTGATTTTCTGCCGCCTCCTCCACCGATCGCGCTTCCGAATGGTCTGCCGGCTGATCCATCATGGCCGCTACGCCATCAGCGCCCACGGTGATGCCCACTACTACATCCCCGTTCTCATCCAGGACCAGGGGCGTATCTTCGGCCTCCTCGCTGGCAGATCGCTTCTTGATAGGTCGTCGTCGTGCGGCCAAAATGGGGTCAGGACCCGTCTGCCCGCTTAACTGGTCTCGCAAAGCGGCCAGAAACGGCGGCAGGTTTTGCGAGTAGGTGAGATTCTTGGCATTGATCTTTTGTGACATTGCATTCAGGTTGCAGTCGTGGCATGCCGCGACGTGTGCGCAATGTGTTGCGATGATCCAAAGGGATTTGGCCAGAATTCGCAGGCGCACGCTAAAACATTGATCACCGTAATTCCCATGACATGCCACCAGTCACATCGCACCTACGGAGTATCTTTACAAGGCTTTCCTTACGAATACACGCTAAAATATACAGCCAACCAGACCCTCCAGTGCCATCCGCTTCCTTTCTCCCATTTCCAAACTTTAACAGACCGTCAGTGCTATCGAAGAGTCGTGAAGCTAACTCGGAAATGAAAGCACAAAGAAACAGTATGTCCAAGACAACCGACCTAGGCCAAAGAGGCTACCTCATTATTACAGAAGCAGTCCTCCGGTCAAGACTATCATGGCAGCAAGAACACCAGCACCGAAGATGCCCTTGCCTGCAACCGTCCGACCACCGTCACTCTTTGAGTTGCCATTACTAGATTCACAATATTGGAAAAATCCAGACCCTGCACAAGACGGAGACATGCCAGACACCTGAGCCCTGGTGGCAGTACTACCCGGAACGGTGTTCACGGTATCGGTTGCCTGGTGGCCCAAGGAGCCGTTGCCTACGCTGGCATCCATGTTCAGGCCTGTCCCGAGTAGAGATTTGAGAATGGTGGGTTTGTCTCCGGCCTCGACACAGCTGTTGAGTGCTGCCACGCTGTTGTACGTGAACGAGGAGCCACTGTTCGCATCCAGGTTCTTTGGTGCGTTAAAACACTGTACCTCAATTTCGCCAAAATTGGCAAAGTCGTAGCCGTATTTTTTTATGTCTTCTGAGTTCCAGTCGATGGGCCCGCCCGCCCACTGGATGGTGCCCGGCGCATTGGAGCGAGCACCGCCCGGCCAAATCGAGATCTGCACCCGTGCAGGCGTCTGGGGGTAGTCCCATCGGTTTTCTTCGGCATCCCACGTGTCTGTCCTTCGCTTGAGTCGGCGTGGTTGCCCATCGATCAACCATGTGATCGTGTCAGGAGTCCACTGGATTTGGTATGTGTGCCAACTACCATACGAGTCGGCAATGTCAAGGTTCTCCGAATTTGCATCTGGCCAATTGGTTATTAGCAATCTCGAGGATGTGGGAGGTGATGACTTACAAACTGGAGCACCTTGGAAAAAGTAGTTTGTCTGCGCTATGTCCAGCTCGTTGCCGACAAACTCAAAGTCTATCTCGTCTTTCACGTCGCTGAGGAGAATAAAGGCAGTCACAACACCGGGGCCACGCGATGTCTTCAGCCTTGCTGTCACATTCCCGTACCACAAATATGAAGTGGTGGCCAATACGGTGCCGACTGAGTTTGCCGGCATGGTCAAGAGAAGGCTTTTGTTGTTGTACACAAGGGGAGTTCCTTGATACACCCAGTCGGCCGTCTTTGGGTCGCCGAGATATTTGCCGATCTCGACAATGCCATCCATGCTATTCATGGGGTATCGCTTGCTCTCGCATTTCGGCTCGGGTGTGCAGGCATTCATCTGGAAGGACATGCGTGGATCACAGCCCCCCAGACAATACGCGCCAATACCGCATTGTCCGTATTCTATGATTGAAACGTAAGCAAATACTCCGGGTGCTTAATTCAAACTGACAGGGTAGGATAGGATATCGCCGCTCTGAATGGACATGAATCTCGAAGCTTGACTTACGTGAACAACATGGTGCCTCTGCTGGGCATCTCTGGTTAAGAGAGCAGTTTGCCTGCGCGGCAACCACGCCCGAGACGCCAAGGGCGATGGCCTCGGTGAAAATATGAGGCCGAACCATTTTTTCAGGAAAATGGCGATGACAAGACCTGGGACGACCACACCTTGCTCTTTCTGATATGATCTGCTATCGTCAACACGTCGTAATCAAAACGTTCGCTTGCTGGTTGACTTGGGACAAAACAATAAATGAATTAGAAATAAGAAGAAGGCCCCAGTAATGCTAAAGAGCATGGTAACTACAAACGTATGGGCAGGAGTTATGGAGAACTCGCTTGCTGGTACGTTCGATTGCGGCTTCCTATGACGGACAAATAGGACCCTTCTTAGGCAGGAGCATGGAACATGAACATGACACCGTAACGGCAACAATCGCATTGGTCCCTCGCAAGAAGACAGAAGCTGCACAAGACCGGCCGTCTGTCATATTTAGAGGACTTCTACTGGATTGATAGCTCGATGCCGCAAAGGGATGATAAATACGATTAGACTCAGTGATATGTCGAGTTCTCGCCGAGGCCCCACGCGATAGATCCCGCGTCTTTCGAGCGAGACGGACTGTTCCGGATACTCCACATCTTGAAATTGCCACTGTGATATAAAAGCTCAGCTTCACAGCACATCGCATATGGCAATGTCAAACGAGCGAAGGAAAAGAAGCAGTTTTTTAACCCACGCAGCCTAACCATTATAACTCACTAGGCAAAAGACAAAAACAAAAATTATGCCTGGCTTCTTGAATAACCCAATACATTTACCTTTTTCCCATCACCACCAAATTCCCTTTGAGGCCTGCCTTCCCAGAGCCAGCATTCAAACAAAAGCAGCAAGAAGAGCAGGAAAACACATGGTTCAAACAGAACCCAGAAACCGACATAAGAAAAGAGGCACAAGTTTCGACACGAGTGGTATTAAAATTTTACCGTGTTCGCAGCCCAGGGAATCCAGAATATTCGTGATCTGGTTCGTGATCTGGCCCAGTTGATAGGCCAAAATTTGGGGAGAGCAAGAAAAGGACTTCGCCACGGAAAGCGTCAAGGACCAGCGCCGACATGACGGGCGCATGGCTCATCTTTTCCCAGCTCCTGCCGCATCTAGTGCGAGGCCTTAGCAACAGGGTAAACCATGGGGCAAGTGTATGTTGTACTATACCTGTAAAATGCTCCTTTGCGTACTGCTCGCATGCCTTGGCTGGCTTTCCGACTTTTTGGCCGATAACCTTCCATTTTTGATTCTCGTATTCCTTGATTGCATTCAACAAAGCGACGCTCTGCAAAGGAGAATGTCAACATTAAGCAAGAGACAACACCCACGATCCATCTTACCTCATCTTCCGCAAACTCAGCATAGTGCATGTCCTATTACACCGTAAGCGTAACGTTCGCGCCACACCCAGGAGAAAGATGCTAACCTTGTACCAATGCTTCTTCACGCTTCCTTCTGTGCGCGTAGGAAAGGTCTGCCCCGTCCCGTTAGCTCATAATCTTCCCATTTTCCATGTTAGAAAGCTGTTGCCACTGCTCACTTTAGCAATTTCTGCCCAGGAGCTTCCAGCATCTCTCATTTGCTTGAGACGGTGTTCCTCCGCAGGTGTCCATGGTGTATTTGTACGGCTCTTCTTGGCAGGCGGAGGCACAGGAGCCACACCGCCAGTGGTCTCTGACGGCGCGGTTTTCACAGGGTTTGAAGATGGGGGAGGGCCAGAGGCCGCGACAGCTGGTGTCACAGAAACGGAAGTGATCGGCGTGGCAGGTGTCGCATTTGCGGCTCCAGGCACTCCGGAGCCTCCAGTCGGGATGGGTGGGGGCATGACGGGCGAGGCCGAGGCGGTTGGAGTAGGCACAGTTGCAGGATTTGGACGCTTGCGGCCACGTTGAGCGACGGCAGCCGCGGTAGGTGATGGCACGGCGGCTGTGGGAGGTTGTTGTGGAGTCGCGTGTGGGTGCTGCGCGTGTTGTTGAGCGGCGTGCTGCTGAGCGGCGTGCTGCTGAGCATGCTGCTGAGCTGCTTGTTGAGCGTGCTGTTGGGCTACATTCATTGGCGGGGGGATCGAAGGGGCATGATGTTGCTGGTTCGGGCCCTGGGGTTGTGGCGGATAAGAACGGAAGTCTATCTGCTCATTTCGTCGTCCTGGTATGTGCTGCTGATACTGGTGTTGTGTGCTAGAACGAGAAGGTCATGGTCAGCGAATATGGTTTTCTTTGTATTTGAGAAACGACCGTTGAGGATGGGTGCCCTAGTGACTCAATTTTGGTACCAAGCAAACGAAGTCTGTTTAACGAGAAAAAAAAGGAGACTGAAGCGGCAGGATCTCCAAAGGTGAGGACGGTCTCAGGGACAAACGAGGTAAGATAGGATGCGTAAGAGTGTGCACGTCGACATCAGTGTTTCGATAGATACACGAAGCGCGAGAGGAAGGAGAATAGCCTGACACTGGCCAGCCAAATACGCCGCACGGAAAAGGTAAAGGGTAACAAAGGGTTGAGCGAAGTAAGAAACCAAAATACAGTCGATTCTCGGTTGTACAACAGTGACGATCACGATGCTTGTCTCGGGAGGCCTACTCTTGCAGACTTCTCGCGAAGTTGACGGGTATGGGAAGGTACAAAAAGAGGTGTACTCACTGCATGTCGTTGGGGTGGTTTGTAGAGTTACTGTAGATGTACTCTGGCACAGGGCCAACCTGCCATTGCTCCATGATCTAAAAAGATGTGCACGCGGTCAGAGGTCGGAATCCATCGAGCAAACGAAACGAAATAGGGTAGCTGGTGTTCATAAGTGTGGATGATCGACCGTTGCAAAGGGTATGCGACACGTCGAGACGCGTTGGTGAAGGCAATTTGGGATATTTGTGTTTGTAGCTTGACGTGCTGATGACATGGGGGAAATACTGTTGCCCATTTCTTTTGGGGGCGGCTTTGGGGAAAATTCTTCGTCTGGCCTGCTCCCTCCGTTTGCTGACCAGTCGCGGAGAGCTCGGGTTTCTGATGGGGTGGCGAAGTGCTCAACGCCAGATCAGGCCAGAAATTGCCATTTTATAATGCACGGCCAAGCAAACGCCGCAAGTAGAGCTCATACGCCCGACAGCAGCAGAAGCAGGCGGCGGGTTGAACGCTTGGGAAGGCTCCGCGTGTAGACACGGCAGGCTACATAAACATGTAGGCTACCGTGCTCGCACACGAGCAGTGGGTGATCAGGCTAGTGCCAAGATGGCAACAAATGATGGAGAGGAAACATGCACGAAGAAGGCGATGGCGAGACGATGCGGAATAGATGAGAACACAAAAAGGCACGGGAGAGGTGTATCAACTTACCGCGTGTATGGTGTCTTTGGTAGCTTGGATGGCGATGGTGGCGATTGATACGAGACCAGCTTCTTAGCTTGCAGAAGGGAGACGTCGGAATTGGGAGCGTGAATGTCTTCGTTTCGCGTCCAACCTGGTCGTCCGTTCCTATCCGACGAGTTTTTTGGGTTGCTGTAGGAAGGTAGGCCTAAGAGGATCTTACTGCGCGCGCGCGGCAGGCGGCATCGATGAGATGGCAGTTGGAAGACACTGCAAACACGCCAAACCAGGTTTGGCGACTGCCTGAATCCAAAGTGCCCAGAATCCGGTAATTCTTCCACACAAGCCGTTTCCTGTTCTTCTTCCCTTTCTTCTTTTCCCCTTTCCTTTTTCTTTCTTTTTTTTTCTCTTAAATTGGGATGGGAGGGTGTGGTTAGCCGCGGTGGCTGGTAAACAAGCAACGCGTGTTTTTTTTTGGTCGAAACTGGCTTCCTATTTGATGTGAGCCACATGCCACATACGCCGCGGCGAAGAATTAATCCTTCTCCATTTTGGCCAAAAAGCACCAGGCCCTTGTAGCGTGCTCTTCATCTTTACGCGCCGCCTCTGTTTTCGACCGTATTCATCGATCAAGAGCAGTGGGTGTCATACCTTTCAAATGATTTTTTTTGGCTAGTTTGTCGCGTGTTTCTGTCGCTCTGGATCTTGAGCGGGTAAGCCGTCAGGGGTGACGTCGCGTGAACGATAGCAAATAATATAATAAAAAATAGAGTTTGCAAGACAGGTCCCGACGTCGTTTTGGATCGTAGGCCGGGGTAGAAGCAACAACCGTAACGGGGCGGAATAAATGAGGCTGTTGCGATGTACCTATGGCCGAAGTCACTACTAGGTTCTGGCTTGTGCGAGGAACGTATCCAGAAGTATTGAAGGGGGAGGAAAAAAAGATGAAACGGGCGGGAAGAGTGGAGGAAAAGTGGTAGGAAGGTTCTTGGGTTTTAGGGCAGAGGGGCGCGGTGGAAGTACCTTTTTTGTATCCCTCACTCATTGTAAGGTAAGATAGGTGCTAACAAATTCCGCTAGAAAAGACTGCAGAAGACCGGCGAACGAAATGCCTCGGCCCCGCTAGCCGCAATTTGCTCATCTGAATAAGCAAGGTCAACTTGGTACGCCACAAACAGGACCTTGCCTTTCACGCGTTGTGTGCACGCGGGGGTGAGGGGGGTTGGAGGCGCTGGTGCTAGCCGGACCCAAGGATCGGCTCCCTTGGGGATAGCCATACGAGGCGAGGAATGCCCGGCTCGTAGTGACGTGACTCCGTCTGCCATTCTAAATCAGTCGGCTGGTGCCTTCGTGGCGCACTAAGGCGGGTGGGGAGTACTACGAGTAGAACAGGAGTAAGATACGAGTACGAGTACTTCGAAGGGAACCCACCTAAACTTATTGGCGCTGGAGAGCTGCTCTAAACTATCAAGTGCCGCCAGTCGCCATGCATACTCGTCTATATCTTGCAATTCTTAGGTCAACGAGTGATATCTTTCTTACGAGGATACATAGGTAAACACTAGTGTCACGTAGCACTCACAATCGCATTTCGCCCATGTGGTCTGCTCTGACCATTAGCACGAACGGACGGTTCAGCCATCTGTCCAATCGAATGCCCGTAACGCCGCATATTCTGTGGTTCAGCTTGATTTCGCCTGCTGGACCAGCGGGCACGCCTGTCTGTATTGATGAGGTAATTGAAATATCTTGATACCTTTCGGCTTATGCAATGGAGATCGTGGCCGTCGACCATGGTGCTCCCATGTGGAGACTCTGGAACCCTTCGATAGTTTAGTAGGATACTTTACCCGAAGTACCCACAAGTACACACTCCACGATAGTCTGGAGCCATACTCCGTACTATGTAAAGATAATGGGTGCCCGTTCCACCTGTAGAAAGTCTTTCGAGTAGGCATTCATTCAGCGTCCAGAACCGGAGCGAAGCTTGCCAATTTGGGCCCGATCTGTTACCGTGCCATTTGTCCCAACGTCTCTGATTGGCTCACTATCCACTAGATATCTGAATTCGGTGGAAGGGCGAACTACTCGTAAAGCGTAGGCCCATCGCAGTATCAATGCTTTTGCCAACTTTCTTGGTGAATGAAACCCATTATAATAAATATTTCACACGAGTACTCCGCACTTTCTACAGTATTTGACAATCACTTCATTGATGACCCAATCAGAAGAAGCTACAGTACGTGCTAGTAAGATATACAGTCTTAGGGCTGACGCCCACGACATTTTGCGCATCTGACTGTTTCGGGAGATAAGCGCAACCCTCAATCAGCATTCATGCTTAATCAGTCTACTCGTATGTATCTACGGGTTGGTAAAACCAGGTGCCTCCGCTCCCGGAGTCACTGAAACTGCTCAGGTCACGGAGCAATTGTGCGTGTCAAGTTCAGAGGCCAGGCCAAAGGCCATACTACTCGTAGTGGTATTCTGCCACGTATATTGGCATTTTCAATCTAGCGATGGTAGAACAACGTGTTTGGACGAGAAACATGTATCGTTTCGCATTCTCGTCGCCACATGTAAACATGCAAAACCGCTCACCGTCTTTATGATTAATGAAAATAAGGGATAGTTCTGATGGCCTGCTGAGGCCTGCGAAATAAAGTCCTCGAAGACGCCGACTTTCCTTTACAAAGTGTCATCCACATCTTACCTTGAATGTTAAGAGCGCCAGGAGTAGACGTTCAAGATTTGAACCACCGACATGAAAAAAATGCCACCCCGAGAAGCACGGTGCATAGAGCAGAATATGGCCAGAGTGTTCTCGTATCCTGCATTAGACGGCTTTGTTTACAAGGAGAAACTATCTCCAAACCCCTGCGCCACGGAAGAGTACGTAACCGAAAGAAACCCCCCCAGGGGGCTGACAGAAAGAAACATCGACAGGGATTGAGAGGCTTAGCATCCTTGGTAATGGAGGTGCGAGTAGAGATCGGGGACGGAACCGTACCCTGGCCCGAGTTATGGTGCTCTGCCGACCCATCCTCAGGCCTGTGGAGCCGGATGTTTCGTCATTTGCCGGCGCAGCGGCAGACAGACAGTGTTCCGGCGCCCATCAGCAATGCCCCAACGTGTCGAAGAAGATACCGCCATCGTTTTGTGTTTGCCATCGGGATGGTTTCGTCTGTTCTCCCTGTTGTTACGTCCCATTTACACGCCAGGCAGGTCCACTGACCATGACTAACTACTCGTACACAGGAATTCCGTTCGGCGCGGCCTTCGCCCCTTGGGAAACCCTAGGCAAGGCCCAAACGCAATGACAACCGTATAATAATACTAGCGGTCAAGCTTTTTACTCACAGCTAGCGACGCCGCCCATGTATCGGTTAGAGAACAATGCACGCCCGTTCATGACAGAGCAAAATAAGAATTAGGCTCTGGCTATAGCTGCACTAGTGTGATCTATTATTGTTTCGATTTCTTGACCTCGACTTGCCGAGATCAAGTCCCTGCCTGCTGGGCACAGGCGAACGGGCCTTTGCGCATATAACTGTGGCGCAATTGGCCAGAGGCCCGCGCGTGCAGGCAGCCCCTGACCCAGAGCGGCAAAAGGTTTGACACGGACTTGAAATTGGCCCGGCCGTGTGGCGAGTTTCAAGGGTCATAAAGGCCAAGGGACTTGATGGTAGATACGAGTATGCTAATACGTCTTTAGGTAGCAATCGCTTGCTCGCCCCGCCTGCCTTGTATCTTAAGAACGACGGCCATTAGAACTGTTGACCGGTATGTAAATGCAAAACAATAGGCACGTTCGGCGCAATAGTGCAGTAGCCGTGTCTTCTATCATAGCTAACGTTACAGCTGGCCTCTACGGAGAGCGTCGTACGGAACTCGGGCAGAATCTGGTACGGAAATGAACTCTGCGCGCGGACCTCCTGCACTAAATAGTGGACCTGTGAATCTGTAACGCCTTCCACATCGGCACTACCCGAAACGCATTATCAAACAACTCAGGCTGTCTTCACGCTGCACCTGTCGGCAAGGCGGCTGAGCCTCTGGATGTCATGCTGCCCCTACATAGCACCCACACCTCATGTCACATGCCCCCACACCCCTGCGACCACTAACCAATGCGTTCGATGCGAAACTGTTGAAGGGCGAAGGCAACCGATCAAGAAACAAGCTTTCTGTCAGACAGGGTCGAGACTCACCATCTTTTAGCACCCAGGATGTGCGATCTTCACACATGCTCACTTCTCGGCCGTGGACCTTGTTGCTGTGTGATAGCGTAGCGGTGGGGGCCTCGCAACGGCATCTCCATTGGGCTGCCTACTAATATCAACTAAGCGACGTCTCTGAGAGACCGTTTAAGCTTAGGGATGCAGCCCTGCAATCGCGCGGATTCCCCACCTGCGTGCATGGGCAGCGCGGAGACAACGCTCTGTCGCCAGTTTCTCGAACCAGCTTGGCCAATTTTGCCTGCCTCTGCCTTCCCGGCGCCAGGGACAATACGAGAAGCACATCTCGGTTTCTCCCCATGTCGTATTAGTAGTCTAGCGGCTCCAGAAATGCTTTTCTCACATATTGTCCTCGCGCATTCTGCGACATCCATTCCCCTCCCCCACCCTCACCCCCCTTGGCCTGCCTTACTCAATGTTTCCGATCTGGATTGGCTTGCCGCGCCTGGGCCCTTTGGCTAAGAAAATTGTTTTGCTTGTTTCAACAGCAGTGTTATGTCTGTCTGTGTGATAGCTCTCGCGTAGCCCACATCCACCCCCCCCCCCCCCGGTTGGGTCACTTGGGTCCATCAGGGCTCTGGCCAGTGCCGGGTGGCCCGCCAGCGCTTGGCTAGTAATCATGCGGCAAGGCAATGCATAATTATACTGTTTCTCCCCACGATCTTGCTCGAGATTTCTTGTCTCTTGTTTATTATATACTTTCTACTCGAAATCTCTGGGCCAGACGAAGAGGTTTGCTCTCATCACGACATTGGCGCGTGTCCTATCTTTCTTTTCGCTTCTTTCTTCTTTCACTCTGCAGCTGGCCTCCATACTTTCTTTTGCCCAACTGGTTTGGCTGCTTCCGCTCTTTTGAAAAGAAAGAACAGTCACCTTTGGAAGATCCCATTCGAATAGCTTGATCTATTTCTTACCTTTACTGCCTTCTATTAACACCCAATCCTTCATTTCTTTATTTACACTGTTTAACTATACTTTCAACGATCTATTCGATCCCACTTCCATATTGTACGCCCGCTTTAAACGTCACGGCCGATTCTACAACAAGCAGCTTTCCCTATTCAGTGTTACCAAGCACTTCATTTTCTAGCAACATGTCTCCAACTATGCAAATGGCTTCACCTGCGGTGTACAATCCGACGTCTGACACCCTGGGTCGCCACGAGTATGGCATTTCCAAGAATCGCAAGCCCGCATCGACGGGTGGTGGACGAGCCTGGAGCGATGACGAGGTACGCTCGTCCCAGCACGTCTTCATTGCTTCAGAAGCCTCTTGCTGACCACCCCCCAGGAAGTTTACCTGCTCCAGACACGCCTTCAGAAGATGCCCTACAAGCACATTGCCGCGCACCTCAAAAAGACAGAGCTTGCCTGCCGCCTGCACTACCACCAGCTGAGCCACGGCAGCAACCGCCGCAAGCGCACCATGAGCGTCTCGTCAAGCTCCTCCGTCGGCAGCCACTCACCCGTTCTTCTCACCACCATTCCGCCGTCCATCCATGAGAACTCTTCCACGCCGTCCCCCCCCGGAAGCTCCGACAGCTACATGTCCGTGTCTGGAAACCTACAGCTGCCCAGTATCATGTCAGCCGGCAGCTGCCCGAACGTGCCCTCCCCACGCTTACCGACAATCCTACCCAAGCCCGTGTCCATGACGCTGACGCCGCCCTCAACCGTCCCGCGCACCTATTCGGTATCCCTTTCCCATGTATCACAGCATGGTACCCCTCTTCTTCCCGCAGCCACCTTATCTGCTCCCGCCTCCCTGGCCGCCGTCGGCTCCGGAGCACCTAGCCTTCGTCTTGACTGCAGCTCTCTGCCGCCGCCACCACCACCGTCCTCGGGCCCGCACCATCCGGTCGACATGGCCCGACTGCAAGCCATCTACGTGGCCCATCGACACGCTTTCTGGGAGAAGATCGCCGCCGAATATGGTGCCGGCACGAGCCCCATTTTCTTGGAACAGGCCTGGCGCTCGGCGGCCGTAGTGCCCTCTGCCGGCTCCCATCATCAACAGCCGGCCACACCATTGACACCGGGCACCTCTCCTGATGACCGAGATGCATTTTACAGCGTTAAGGGAGGGCAGGACAAGACGCGCATCTCGGCCATTTTAGGAATAGATGCCAACCCGAGAAGCCCCAAAGAGCGTGAACTGGTCCGCCGACTGGAAGGAGAAAGAGCCACCCTTCCTGTGCTGGCGTAGGGGCCTGTCACATAGTTTTACATTGTTGAGTGCTGAAATGAAGCCGGCGGTGTCTTACAGGGCGCGGGATATACTGTGTTTTTGTTTCAATGTACTGTGCGCGTTCGCTTTCTATGACTTTGGAATCATATTGCGAAACCTTGTCAGTCCTCTTTTTTGGGCGCCCTTGGGGTCTGTTTGACTAGGACGAGTTATGACATGGAGATGATGATACATATGTGATCGTTCGTACAAGAGGAAACGAAAAGGCCTTTTGTTGGCTTTATTATACTCCCACCCGGTTGTGTGGACTTGTCATTGGCCTGGAATGGGGAGTTAATGAGGTAAAGTCGGCAACCAGGGTATGGGTGATGCGATCCTATCTGCGAGCACAAGCTCGAGCTGTGTTCCGTTCCTTATTCAGTGGGAATAGCTGTCCGTGCTCTGACCGCGACGAAAGTGACGTAGTTAATACATCAGTGGAATAAACATAGCCGGAGGTGAGTGCCTTCTCATTTGGTCCCTTCTCTACCCCTCTTATAAAATACACTCCCACTTTCACTTTCCCATCAACGCTTGCTTTCTTGTTTCCTTCCCTGTTTCCATAATCTCTGTTTATTTTCATCGTCGACATACAAGCCACTGCTCAACATGGACACTGGCACAGCACCGGATGCGGACAGTCGTCACTCGAAACCTGGCGACTATGTTCACTTCAATTGTCTTCCTACGGGGGCAGGCCTAAATCGCTGGTCGCAAAACCTGACGCGTGGTCATGAAAAACCCGGTGCCCAGGTGAGTCGGCCAAGATTGAAATTTCGATAAGATGCTGAGCAGATCACTACCAGGCCATGCTGTATGCGGCCGGCGTGCCGAGCCGGGAGATGATGAAAAATGCTCCCCATGTGGGAATTGCTACGGTTTGGTGGGAGGGAAATCCGTGCAAGTATGTCCGACCTTCTTCTGGCCAAACAATATCTCCAGACGAACCCTCTTTCTGACAGACACCACAGCACACACCGTAGGTTGACATTGCAGACGCGAGAAAGGTCGAAGATACTCGCTATTTACACTAATGGCAGTTCTGGAACTCGGAAAAATTGTCAAGCAGGGGGTCGAAAAGCAGGGAATGCTGGGCTGGCAATACAGCACCGTGGGCGTGTCGGATGGCATCACCATGGGTGGAGAAGGTGAGAAGTGCTTGGCCGGATATAGCTTCTTCCCGCTCACCTGCAGGCATGCGCTTCTCTCTCCTCACCCGAGAGATCATCGCCGACAGCATCGAGACCATCACATTGGGTCAGCACCACGACGCCAATGTAGCCATTCCCGGCTGCGACAAGAACATGCCAGGGGTCATTATGGCCGCTGCCCGCCACAATCGTCCGTTTCTCATGATCTACGGTGGCAGCATTCGAAAAGGCAGCTCGGCCCTGCTGGGTGGAAAGACGATCAACATTTCCACGTGCTATGAGGCTGTTGGTGCTATGGCCTACGGCCGGCTGCACGCGGCGCCGGACTGCAAGCTGAAAATTGTGGTGGACGGCAGCGAGACCATGGTGAGCCCGACACCGGAGGATGTGCTCGGGGACATTGAAGAACACGCCTGTCCGGGTGTCGGCGCCTGTGGAGGCATGTTCACAGCCAACACCATGGCCACAGCGATCGAGGCCATGGGCCTGTGTCTGCCCGGAAGCTCGTCGTTTCCGGCCGACTCGGTGGAGAAGGCGCGTGAGTGCGGGAACGCCGCCATCGCGATCCGCACCGTTATGGAGCGTGATATTCGGCCGCGCGATCTGTTGACGTGGGCCTCATTTGAAAATGCCCTGGCCTTGACCATGGCCCTCGGCGGCAGCACCAACGGCGTATTGCACTTTCTAGCCATGGCCAGTGCAGCCGACGTGCCGTTGACCATTGACGACGTCAACCGCGTGTCGAAGCGCGTACCTCTGATTGCCGACCTGGCGCCCAGTGGGCAATACTACATGGAGGATCTCTACCATGTCGGCGGCACGCCTTCTGTGATAAAGATGCTCATCGCCGCCGGAATTATAGATGGGTCCATTCCCACCGTGACAGGAAAGACGTTGGCCGAGAACTGCTCCAGCTGGCCGTCCCTGGATCCGGGCCAAACCGTGATCCGCCCGCTCTCTGACCCTATCAAGTCCAGCGGCCATTTGCACGTCTTGCGTGGGAACCTAGCGCCTGGTGGCGCTGTCGCCAAGATTACAGGTAAGGAGGGCCTGACGTTTACGGGCGTGGCCCGCGTCTTTGATAAAGAGTGCGAGCTGGGCACGGCGCTCAAGCAGGGTCTCATCCGGCCAGACTCTGGAAACATTGTGCTCTTTGTGCGCTACGAAGGTCCACGAGGCGGCCCGGGCATGCCCGAGCAGCTCAACTCGAGTGCCGCCATTATCGGCGCCGGCTTGACGAACGTTGCCCTTGTGACCGACGGACGCTACAGTGGCGCCAGTCACGGCTTCATCGTCGGTCACGTCGTACCCGAAGCCGCCTGCGGCGGGCCGATTGCCGTGGTGCGCGATGGCGACCTGGTCCGCATCGACGCCATTGAGAACCGCCTGGACGTCGTCGCGGTCCGCCCGCGCGAAACCGGCGACGAGACCCAAGACACGCCCGAAGCCGTCATGGCGGAGCTCGCTCGGCGCCGTGCGGAATGGAGACCGAAACCGCTGGTACCGGCCAGGGGCGTGCTGGCCAAGTATGCACGTCTCGTGGGCAACGCCAGTCGCGGCGCCGTTACCGACTTGGCCACCGAAGATGACGACATGCGTTGGTGGTAAATCCTATCGGGAACATTTGAGGAAGTGCAGTAAATGGGAGTGTTGGCCACGGTAACATAACCAAAGGGCGACAGTCGCTCTCTATTAAATTGACCGTCTCGTTAATCAAACTGGGTTTGCCCGCCGCCGCTCTCTTACTCGTGCCCTGTCCTGACGCCTCGTGTCTCTTATGGAATGGACAAGACAACCCAGTGCAAAACGCAGAACCAGCATTCCATCTACATAAAAAATACATGTCGCCGGGGTCGACTTCACGCTGTCGGCATCGTCGCATCTCATGACAGGCTCCTTCAAGGACTGGCCCAGCCTCCGGCAACGTCGACCCATTCGGCCAAGCAGCTGCCTTCCTTGCCCTCGACATCAACAATATCCGTGTCGCAGCGGCAGCGGCACCCAACGCCGTTTTCCTTCGGCTCATCGTAGTTGTCCCAGTACTGGTCCTCCTCCGTCCGCTTGTGCTCGTCCCGAGTCGTCTTCTCAAGGTATGGCTGCCGGGGCAGCTGCCGCGCAGGCGCGTTGGCCGGGCAGTGTTGGATCGTTGTATGGCGGTACCCAAAATCACGGAAATAATGGATGTCGCGAGGTGCCAGAAGGACGCCGGCCGCCAGCGAATGGATGGGTGCATCACCCCACTGCACGCATTAGCAAGCTTGAAAGGGAACACGGTGAATCGAGAAGAGGATAGCAGTGAGACATACCCGCTCCATCCAAAAGCCGCCGCTGCGGTCCATTGTCTGGAAAAAGTCCTCGTATTCCTTGCTGCGAAAGAAGCTGAGCCGCGCAATCTCGAAGTTGGACCAGAAGTGGCACATGTTGTATTTCTCGCCTTCCATGCCCTCTGGGTCGATTTCAGGCGCGCTGTTGCGCGACGGATCCGTGCGCAGAACCTCCTCCGGCAAAGGCGCCTTGTAGTTTGGGTCGTCCTCGGCCAGAGGCTCCTCCTTCTCTGGCTGCGGCTCGACAAACATCTCCCACAGTCCCTTGGACTCAATGCTGTTCTGCCGCTTGAACGCCGACGCGTAGCGAAACATGTTTGGTACCGTCTCACGAAGCTCCTTGACTGCGATCGTGAAGCCGTACGTCTTGTTGGATTCGATCATCTTCAGGAACGGGTCGCTGCATCCTGTCAGCACTACCACCGCCGCCCCCAGGAAACTGAAAATGGTGAAACACATACTATGTGATGTCGCAAAAGTATTTGATCTCTGGTTCCAGCCGCCAGTACCACTCGTACTTCGCAAGGAGCTCATGCTTGTAAAAAAAACTGGTCACGTGCGCGTTAGCAGATCGCACACACCCCAACAAAGAGGCAACTGTCGTACCCAGAATAAAACCGACACATTGCGTGGTAGCTCTCCAGCCCACCGTACATGACGGCGGCGTCTCCTTGCTTTGCAATTCCCTCCTTGGCAACCTTCGGGTCGATCCAGTCGGGATACCCCCACATCTCCGCCCCTACCTTGCCAAACTCAACGGTGCCAGATGTGTAGTTGCGGACCACGTCCTTGAACGTCTGGTTGAAGTCGCCATCGTTGAGGAAAACGTAAGGGTAGTGATACCAACGATTGAAGTGACGCTCAATGGACTTTATCGACTGAATCACACCGTCCAGTTCCTTGTTCCGCGCTAGGACCACAAATGCGCCGTTCGCCCGTGGTTGGCTTGTGTCTGGCTCGAGGCACCCAGTGACAAAGACTTTGTCGTGTTCCTCGCTGATTTTTCTGTTGCAAGGGATCATGTCAGCTCTGACAGCAGACGGATAACTCAATAAGTATCAACATACCGAATAGCCGGAGGGGCTCCGGCTGGCATCAATATCCGGCCAGGAGAGTTGGGATGCCGGACAAATAGTATCAAGATCAGTATGACGACGATACAGGGGAAGAGGATTACAACGCCCAGCGGCACCGATATGCTGGAGTTGCCTCTTAAGCGCATAGGCTGTCTGAAGTATGCGAGGCGGGCCCGCCATCGCAGCCCTCGTGGATGGCTGCGGCTCTTATCGTCGACAGATGGGAGCTGCGGCGCCGGAGTCGCCGGGATGAATCTTGAGGCACGCCGTATGAGATCCATGACGGCGGCCTACTTCAGAAGAGGTATATGGCGAGCGGGAAAACGGTCCCAAGGCGACTCTCTTTAAGGATGAAGTGTCGCTGCGGCGGATGGATGGCGTCTCACGACTAAGCGCCGCCTTTCGTAGCCGAGCGGATGCTGGAGCGGGCTTGCACAAATGGGGAGGAGATGGGAAGGCGGACAATAGGGATGAGCCAACAGCGTGCGAACAGTTTCGGATTCTTCGCTCTTTTTTTTTTGCCGTTTGTCGTTCCTTCAGCCAAACGGGACAGAAGGTGACGGACGTATCGTCATTGGCGTCGAAACTAGTTGCCTGAACAAAATTGATTGCCGGCTGTCGAGAATGTGAGATGGCCAGTTTTCTCCGTGTGTTGCAGTTGCGATCTGGCCAAGTTTGCGCATTCGTTAAAGGGGCATTATTAGTACTCGTAGCTCCTACTCGTACTCGTACACAATGAAAAACAGCATGGGGCACAGTGCGGTGTGGCGCTACTGGGCACGCTAAACGACGCATTTTGTGCTATGTTCTAGAACGGCTTCAGTTGGTGTACGTAAGATAATATACTGCCGACTAAGCACAGCCCTTGATTCGCCAGCGTGGCACCCCAACCAGTCTAAATGTACCAATCCCTATTATACCAAGCTGTGCTATCATTCGTAATATTATGGTTTGCACCAAGTCAAGAACTTAACATATCCCAAAGCGGTGTTACATCTGGCTGTAGGCTCGAGACCCTTATAAATATTGTGCCTCGTCACTGCATGTATCAATTGTATCCTATTATTTCATCCACTTCTACGATTATCCATCTCTCCCGAATCGTGTTGGGTGCACACATGGCCAAGTCTCGTTTATGTCCTCCCACAAAGCGCTGTGTGAAGTCTTTCAACGCCGAATCATACTGTGAATGGCAGCTACCAAAGTTGTTGTAGGCAGTAATTGTGACAGCCCACGCCGTTCCCGTGGTGTATTATTGTATCCCCCGCCATGGTTCTGAACGCCGGCCCCGTCCTGGATGTGCTTCGTTCAGTAGCAGCTTCTTGCGTTTCGTACCACATGTAGCAGTTAATACCTTAAGAATAACAGCACGCTGACCATGAATGACATGGCAATTTACAAGCACTGTCAGTGTGGGTGGGCTTGGCGGGCGGCATGAGCACCAGGAGGCTCGCATACGTGCAGAAACAGATGGTACCGCCGCAGGAGGCCGGTTCTTGATACAAAAGAAGGACAATAAACTCGGGTGGCCTTTATGCACTAACAGGGGCAGAAGAAGCGGATGGAAGAGAAGAACGAGCGACAAGGATTTGTTTCTCATCTCTTCATGTCTACCACTGCTCAGTATGATAGAACTGGGTTTACTCAGTGCCGGGAAAGCGCTTGATATTCTCACGGAAGCGTTCTGACCACCGTAGGTGTAGCTTGCGCGATCTACTGTATCTTGCATAACAGCGACAGCACCCGAGCCTACCGTTGTAGATTTTTTGTCTATATGGAATGAAATATCTGGCTCTTCTCGCATGATACATTTGAGTCTTTCTTTAAACTGATTGTTGGGGGGGGGGGGGGGGGGGGGGTAGTTTGAAGCTTGACTTCTCTGTAGCATGCATCATAATAGTTGTACTCCGTACTTGGTAGCTTATGCGTAAAGGTAAAGGTGTTTTCGTAGCGTACGAGACTAGCGTTACATATTACTAAGGTGGTGGAATGTAGGGCGGGTAATTTGGGCTTGCCTTCAGATCCTGTATTTTCTACTGACAGCCATACTGCCGCAATTCTTGATTTCTATCCTGAATTATCAATAATAGAAAAGACGATATCCACTGAATTCTTGTTCCCGTGGGATCGCACCCGATTGCTTCCAGAGCACATAATGTCATCACGTTACAGAGTACCACCCACCCGAATTAGGGGACCGATGCTCTGGTGCGTTGCAGCTGTGGGAACAATCTACTTTGGTATGGCGGCATATGAAGTGCACCATGATGCCAAGATAGCAATGCTAGCACAGAAGCGACGCCTGATCAGCCAGTCGCCGGTAAAAATGAGCGATGTGGACGCTGTCCGGGCCATGATCACCGCTGCATCAGGCAGAAACCCCCTTCGGCCAAATTCGCGTTCACAGTCGCCGACCTCTATCCTGGCAGGGCCATGGTCGGCCCTTCCAGAAGCAGGAAAGCTCATGGTAGGGGTCGTCTCTGCCAATGTCGGCGTATTCGCAATGGAGCGGCTCCTACCTGCGACGTCGTCTCTCTTTTCGCACTCGGCTACGACCCCTGGGAGGAACTTCACGTTGCTGACCTCCGCATTTGGACATGTCGGACTGTTGCATCTCACGCTTAACATGTACGGCGTTATACAATTTATACCCCCCGTGGCCTCCAGCAGGACGTTCTCAGACAGCGGCAGTCACCTAGCAGCTTTTTATCTGTCCTCTGGCATCCTATCGGCATACGCCTTCCACCTGGCAACGATATGGCCTGGGAGGCGTGACACCATGCGATCGGCCCGGGGTGCGAGTGGCGCAGTTATGGCCGTCGTTGGGGCGTTTGGAATGTCCTATCCAGATCGGCACTTGGGCATTATTTTCCTACCACTGAGCGTGTCTGCCCCAGAATTCCTTGCTGCACTAGCCGCCTTCGAGACGTATGGGCTGTTCGTCGGTTTCAAACATCTGCGGCTGGCACACGCTGCCCATTTAGGCGGTCTTGCCATCGGCTCTGCCTATGTGTATTTTGACGGCAGGACTCGCCTGTGGGACCCTACTCGGCGACGGGCTTTTCAGCTGTTACGTCGTCTCAACTTGGCATAGGCGGCTACAAATAATTCAGACGGAAAAATTAGGCTAGCCATCCTAATAGTGGATAATAGGAATCGTGGCCAGAGAGCATAAGACAGGGCCACAGCTTCACATGAGATCGGTAGGCATATGCACACGAGGCTGTACATAAGATAATTCGCCTTTCAAAGCAGGCTTCTTGCCACTTTAAGACATACTACGAATCTTGCGCATCCGGTTTCCACCCAGAATGGGGATTGGGTTATGATATTTCCTACATGTATATAATCTAGTCTCCCAGTTGTGAGGCATGGTATCCCGTCAACCAACTTACGAGAGCGTCCAAGTTGTTGATTTTGACAATCTCATGCTTGCTAAATAGTGAGTGTAGAGACTGGCGAGGGCAGAGTTCCAGGGGTCTGATACCATCCACACTATGCTCCTGTTGCCCTCGGCCTTGGAGGAGAACAGGGTACCAACCTGCACCAAGTGCCCCGTTCACGTCCTTACCGAAATCGTCCCCAACATACATTCTGTCCCATGAGGCAGCGGGAAATGCACTGCCATCCAAACTCGTCCTCGTTCCATCAACAGGAAATGTATGTACCGTACGAGAGAAAAGACTCTCGGCAGCACGAAAGATGCGCGGGTCCGGCTTCTCGACGCCAACGTCATACGACATGCAGATAAAGCTTATGTGTTCAAGCGTATTTCCCGCTGCAGTGCTCGCCGTCTGACTATTCCCCTCATCGAGAAAGCGTAGTGTGCCAATCTTCAAACCAAAGGACGAGAGAATTTCACCCACTCGATCATCGGAATTTGTTATGACACCAACTACGATCCTGTCGTAGATCTTGCCAGGCATTTGCTCGCCAGGCTGCTGCAGATCGCTGAGAAGACGCTTTAGGCGGGGCGCCAAAGTGTAGCCTTCCTTGGACGAAAAGCGATCGAGCAGCCGCGGTGCAAGATCTGCGGGTAAGGATGTTCCGGCCGGCGTCATCAGTGGCTCAAAGGTGTCGTGGATCACCTATGGCCATGCAGTCAGCAAATACTGTCATTATTGAGTTGTTGCGCGTATTGTCACATTTGTCCACCACCGAGTTGCTCCCATGGAGGAATGCTTTCCAAAATTGGGATGTGCCATTGCCTCCTTGCGAAAGGCCAGTTGGAACGAGTTCAGAACTTGGTCGTCTTTGATACCGGAGAGACCAACTTGACGTGCAACTTCGGCATATTGACACTCGATTGGGGCCTTCGGCCAGTACAGAGTGCCAAAAGCATCGAAACACAGCAGAATATTTCGCTTTGCCATTTAAACGATGCCGCCGGTTGGCCCAAATCTTTACCCCGCGAAGCCTTGTGCTGCGACGTATGTACGACGTAAAATACTGTTGTAGCACAGTACATAAAGTTAGTAACGACTGTACTCCGCGTCCATATTAGTACGAGTACGAGTACGAGTACTCCGTGCTCATACGGTGTACTTGTACTCGTCCTCGTCTTTGCCTCCACCACGAGCACGATTATAAGTACTAGTAGGAATGGGGTAAGGCGCACTCCCAGCGTTAGGGCGCCATGGCAACGCCAACAAGGCCAACCCCACCCAAGCATCGGGTCAGTGCCTAAGAGCAATTGCACAAGCTGAACAGCCGGATGAGAACGTCTAATAATACATCGTGTCCCTCATCTGCCGCATTTCCCTACAAACATCGTGCCGTGACGACAATCACAGGCGTCCTACCACCCCACACTAGTTTCCGAGACAGGCGACTATTTGTATTTCGCGACTCCCGGCTGCTTTGACCGTTCACGTCTTCTCTCCTTCTTCGCTAGCAACAGCTTTCGACCTGCATGTGGAGAGGCAACGTGTGCTACCCCCAGTTTCGCTCGGATTTCGACGAAGCCGAAAAATGGGATTCGGTGATTTCACGGGCCTCTGCCATACGGCCCCGTTGCCTCTATGTCTGTCCATCGGTCCCGTCACCTCCACAGCATCTGGGGTCGGCATCGAGCCGAACTGCTTTGCTCGGAACATTGAGGTGGCAAATACAATTATCTTCCAAGGCGCCGCCAGTGCCATGCATATAATTGCTCTCCTAATGACTGTGGTCATGATCCTCCACGTACGCGGGAAGTTTACTGCCGTCGGTAGGTCGTCTGCCTTGTAGTTATCTACCCTTGATAGTACCACTCGCTGACTTGCCCCCGCGCAGGCCGGAGGGAAATCACCTCGTTCTTCTACATCTATATGCTCCTCACATTTCTATCCCTCTGTGTCGACGCAGGTGTTGTCCCTCCTGGCTCGAGTGCATATCCATACTTCGTTTCGATACAGAACGGCCTCTCCTCGGCCCTCATCACCTGCCTCCTCATCAACGGCTTTGTGGGCTTCCAGCTTTACGAGGATGGAACATGGCTGTCCCTCTGGATGATGCGTCTCTGCTCCGCTGTCGCATTTATCATATCTCTGCTCGTCTCGCTGGCGACCTTCAAATCCTGGGCCGGACTTGGTCCCACCAACACAATCGGCCTTTTTGTTGTGCTGTACCTGCTCAATGCCATTCAACTGTTTGTATACGTGGTGCTGCAAATTCTCCTGGTTGCCCGGACGCTGCAAGATCGATGGCCCCTCGGCGATATTATCTTTGGCGTGTTCTTCTTCATCGCCGGTCAAGTGATTCTCTATGCGTTCAGTTCAAGCATTTGCGTCGCTATCAGCCACTATCTCGACGGCCTCTTTTTTGCCACAACTTGCAACCTATTGGCAGTAATGATGGTCTACAAGGTACGCGTGTCCTTTCGCTTGTGTATCTGACATCGGCTAACATCACTGCCATATAGTACTGGGACTCGATCACCAAAGAAGATCTGGAGTTTTCAGTTGGCACCAGGATGAATAACTGGGAAGTCAAGGAGCTCCTACCGGAAGAGGAGCGGCGTGGCACAATCTACACGAACGGTCCGTACGGGCAGTCAAGCTCTTTTGACCCTTCCTATGCACCAACAGCAAATCGATACACAAAATACTAGCTTGTCTTGCCAGTAATGTGTAGGCCTTGGTCAGAGAATGGTTGCATACTTCCGCCTTCATCTAACGCAACCAACGGGTTCTTCAGACCTAATTTTGATCAGTGTACGTTCGGAGTACTAGTACTACTCCGTAAGTATGAGCTACGCGCCTGGCTTTCACGGTTTTTTTTAAGGACACTAAAATTGGGCTCACATGCGTTTCGGCGTTTTCTTTGGATAAGAAGGGGGGTAATAATAATAACTACGAGTATTCGTAGTTGGTTTGGATCAAACTGTGCTTTATAATATATTTATCGTTAAAATGGGGTTCACTCAGTAAAATATGTATGTCGTATAATACTCGTACTCGCTCTAATATTCCGTACAAGTACGAGTACGAGTACGCAGTGTTAATATACGGAGTACATGTAGAATCATAGCCGCATACGTCGTAAAGCTAAGATCGGTACGGGTGTGGGGCCTATTGTGGCTTTTATCCAATCCCTAAGGAGTAGTGGACCCCGGATCATTTACTTTTCGCTCCCAGTCGCGTAATTTATCTGTCTAGAGATTACTCCGTACATCTATTTTATTCATCTCATGCATATCGCCACCGGTACCCGTTCCCCGACAGCCTTACCACCCCCCTATGCCGGTATTCCAGTTCACTCTCGTCCCCCGTTCCTGCCACCCCTTCTCCAATTTCTTATGTGGGCCCTGCTCTCTCATGCCCTCCTTTCATCCTCATGATTGCTTCTTGAACCTGAGTTGGGTAAAGGGGTCACGAAGCTTTCTATTTCCATCCAGCACGTAGTTTCAATATCCTGCGTGCTGTGATCATTAAGAGAATCCGGAACCAGAAATCCGAAGTAGTTTTGCACCCAGTGCGAAACTCCAGCTGCAATCCGTTCAATTGTTGCCCTTCCCATCCTATCGTGTTCGCTCATCTTTTCCCGGCCCCTCAATGACGATCTTTTGGCAAAATGCATGATGGAGAGGAGGATAAAAACGGCTGTCCGCAATCCCATTGGGAGAATGATGGACAGCTCGACTGGGACGTGATCGAGACCAATTGGCAGAAACGGACCGGTCCTTTCCGAGCTGAAGAGGACGAGGAGATACACAGGGAATACAGCGAGGAGGCCGCGGTCATTCATGCAGAGCTCGTCGAAGCAATATCACAGCACACTCGCCTAACAGAGGCTCTCTTACAAGCCCGTGTCTTGGTTGATGAAAAAAATGCCGATCTGGATTGGCTTGACGACCAGTTCGAACGGCGAAAACGGGCTGTGGCGGAAAAGCGGGCAGCAGATGATCTAAAGGTCAAAGCGTGGATTAGCAACGCTCGAATGGCCGGTGGCGAGAAACCGATAAATTCAAGGCCGGGCATTTCTCACCCAGATAGAAACGGCGACTGCTGCGAGAGCACTACAAGAGGAGACGGCGCAGCTTCCGGAACAACAGCAATAAGAGAGCAAGAGCCGCTATCGGAGACTGCCCCGGCAGAGGACACCTCGGCGCTCGATGTAAATCGGACGGAATCAAGGGACATAAACTTCGGGCACCACTTCCCGAATGTCGAAGTACTAAGTTCGGATGGCATCGCTGTCGGCTACTTGGGGCGGCTTCATACTGGCAACCACTGGATCCAAAGGCTCCTGGAGCTTCCAATCCAACGAAGCGTTGCGATTCGAATGGGCAGGCAGCTCACGCAGGAACATCTAGATGACATACATAAGAGCAAGGACGCCAAAAAGACCAAGTGGATCAGTTTCATGATACAGGCGACAGGCGAAATACAGGGGCGTGCCTGCCAGACGTGCGCTAAAGGCCAAGGCTTGTATTCTCTCTGTGTCATTGTGGGCGGCAGCGACTTCCCGCGGTGCGGGAACTGCGAGTGGAATAAGCAAGGCTGTCATGGGGCTGGTGCCCAGTCTTTGGGCACTTGCAAACGGGGGAAACAAGCGGACGACTTCTCTCAGGAACAGCACTCTGGCCAACTGAACAGCGCTCTATCCGTCTTGGATGAACAAATGGACAGCGGAAGCGCGGACCGGGGCAGCGTTGACGATGGCCCGCATTCGAGACGACCTCGTGCCAAAGAAAAGTCGCCCAGCAAGTCCATACTGGAAAAAGCTCATAAGCAGGATTCTTCGTCTTCGGCACCTCCCGAACTAACGGAAATTACACGGGAGAGCCTTGCGCTGAAAGACGACGGCATGATATTCCTAGAACCTGAAATTATGCGCGGCGTGCCCATTCGGAAAATCACACCGGAGCACGCATATTGGGAAGCAGACTGGAAACGCGTGGAAATACCGATTCACAACAAACTCGAGGAGTGGGTGGAAAAATTGGCGGCTCTGAAAAACATGCCGGAACATCTGCAGACGGAGAAAGACCGGACGTCGATCTTCCAAGCTGGCCGCCAGGTGAACCGGGGCAGAAGCTCTTTGAAATTCCTGCAGAAAGGCGACTTCCACCCTTTTCAAATCATCGGGAAGAAGTGGGTGACGCCCTCTCTGGCACACTATGATACGCTGTTTCGCATGGTTGCCACACTAGAGGAATTGGCGAAGTTCAAGATGAATGTGACACCGCTGCAGTGGCTTCGCCAGCGGCTCCACGAAATCCACACAGAGCGACCGAAGGAGTTTAAGCTCGACCGAGTCGTGGCGAAAATGTACCATGACCCGAAGCTCACTGATCTCCGGTCCAAAAACGGATTTGGCAATATTGGCCGGCCATCGGCCAGCAGACGATCGTTAGGGGAGAAGCGCAAAGACGCACCTACTGTGGCAGCGACGTCGACGCCTGCCAAGCGCCTGCACGGCGACTCAGGCGAGCAAGCAGGGAAAATTTTGAAGCAGCAGAGCAAGCAGCGCCGATACGGCCAAGCAGTGCCGAGGCGAGCCCGCTCCTTATCCTCTTCGCCGTCCCCAGAAATTTTCGAACGTCGGGCAAGCAGAACTCGAAACCCACAAGCTGCTGACCCAAATCCTCCTCTCTCTGGCTTTGCAGTTACTGATGCTGCTGGGATTCATACGCAAGAGGAGGACCTAGACTGCTCAGGATATACTTCCACTGATTCCCTGACTAGAGATCCGGTCGTGAAGAAAGACTGGCGTGTGCACCAGGTCAAGACTATGTGTCTCACTTCGAACGCCAGTACAACACAATACTGGCATTGGATCGACAAGTGCCATGACTGCGAGCCAATGTTTGAGCACCAGGTGCTCAAAGAAATGGAGCCTACTACGAGTTGGGGAATCTTTAAAGAGCCAATCGACTTTCACTTACGCCTCCGCGAGCTCACAAACATTGCCTACTCATGCGAGAGCCAGAAAGTTGTCATAGGCACGCGTCAAGTGGAAGGTGTGGAGTGGAGAGGCAATGTGCTGGCGCACTTTAAACGCGAGAGAACCAAACGGCGCTTTCTCGCATTTATGCGGAAGAAAGGCATCGATTTGGTGCGGACGCAAGGGTAAAGTTTCACATCTTTTTTGCTATGATCATGCCAACAATATGCTGACGTTGATTTTACTTGCCCAGCGATGTCATTGAAGGTATATGGAACCGGATGCAGTCGGAGACCATGGCTGGAAATGAATCTGATTGAGGGAATGCTGGGTTAATTTAGAGCCACGAGACCGATAGTATTACTCGTAGGTCGTGAGTTTTCATGCGTGATATTTGTACCATGGAATTTTTGTACGATTACTATTGATACGGAGTACTCCATTTAGTATCGGAGTATGTAATTTCCGACCCGGTTTTCAATTTTTGGTACTCGCGACCAGCTATTGTTTAACGTCTTGTGATGCTCGGCAACTCCCACAATCGGCGTCATTTGTGAAGCTGCTCGGCAATCGAGCAGACAAATTTCTCCCGTCATGCTGTACGAACTGATCGGAATTGTGGGTGGCCTATATGTGCCGGCGACGTCCGGCTGTCCCCATGAAGCCGTTCTTGCCTACGTCGATAGCTAATGCAAAGATTAGGTGCGGCCGGGCAACCTCGCCGAAATAAAAGAGTACGAGTCTTAACTGACGTGCCGCGCCGAGGTGCTTTTAACTGACTGATGGCGTGTGTTCCCAGAATTGTCCTGACCAGTGGCCAACTCGTCCTGCGAGGCGGCGGTGTTGTGCGCTCGATTGCGAACTGGGGCGTCTTTTCCCTCCCCCGGCCCATTTCCAAGCACCAGGTTCGGCACACGCGCGGCCACTATTTTGTCTTGCGATTCGACGGTAGTACAAGCACACAGCAGTCGATTCGATCTACGCTTACACTAGACCCCCGTGTAATACGATCGAGCTGTGTGCGCCTGGGCGACAACAAACTGGAAAATACGTCCAGGATTGGAGAGATTCACTGGTCGCAGCCGATTGACCGAAGTTAGGACGGACGACGGGTCTGGAAATGTTATGCACGCATTAGCCGCCGGGGAGGCCACGCAAAATAGAGCTTCCTAGGGGTGATCAAATCGGGATACAGTCGCTTCGAAGCATGCCAGTGCCCTGAGAATGGGACGCTGGAGGCCCTGGCCCGGCATTTTCTTTGTATATCACCGCCCGCATATGTACTATGGAGTCTACCAAAGTCATACACAGAGGAAGAAGCGCTATGCGGGACGATGCAGGCTCACATTTCCACAGCTTTCCCAAACTTTCACAACCAACGCAGCATGCCAAACAATGCATCTTTCTGTCTTTGCAAATAAGCTCATTATGAGTCTGTCTGCATCGCATCTTTGGTCCCAATCCCTCGAGTCCGGCACCAGGCAACGAAATCGTCAATCACACTGGGCCACGCGCCATCCTCGCTCCAGAAACCCAGCGTCTCATCCCCCATGCTCTTGGTGGCAAACTCAAGCGCCTGGTTCCACATATCACGGTTTACAGACCGTGTCCATTTGTCCTGTAGAAACGAGATCCATAGCTCTAGCCAGTTGCGCGTCGGCGTCTGCCACGGTCGCCCCGGTGGGGAAAACAGGACACGCCAGAACTCGATCGCGTTCTCAAGGCTCATAGACCGTTGATCAACCTCCTTTCCGGCCACGAATGTGTATCTGTATACTCGCTTAAAGTAGACTGGGTCGGTTGAGAACTGGCGCACAAGCCTAGAAATGTGCTTGGACTGATCTGCCGTTGTGGGAGCCACGCTGTGTATATGTCCATCAGCAGAAGATTGCTATAGCCAGGTGTGCACAGCTTACCCGGTATCTTTCCATCCTTCGACAAAGCCCTTGCGGGTGATCTCTCCAAAGTTGGGTGCTTGTACCAGTTCCAGGGCGACAAATATTTCCCCGCTCTCTGGATTCAGGCCCAGGGAGGTCAGGTATGTCATTGTTGATCCAACGCCCAAGGAGTCCTTTCCGTCTTCTGTCGGATCTAGTTCTCATGCATTAGCAACTATGCAATGGAAATGTGCGCGAGACGGTACTTCTCAAGTCGCCAAACAGTTGGTCCAGCTTCGGTTCCACATTGTTCGTTGCAGCCGATGAAAGACTGTTGAAATATCTGTGTATACCTGGTTAGCAATCACCACGACAAAGAAACCGCCTGGCGTGTATTCTGTCAAGAGAGGCGCAGCACAGGCAGACTGGGAGACTGTGAAAAGAACCATAAGCGATATCCATGTACAATACTGCATACCCTCCAGAGTCTTTCGGTCCCATCGATTTGATAATCGTTGATGCTTTGTGCCGAATTCCTCGTGACTCTGAGATGTCGCCGGTATGTCGGTGATGCTTTTCTGACTCTCTTGGTGAGATAGCTGGAAGGACCTGGCTAAACACCGAGTTGTAGCTACTAAGAGTTTCGCTCCTCGGATCCTCGCCGGTCGGATGGCTCATACGCCCAGTGAATTTGGAGGAAATGCGCAAGACCCGTTTGATGTCGAACCCCATTGTTTGCGATAGTCCGATGCTGATCATCCGGGTGAGGTATGCAGCGTCAGGCGGCCCAGCCCTGATGGTGACGACGATAGGACTATCTCGATCCAGTACCCAGGGTTTCCATGTTGCAACATCCAAGTCCGAACAACACTTAAGAGTGTTCGACCCCGTCTTCCGGGAGAGAGGCCAAAATTGACTTTGGAATGCCGGTCCACGAACATAAAAGAAACAAGCGCCAAAAGAAGAACGAAGGTGGAGATTTTGGTAGGGAACGACAAAATGACAACTGGAAAAGACTCGAGAATCGAATACTTACGAGTCTGCTGCTAGTTCCAGCCTAAAGTTGGTGCCTTTCAGAGCCTTTCCACCCTCGTTAGCGCTGGCCTTTCATCGGAAGCAACGCGTAAACTGGTTGTACAGGCTGCGGATGGGGGGGGGGGGTTCCGCCGTGCTGCTTCTGTGCACTCTCTCGTATGGCAACAAATAGGAAAAAGGGTAGAGGTGGTCCGCAAAAGTAGGGCCGAATAGCGTGGCATGCAACCTAGAACACCATAGACGTGAAATAATTGGCAGGGATATGGGCCTATGGCCCTAACCTATCCACCTCTGTTCTGTGGCGCAGGTCGTCGACGGCAGACGATGTGCTTGGTCGTGCCTTTCCGCAGTACCACCGTGCTCTGTGCCTCGTCTCATGCATTTTTCTTTGTATCCTGTCATTCCTGATACTAACCTTCAACGCTGCTTTCTCCGGGGCACCGGTTGCTAGCATAAACTGCTGCAGCACGGCTCGTTGCTGAACACTCAAAGGCGGCATCCTCGTCGAAGTTTAGTGCAGCGCACGTACACGCAAACGCACACACGTCTTGGCTGTTTCGGTCTCGTTGGTAGGTGGTAAATCAAAGTGCAAGCGGTGTATCAGGGTTTCAAGGACCAGAGAGGTACCTGCGGGAGACAAATTAACAATTTAGCAACCAGATGTACGGCCAAATCGATAGAGGCAGCAGAAATACCACGTAGCATACAGCGTACAGAGATCAGCTCCGTATGGCCGGCTGTGACGGTATCGATTGCCGTCGTTTGGGATTTCCAGTCCAGGTCCAGGAAGCTCTGAACAGATTATTAGATCTTCGGTTGGTGCTATACTTTCCGAGGATGCGATTATCCAGCGTAAAATAGATATCAAGCTCGGCGGAGCAAGCGGCAGGAGTTTGGGCCCCAAATCGGCGCGTCGCTGAGTTCGAAGAAAGGAAAGACGGCTCAGAATATGAATGGCAGAGAAGGTGTGGCGGCGTGGTTCAGTGCTGGATCCTTACTGCACAAGACGTTGGCGATACGGAAAGAGTATTGCCGTCTAGCCTCTAGCTCGCCGCCTATGTACTGAGACGCGCCGATTATATATGATGATCCGACGGCTGGGAGTGCGTACAGAGTCTAGTTTGTAACGGTGGTCAAGACTCGGCCAAGATCAGGCTTCCCAAGGACACTGCTGGTTTCCATTCGCGACAGGCGGGGTTCTCGCACCCCACCCCAGAAAAGCCATCCTACGGCGTAAGCACGTGATATCAGTTTGCAATGGCTTACATTTCAATATTTACTTTAGTCTATGATGAGCTCTGCGACAACTGACGTAAATACAATAGCTACAAGCAAACGCAATACAAGCAAACTGCAAGAAACCAAAAGTAAACGGAAAAAAGCAAAACATCTACTCAATCACCTAGTGGCATGCCGTCCAGCTCATCCAGCAAGCGACGCCAGTTGTCTGCCAGCATCTCCGAGTACTTCACTCGCTCCTGTGCCCAATCCTGATTCCAGCGCGAGACGTGGTACTGGCTGCTCTGGAAATACACTAGTTCATCCCGGATACATTCCTTGACGAATATAGAGCGGTTACGTTGCTTCACAATGGATTCCTTGTCCTATGAAAACCGTCAGAATCGGACCGAAGCCATGCTCATGATGATACGTACCTTGATGATGCTTTCGATCACCTTCTCAACCTCGCCAGGCCTCACCAGCCCCTCTGCTTTCGCACGGAGTGTGGCCAGTTTTGTCTCGTTGGTTTGAATTCTCCGTTCCAGATATGGGATGTTGTCCCGGTCCAGTCGCTCCCGCCTGTCAAAAAGGTCGCGCAAGCCCACCAAAGCATCCCGCTGCCTTTTGAGATCTTCCAAAACACCCGCATCCCAAGCTTTGGCCTCGTCTTCCATTAGTGCCTGGCCCGTCCGCAGGCGTTTGCCCATTGCTACAAGCCCGTCATTCAGCAGCGGAACGTCGTTTGTGTCTGTTGCGTAAGTATTGACGTTGGCATCCGTTAGCGACTGAAGTGATACAGCCAAGCGTGCATGATCGTTGGCGACGCCCTCGCTACGCTTGACCAATCGGTCCATGACGTTGCACATGGTAATGTATAAATCTGTCGATCGCTGGACGCCGGCGCGGGTGCGATCAAAGAGATCTTGAAGTTGTGGCGACAGTGACTCTTCCAAGCCGAGTGGCAGAGGACGTTCGACGAATTCGTCCTGAACCGATATCGTTGCCTGCTTACGCCAGACAGAGAGTTCCTATGGACACGGATTAGTGCCGCTCCAATGTCACTCGGAAATTCGGTGGCTCTAGTAGCCTACCGTGGGAACGGTCAAGAACATGACAACAAGCTGCTCGGCACTCAGAACTGGATGACGAGTCAAGGCGTTCAGAAATCGGCCCAAACCTCGCCTGCGCTTCTCAATGAAGGCCCCATCGTTGGAAAGATGGTTACCGTTCACTTGGACACCAATCAGTCAGAATAATCAACAGTCATCACCATAAAAAAACATAGTAAAACAGGCCAACATACCAGCAACCCGTTTCGGGGGAAGCAGCGGTAGCACTCGGAAGGGATAGCGCTTGTGCAGGCACTCCAGCAACCACACGAAATCGCTGTACCTGCGAATGACTTTGCTTCCTCTCCGCATGCTTGTCACTTCGTAGTTATGATGTTGAAACAGAAAAATGCCCTCCTTCTCTGGTATGAGCGACACCACAATATTCTCCTCCACAGCGTTTCCGGTTCGCCCGCTTCCGATCGTCCGAGCCCCCTGCTGTGCGGCAGCCAGACGCGTTGGGCCAGGCCTGTCCTCATCTATGCCATTGCTTGCAGCACTAGTTCTCGCGTGTACCGCGCTGCTACCCACGGTATTGCCTACGCCGTATGTGTCCCAGGCTGAGCTAGAGGAGTGATCTCGTACGCTTGTGGGCGTGCTCTGTTGTCGATTGTCTGCATTTTCGTTTGAGCCGGTAGCTGTCGTTGTGAAAGCAGAAGTCGTTCTTATAGAGGGGGTTTCAAAGGTACCATCTTCGGGACCGCCGGTCGGTTTCGGGAGCAAAGCGCCATCAGAACGGAGGCTGGAATGGTGGTGGCTCTTGTGTAATTCAGGAGAGCCCCATGGATCGTCTGGGGGATAATTCACGGAGACCTTACTGACAGCTAGGGGAGATGGGGGTGTCGTTGGCGAAGGAACGACTTCGCTACTTGGATTGCTCAGCTCCTCATTACTGCCACCAAGCACTGTCGACGACCCGGCTGCTACTCCAGTGAGGTTTAGACGAGGAAGATCTTCGACGTTTGTTAGCTTCGAGCCTAAGAGGACAAGCAAAACCAAGACAGCAACAGGACGAGTGTACTTACTCTTTCTTCGCATATCCACGCTGTCCAGGCTAATTATCTCTCCCTCCTGGGCCAGTCCGATCAATGCAAGAAACACGTTGAATTCATTCTGGCCAAGTTCAACACCCTCATCGCCATCCGGATCAACGATGGCAATCACTTTTGCTTGGTCATCGGCGTCGAGTCTAGAGGAGGCTAACGCTCGAGACAGCCCAGCGGCTGTGATGGTGGTTCGTCCGGTGCCATCTTCTCGAATTAGGGACTCGAAGTAGTCGATATACGAATCTGGAACATCTGCCGTCGGAAGCAGACTGCGTAGTAGCTCTGCCCTGCTCTTTTGCTTTCGGGTAGGAATATCCCACGGCGATGGCGCCTCGTCGTCGAACAAGCTACCATGGCCCGATCGTGTAATTGCGTTGTCTTCGAACAAGTCGGTTCGCGATGGGGCAGAAGAGTTCGTAGATGTGTCTTCTGGAGAATTTGGACCGAATAGTGACATGGCAGCTTAGAAGGCCGTAGGTCGGATTGGCGTATTCTATTTGATATATGGCATACAGCTGCTTTTGCCGCGCGACAAACGATTATCTGTTGATGTCGGTAGAAGCACTTTAGGGGGTAATGCAAACAGCGGCAAAGCAAAGATAGGATAAAGTGGCCGGTAGGGGTCGTGTGCTTGTGGGCCGTGAAACGCTCGTCTTCTTGGACGGGAGCCGCTTTGAAGCAGTTCAGGACGGAAGATGGGAAGGCTATTATGGTGAAGGGTGATGCTGCCTAGTCGCAAGTTAGAGAGCGGACTTTTGGGGGATGAAACTGTTGACCGGACAGATCAGAGTGCCCAAGCTCCGCAGCGCCCATTGGCGGGAGCTCCATCGTAGGTAATACAATAATGCCTACAATAAGAAAGCCAGGGGCTAATCGCTAATCGCTAACGCGATCCAATCAAAATCCGCGCCAGCAAATACGCCATGCCATTCAGATAGATATCTTACATACATGCATCTCGTGTACATAGTAGTTGTACATACATTTCGCGTAGATAGCAGTCCTTTCCGTATAACATCGGAGCACCCAGTCAATACCCCGAACACGTAGATATCTGGTTCTAAAAGAGTAGATCGTCCTCCTTCTTCTTCTCAGCGACTCTCTTGCCAGCCCCAATAATCCGCTGTTCGCTAGGAACCTTGAAATAGAGACTTGGTGACTCGCCAGGCTGCAGCGTGCGGCTTAGATATCCTCGATGCGCCGGGTCTCTGTAATACTCGATATCCCAACGGCTAATCGGATCCGGTAGCCTACGGATATGCGGTGCCTGTCGAAGCTTCTCTAATTCGGCCTCGACATGCTCCAATCCTGTAGGCAAGGGTACACTTGTGATTTCACATTTCCCTTGCAGAAGCCACTTTATAGACTGCTTGGTGAAATAGCGTGTCGTGATCTTGCCACCAGCAGCTTCAATAGCTTCGATAGCACTGGCAGACGCCCGGGAAACCAATAAGTCAACCGGTGTCTGCAGTCCCCCCTTTCCGCGTGCCAATATTTTGATACCATCACGAACGCGGCTGACTATTCCGGATTGAATGAGTTCCTTAGGAGTGATTGGTTTCGACGCATCAATTCGGCCGGAATCGATGAATGCTTGTAAGCGGTCGAGGTTCACTTCGGACATGACGTCGGCGCGGCTGAGTCTATTAGAACGCTGCTATCCGATAGACTCTCAAAAGAGCAGTATGTGCTTACTGGTTGACAAAGCCCTTCTGTCCCCATGTTCGAATCAATGGCGTTTGGCCACCTTGGAACCAGGGCTTCACCTTGCCATGCTGCCCCTGTCCCTTGTGGCCCCGCCCAGACGTCTTTCCTTTCCCTGAGGACGGACCGCGGCCTAGCCGGATGCGTTTCTGATGAGCTCCGGGATTGTCGCGCAGCTGGGAAAGAATGCCAGCATATCGCCTTTGGAATCCGAGAAACGGAAACAAAGTGGCAAGGAACGTGCTTGGCGGTGACACCATCGGGTGAGCGATTCCTCCAGTCGCTACCCTACAGCAAGGCATGACCGCGAGACGTGGCACGCGTGGCAACATGGTGTTAAATCGAAAGGTGCCTTCGCGAATGGAAATTTTTCGTTAATCGTACCGGAGCACGTTGAAAGAGCTTTTTCGGGCGGCGCCTGTTTCGAAATGTCACGTGATTATTACCGCAAATCGCTATTTTTAATACAAATATCGGATTGCCCAGTTAAATAATACTTATTAAACTTTGTTTCCCGTGATGCTATGTGATATCATATTAAGGTCCTACCATTCCTTCGACGTACGATACGCACGATCTTATTCATCGTCATCGTCGTCACTGCTGTAACTTACTAGAGCACCGACCGGCTTTGTTTCCTGTGTTGCCTTGAACGCCAAACCACCAATCCTTTCCCGCTGTCTTTGTAGTGTCGCCAAGGTAGAACCTGATAAAACCCCGACACTGCTTTCAACTTCACCGCCCTGTTGTTTGTTGCCCCCCTCTGTTCCTGGAGCGCCGTTGCTTGGTGGCAAGCTTTGTGACTCTTCTTCGCTGTATTTCCCCACCTCCTGAGTCTGCGCATACCACACACTGTCCGGAGCTTCGTATCCCTCAAGCCCGAAACCGCCTTCTATTCTGCGCCGTTTTCTTGATTCCGGGTCCCGGCCCTCAAGCTCAGCAACATATTCTGGGGGAAGAAGTGCACGAATGGCAGCTGCGGCCTGTTCCTCGATGCGACGAGCCTCCCGAGCTTGAGCCATAGGGTTTGGATCCACAGTAGCCCAACGAACGTTCAGAATCTCGTCATGGTCGAGAGACTGATGTGCCATGGCCTCTTTTGCAAATTCAGCATTTGCCTCGTTCGTATAGGTGATGAAACCAACACCACGTGTGTTCAGAACACGGATGCGCTCGACCTGTCCCCATTCCGCAAAATGACGAGCAACAATCTCCTCAATATCATCCGTAACATGTATCCGGCCGACGTATATGGTACGGTTGGGTCGCATGAAACTGCCGACGCCGCCCATATCGTCTCGGTAGCCAGAGAATTTGTCACGGCCGAAGCAGTCCACATTCGGGTTGAATATGTCAGTCACGGTGGGCAGCCTGTGCAGATATGGACAGTCGCTCCCTTTGGGGCAGAGGCCACGTGCGAACTGATTTAGAGGTTAGTTTAACAAGCACGGTTTCCTCGCGAAGCAGTCTCACACTTACAAAGAGACAGAAATATGAGCCAGAAACGTTGTCCGCAACCGTATATCCAGAGTCTTTTGCAACATTGCACCGCCCCTTTGCATGTGTCTGGCTTGCCTGGCTGCTCTCTCGGTCGCCTCCGCTCCATTTATTGTACCATATGCTGGAAGACGTTAGTTAGTCTGGCCGGTGCCCTTACCACAAAGAAACGACAATCAAGGTCAGGGAAGAAAATCAATACGAAACATAATAGTAGGGTCCGCACATACTTGAACGTCACCCCCGTCTGGGGTGGCGGCTCGGATTTGAATGTCGCAGGATCTACCTGGGGTCGCGCTGGGCGTCGCTTCTTGCGAATGATTTTCCGACCTTTCGGATTGCTAGCTTTCGCTGCGATAGCATCCAACGCCACATCTGGAAGGCTGGCGAAAGAATCCGGTGTAGAATTATCCATTTCCGTCGCACTTTTCGGGTCGGCCATAGTTTTGTAGGCAAGCCTAAACGAACATCTGGGATACAACGCGGTGCGTTAGTGAACATTTCCTTCCCGCCACGTTCTCAACCATTAGTAAGCATTTGTTTTTCTTTCTGCCGGATTTGACCGCTTATATTGATCTCGTTATGTACAATTGCGAAGTACATCCTTTGTAACTGCTCGGAAGTCAACTATTTTATTATGAATTGCTCTGTATGCTATTATATATCGTTCATTCTAGATGTATCAGACACTTATGATATATCCTGGCCTTCAAGTCAGTCCAGAATTCATTTGATTACCAACATCCAAAAATCTCTCAAAAACTATCACCTAAAATGAAACAGTGCAATCCAATCCGAGATACGGTACTGTTTTATTTAGTACGGCCCCCTTAGCTCAAATGAGCAGAGTATCTTTCTTCTACCAGTAATCAGGATAGGATCGCTGTTGGAGCACAAGGTCGCTCATATCCGATGGACGTCTCCTTGACGCTTTCGTCTGGCTTGTGACAGCCCAAGGCCGAGGGTTCAGCCGAGGGTTACGAAATTGGACTGATGCATGCAGCTGGGTTGGGGGCAATCAAAGGATGGAAAGTGCGGAGTAATGCTAGTGGCATCACTGTGCTCATCAAGGTTGGGGACAGTTTGCGGGGTTGTGATCGCACCCGGATATTACTCCATAAGAGGTTGGAAGGCTTATTAGTGCACGTGTAAGTTGGGCGTTGTGCAACCTCGGGATGATGCGAGCTTCGTCCCCACCTCCGGCATTTCCTCGCCTTCATTCCATACTCATTGAATATGTGTACAAGTACTTGTACGAGTGTGTCGAGAAAACACACAGTGCGAAGATCAATGTTTTATTGCCGCTTTGGCAGGGAGTTCGTACTGATACTTCTCTATCCTATGAAAAAATAACTTGCCGAGTACGAAGCCTAAGTGATAAATTTAGGTTTAGGACATAGTGAAGCCCGTTTTGATATTTTACACCTCGAACAAAATTATGAGGAGAGATACAGGATAAGATTCGCGATCAATGCACCTACTATCGACAGCAAACGAATACATCACTTCATTTGTTCCGATTCATACGAACAGAAACAGAGTGAATTTAACTTGTAAAAGCTATACATGAAAATACTACATATTAATAAAAAGATAATATAGCAGACGGCCATTTCAGACCTCGCCTGCTCCGCACCATATTTTCTTCTTTCCAAGCACTGTTTGTTTCCAGCAGGATCTTTACAGGATTTTCCGTCATGCAAGGCGCATGGCATCTTCAGGTCGCGTCTGTGAAGACGGGCCTCCACTAAGAAAGGCCTTGTACAGCCGGTTTGAGATGCGAACCGCAGGCTCGTCGACGGTGCGAGTGACAAAGTCGGCCACCCAAAAGGTGAGGGGTAGGAGGATAATGTGCGGAAGCAGAAATGATATTTCCAGACCCATCGGGCCAAACTTCGGTAGTGGAATCAGGTTCGCATACGCAGCGAGTATTGTCCGGTCCGGGTCAGTTTGGCGAGCCCATCCGACCATTGTGTAGAGACGATCGCCCAAGACACATATAATCGGTCCGTGAACCAGATAGAGAGAATACGATATGCGACCCAGGTACTGGCAGAATCGCGTCTCATAGAAGCGTCGGAGCCACGGAATCCGGGGGACGCTGGAGACGAGAAAGCTAGAAGCAAAAAACAGATAGAACCATTTTGGGTCGAAAACAGCCTGTGGCTTGAGCAGCGATAGATAATACCAGCCAGGGGTAGCGCGCAGGTTTTCGGGACTATTCGGCACCCCAGCGAGATATAATGCGGTAAGAAATAGAACGTAGTAGATAGGCTTCTTATATGGCTCGAGACGTCGTAGAAAGGCCGGGAAGTCTGGGTCGGAACGCTGCGCCATCAAGTCGAGGTCGCACTGCAGCATGCCCACGACAAAAAGTGCACAGTAGTATCCGTCGGCGATGTATAAAAAATAGAATATCAGGCCCAGCATACTCCACTGGCGAGCCCGGGCGGTGACGCGCGAGAGAGACAGCAGCGCAGTGAAGACGACGATGGAGCCGCGCATCTCGAGTGGGATAGACCAGAGGTGACTGTTGTAGGTGACCCAGATGGAGCCGTCCTTGAAGATAAAGCTGAAATTTTTAAACTCGACATACCAGTTCCACCACTCGTCGACGAGGCTGCCCTGCTGGCCGCAGCATGCAGTCCATACGCCGAAAACATGCCATGATGTGACGTACACAAAGGTGGTGACGATGATGGGGATGTATAGACGAAGCCAGCGGCGGAACATCGATGAGGCCAAGCAGTCGAGGAGGCGGAGGTGTTCGCCGGCTTGGATGAGGGAGAGTGGCTTGGCAGCGAGGACGTAGCCAGATATGACAAAAAATGTGGCCACAGCCATATGGCCGCCACCAAAGAAGTTCCGCACACCAGGGAGTGCAACAAAGTAATATCGGCCCTTGTATCCATAGCCGTTTTCGAGTGTCTCGTCATCGGGGTGACTGGCGACGTGGGACCAGAGCTCGTGGTGGTGGATGTAGACGAGAAAAGCGGCAAAGCCGCGCATGCCATCGAGGTAGGCCGTGGGACGGAGGTTCTGAGGGCCGGAACCGCCAGCGGTTCCGGATTCGCGACCTCCACTGCCACCGACTCCATTTGGGGACGTCCAGAGCAGCGAGCGTAGCCAGCGTAGATTCCGTTTCGCCGGGGCGATAGCAGTACCACCGGCTTCCCAGCTTGTCGACTGCCAAGGCATGAGTTCGCTGGCTTGGCCGGTCGTGCTGCCGCCATCGAGGAGGCCGTCTCCCAAATTCGAAGGCATTGAGAAGCAGCGTCGACGCCAGAGAGACCAGGGTATTTTGCCAGTACCTGTAGCGTGGGCGGGGAAGAGGGGTTGCGAGGAGCGGTCGAAAGGGCCAAATGTAAAATACAGGGTAAAGAATAAAGAATAATAAGAAGGCGGCAGGAGAAAAAAAGAGTCAGGTCGATGTGGTAGTAGTGGACACGGCAGCTTCTTCTACGCAATGCTGGCGGTGGGAATCTTTGTGCAGAGAAAGCAAACTAAGCAGCCGAGAGATCGACGCTAAAGTTTTTACGGGAACGCGGGCTTGTCAGCCGAGTGCCTCTGCACCGCTGTTCCTTGGTTGACCGGTTGGGAGTTGTAATCAGCAGGTTTTCTCGGCCAAGATGCAATATGTACATACTCTGAAGATTGCACCTGCAAGACACGTTAATCATCTCCCCCTTTTCGCCTCGTTGTGGTGTGCGAGTAGCGACGTATCTTAGTATGCGATACGCTGGTTGGCTGTTAGGGATCCAGTTTTAAAGGGAGCGAGTGAAACCAACAGGGGTATCAACAAAGTACTCGTACATACTTCGTACTTTTATCTGAACTCTTTGGAACAGTGCGCTGGCTCATTGTCGCCTTGTCGGCAGTGTTGTTTGTTGATTGTACCGGCATACTTCCAAGAGATATGGGGCTAAGACAAAGTCCCTTTACTTCTGATTACGAGTGAGGGGACAGTGGACGTTTCGTTGGACAAACTTGTGCAAGCAGAGACAGGACTTCCATGCCTAAGTAAATTGCGGATGCTGTAAATAGCCCAGTACATGAATAATATTTCAAGTACGGAGTACGAGTCATGCCGTCTCATCAGAAGCTGACAACCAGATACTTGTATCTAAAGGTACATCCGACACATAACGAAGTCGTTGGCGGCCATGTACGTACTCGTGGGGCAAGGAGGGGAGAACCAGTTGACACGAGTCAGCATGTGCCAGGAGAACCTACGTCGTACTCCGTAGGCATATTAGGGAAAAAATGGAAGCAGCATATTACGGAGTAGAGGATCGCGAACCTGCGAGGGTGCAGTCACCGGGGTAGGCTAGCCCGGACCGGCCGCGGTGGTCGATTCAGCTGCGATCAATATACATACTCCCTCATAATAATGTGTATCTTACTGCGTGCAATGCATTTACGAGTACTCCGTATGTCCTCGCTGTAAACTCAGTGTTGGTGGAGAAATATCAAGTAATACTCGTACGTCGGTAGGATACGAGTACACCGTACATGTACATACATACTCGTACAGTGGAATCCGGCACAAGAACGCAGAAAAAGCGAAGCTCTAAATGCACTAAGCCTAAATAATATATTTAGTGGAATCGGCCTGCCCCTTATTTTCCAAGGACGATACGGAGTATTTACGTCGTAGCTCTAGCCCAGGCCTGATTGGCCATTTGGCACACACTTGGCCCGGCCCCCTCGCGCTGGATTTCACTACCCGTCCCCATCCAGTAAGGGACCACGCCGTCGTTTCTCCAGCTGCTCGTAAAATCGACCGCTGGCAGTCGCCTACGAGTACGAGTACGAGCACTCTCCACACAGTGTTAGAAGCACACCTTGCTCGTAACTCGTACTCGTAACGGAGCAGGTCGCCATCGCGTTCCTCTTTTAGTATTACAGTAGCAAATTATCTTTTAACTTTCCGGAAGCATAAACAGTTAACTCGATTATCGAACCCGATCTACAAGTAAAATACAAACACGATAGAAGGACGACTACGATGTACGTACATGGGCACGACGTATTAGCAGGTGCTGAAAGCATATGCGTATCTCTGCGAACGTCCCCGAATACACTTCGAATACAATATGGAGCGCGTGGCCGCACTTGTATTCCACCCTACGACGTAGAAGTATATTACAGGCACCATTCATCAATAGGGCGCTGTGGCTGCGATAGCGTATACCGACGCATGCTAATATATATTTATCGCAATTAGACTTAAACTGTGCTTGCCGGCTGATCTCCACGGTGCTGACCCCATATTCGTGCTCATCCGTTGTACTCCGTAATCTTCGTACTCCGTACTCCGTACTTGCGCTCGACTACGTCGTAAGCACAGACCAAACGCACCAACCATGCTTTTATACGCAGATGCAAACGGGCTGGCAGAGGCAAGAGCGATGCTGAGACATTGGGCGATTACGAATAATATTGTCTTGTGCTTTTGTTGCCAGTCAGCAGCAAAACCTCGCTTGCAAATGGCACCCTTTTAACAGTCACTGAAATATTAATTTGTCGAGGAATGCAGAAGTATCTACGATTTTATACTAATGCGGCCTAGCACTACTCGCAACACCCAGCCAACAGGGATCTTGTCGAGGAGGTATGTGGCTTGTCTTGGCAGTTGATGTCCCCACTGTTAATACTTACACACCCCTCTCCCCTTTTCACTTGCGTCAGTGATGGGATGGCTTGCCAGGCTTGTGAAAAATCCTTTACGAACCACCACCCTTCTTAGTCGGCCCCTTCCTCTCCTCTCCTATTTTGTCTTGTCTTGTGTTTTTGTCCTGCCGCCAGCTCGGTCATCTGAATCTCGTCCGGCTGCGGTGAACGGCTTAGGGTAGCTCCCATCTCTCGTTGCGGCGCTCTCTCTCCCGAATCCATCGCTTCAGTCTCAATGTTTTCGCCTTCCTACAAAGCAGGCACAACCCTCTAGTGTTCGCACAACTCCTCGTCCCCCTCTTGTCCTTTATCGTCCAATTTGCCCGTTCGTCTCTGTCGACTCGCATCACCATGTCTCTCGACTCGTCCCGATCCTCGCCCCTACTTGAAAAGCTCACGCCGCCGGGTTCGCCACGATCGCCGACCTCCGCGTTTACCTCAAAGTTCCGGGCTCACATTCCATCATGGGTGCCCCAAGCATTCGTGCAGGCCGCTGAAGTAGCAGTGGCAACCCTCGGGCCGGTGCTGGGCCCTGCCCTCAGAACTCTATACTCTTACCTACTCTCATCTCTCTCGCTTCTCTCTGCCACCTTCAAACAATTTCGGCTTCGCAGGATGACAACCATCTACCTCGTTATCGTCGGCTTCTGCTTCATCATATACATTGGGTCCGGTCACTCAGACGTCCACCGCACAGCCCTCAGCCATGTCAGCCACATCAACGGCAAGACACATGCAGGTCTTGCCAAGCCTCGGCTCGACTTCCCGCATAAAATATGGCAGACCTGGAAAGTCAACCCTCTTGAATTCGAACAGCGTGACCGAGACACCTCTCGCTCGTGGCTCAATCGCAACCCCGATTACCGCTTCGAAGTGCTCACGGACGGAAACGAGTTGACGTATGTCGAGTACCACTTTGGACCCGAAGGCTTTGATCGCCCTGACATAGTCGACTTCTACCGCAATGTCCGCGCTACTATTGTCCGTGCCGACTTGCTGCGCTATATGATCATGTATGCCGAGGGTGGCGTCTATGCAGATATTGACGTCGAGGCCATCAAGCCCGTTGCAAGGTTCATCCCTGACCGCTACAACGTGCGGGATATCGATATGGTCGTCGGAGTTGAAATTGATGAGCCCGATTGGAAAGATCACCCGATTCTAGGTCCCAAGTCGCGCTCGTTCTGCCAGTGGACGTTTATGTGCAAACCGCAGATTCCTGTCATGATGCACCTCATCGAGCAAATCATGTCCTGGCTGAACGGCGTTGCCCAACGGCAAGGTGTGTCGATCTCGGAAGTTGTGCTGGATTTTGATGAGATCATTACTGGCACGGGCCCATCTGCTTTCACTGAAGCCATTTTGGCCTACATTAACGAAGGACGTGCTTCCAACAACGCTGTCTCGTGGGACTACTTTCATGATCTGAGCGAGTCTAAGCTCGTCAGTGGTGTCCTCGTGCTGACCGTCGAGGCGTTTGCCGCTGGCCAGGGCCACTCTGATTCTGGGAATCACGATGCCCGCTCCGCACTGGTTCGTCACCACTACCACGCTTCCAACTGGCCAAGTCGGCATCCCCGCTACAGACACCCGGTGTACGGCGAGGTGGAGAAGTGCAACTGGAATGACGATTGTGTTCACCAATGGGACTTTGATGTTGCCGCATTCAAGAACCTACCCGAGAGTGAGCAGCGTCGCTTAATCGAAGAACAAGAACGCAAAGAAAAAGAGGAGGCTGAGGCGGAACGCCGCCGGATAGAACAGGAGGAGGAACAGGAACGACTACGGCTGGAAGTGGAGGAAAAGCTACGGGCGGTGGCGGAAGAAGAGCGACTGAAACGCGAGCAAGACGAAAAGCTAGGTGGCCAGGTTGGCGTCCAAGAAGACGTCATGGGACTGAAGAAGGAGCGCAGGCAGCAAAAATGGGGCCAATGAGGCCCGCAGGTGCCGGCATTATCCAAACAACCTTGTTGTTTTCGCTATTCTCTCGGCAGTACTACGCCAGGGACAGTGTGAGAGGGCGGGAAATCGATCTACGACGATAGGAGACTACAAGCCTCTGCCTTTGCGGGGGAGTGGCGGGGCTTGTCAAGGATTCCTGGATTGGCCCAAGGGAAGGACTGTTCTACATATACTAATGCCTGGCCTCAATGGCCTCCACGATCTGTCCTTATTGGTTATATATTTTGGGGTAGGGGAGCGGGTGTGCCTATTGTTTACGGGGGCTTTGGGCTCTTTGTTTCTTGTCATACCCACTGCTTGCAGGGGTGCTTACCCCCTCCTTTTCGACCTGAACCTCCTCGTTCTTTTTGCCTACTTTTTTGTTTGACTACCGAGATGGGGGTGTGATTTTTGTGATTGGTAGGATCGGACGGCGTCTGAGGAATATATATACAACAAATATAATGCATATCAATCTGAGGCAGTGAAATTGAGCCATACTCTCTGACTTGTCTTGCAAGGATGATTTCGGGTAGTTAGATTTCTGATAGTGCGCATATTCGCTGGTTCGATTCTCCATTTCAAGGCAGGTAGTATGCTCTGCGCGGCTGATGAATGCTGAGACTATCTAGCCTCAATCGCCAGCGCTGGCGCCGCGCAGAATCGTTTTCTTTGGGGGGATCCAGGAGACACCTAGCACTACGGCTGTCAGCCTTGTGTATCCATGCACAGACGGGCCATGGGCCATCTACATAAGATAGCAATCCACATCTTATGCATAATCGTCGTCCTCCGATACGCGAGGGTTTCGTGTTGATGTATGTATCTCTTAATAACTCTTTTTAGAATCTGACGTAAAACGAGTACACCGCGCTTTTATAAAAAAAGAAGATTGCAGCTGCTCGTACAACTAATCAAGTTACAAGCGCCGAAGGTGACCTATTTCATAAGACGGCTATTAATACTGTCTCCTATTTGGCTTCTTGTTTTCGTGGAAGGAGAGAGAGTGTGGCAAATAATAGAATTTTAAACCCGATTAGCTAAAGCCTTTGCATAGTACGTGAGAAAGTATGCCCATGAGGAGAGAAATGTATCCTATCAAAGAAAATACACAACGGAAGCCTACAGGCCCTTTTTAATAAAAAAAAAGCCACCGTGCAGCAAGCAGAACGGCACAAACGTGGTACCCCTATGGACCTGGCCAGCACCGAACTGTGGAGCCCGCGCACACCCGTATCCTATCACCGGCTCTCCCTTTTAGGAAAAACATAAATAGTGTTGGCGCCAATCATTCTTTTTGACTTCTGGAAAAGGTCCTATCAAAGCCAATTCCTGGGATATCCGTCGTATATGCATATAAGGTACTCATGTATTGGCTCCAGTCTGCAAACAGCGCAGACAGGCGACCAGCCAACAACCTCACCAGAGAAATCGCTAGATCTCCTTAAGGCCTTTGTCACTTCTGAATCAGTACACTGCATCAGTATACATACTATTGGTTGTACTCGTACTGCATTGGCCTGGCACGGCTCTATATCAGCGGCAAAAAAATAGCAATGAAGGACCATGGCCTATGACTATTACTGTATGTAGTTTGTAGGAAGGCACATTGGGGAGATTTTAGCGTAATCGCGCTGCGTCAGATTACATAATACAGAATCAGCTTTTCCGCCAATGATGTTCCGTCTTCGCGATTCAGTCTCCGTGGCCCTCTTGACTTTCTTGACCTATGCATACCAGTGCCCGAGACGACCAAGGAATCGATATGGAAAATAATAGAACGCCCGAGGAGGCAACCCGAGATGCGGCGCAGGAGAAACGGATCGCCGGTACGTTGCAGCTGACTTCGCTCCACACCATTGGAAAATCATCTTCTGAGTGCATATTTGTCCGATACAGACCTGGGCTTTGTCCCAACAGCAGTCGTTTCCGGGGAATGGACTGTTGAGAATGCTCTCGATGCGATACCGACCGACAAGCCCAAAGAAGGCTCATACTCTCCCATCCCGTACTTCCATATCTTGGAACGACTCAAAACGACAAAGAGAGAGGGGTGGCGGAGATTTGGAATCACCCAGTGAGAGCCCAGCCACAGGACGAAAGGAGCCGCGTAGCTGACACTGGCAGCTGCGAGTCTATTGCGGATCACATGTACCGCATGTCACTGATCACTATGCTGGCCCCCCCGTCGCTCTCATCGCGACTTGACATAACGAGGTGCATGAAAATGTGCCTGATCCACGATATGGCGGAGTCGCTCGTTGGCGATATTACGCCGGTCGATGGCGTTTCCAAGCCAGAGAAAAGCCGTCGTGAGGCTTCAACGATGGACTACGTCACCAGAACGATACTTGGCAACGTGGGTGGCGGCGTTTCGGGACAGGACATTCGCGAGATCTGGCAGGAATACGAAGACTCGAAGACACCAGAAAGTCACTTCGTTCATGACGTCGACAAGTTGGAACTCCTGCTGCAGATGATTGAATACGAGAAGCGTGCGGAGGGGCAGCTAGATCTCGGTGAGTTTGCTTATGTGGCCACGAAAATGCAACTCCCGGAAACAAAGGAGTGGGCAGAGCAGGTCTTACAAGAACGCCATGAGTTCTGGGGCAGCCAAAAGCATCTCAGAGGCGACCAGGGCGTTGCGGGCGGTGTTTCTGCGGCGCATTCTGAACAGCAAGATGCATACTATCTGCAGAACGGAGATGGGGAGGGAAGAAAGTGATGGCAGGCAGGCGCATAGGTGGTACGATGGCCATAGAATGTGAGATCTTGCCCCCACGGGCCATTTCATTACAGGGGATAATTTATTCCGATTACATAAGTAAGATCGTGATTGCTAGGCAACACTCCATGAATGGTGCTATTTATTTACTCATACGCCTTGCTTGTTTCACTCGTACAAGTAGTCGTAGGCGTACTCAGCTCTACTCGTAGGAAGTACGTATTCATTCGCAGATGTAATGTGGGAGCGGATCGACAAACATCACTTAGTATGTACAGTACAGCGTCTGGGTTGATCCGACGTGCACACAATGGCCATTGTCTGAGATAAACAATCGTGGCGGTGCTTGCTTATGTGTGGCGCTCTCGGTCCTTCATTGTCCTATGTACAATCATACTCCCGCCTGCTCTGGAAAGATTTCTGCCTCCATCGACTGGGCGGAGTAAAACTCCCCTGCATTGCTTGTCGCCGTCCAACCGAATTTGACGCGCATACCCATCGCGACCCGAGTTTGACGGCTCCCAACGCGCACCGCATCTCGTCGTTTTGCGTTTATTTATCAGCAATCATCCACCGCGTTTGCGCCCGTGCCTCTACACCTGTGCCTCTGCGCCCGTGCTGCTGCGCCCGTGTCTCTCCGCATCGGCCAGCCGCCACGATGTCTTCTCCAAAGCCCGACTTCCATATCCCAGGCGCATACCACTTTGATTCCCCACCGTGGCCAGCTGCAGCCCTGGGCGCAAGCATATTTCTTCCCCCGTCGTCACCGTCGATGTCGAATTCTGCCATGAACTTGGACAAGTCGACAACAAGCCTCTACTCGGATCTATCGACATCGGCGACGACGAAGAGGAAACGACCTGTGAACGACTCTAGGGAATCAACACCGATCGCAGAGTGGCAAAGCATGAGCGCAGAGATAACGTGCGAACAGCCCCTACCAACCGACGGACGTGGAGGCATTCGATACACACTCGCCGGCCAGATTGAGAACTTCGACACACCATCGGGTGCCATGGAGGACAGCACCTACTCGGATATCGAATATCGAAGAGCTCTCGGCCCAACAAGGCTGCGCGAAATCAGGGACGGCGCAGGCCGCCCTGGGGTGGACCGCATTCCCGAGGTAGCGAATTTGGAGCACTGGACGATTCTACAAGCTTTGGGGAATGTTGTCGGCCGTGTTTGGGAGTTCTGCAAGGGAGGGGCTTTTAGCGGATTTCATGCCGGAGGCGGCGTGGGGTACGACTGGGATCAAGGGAAGCCGGCTGTCGAGAGTGCGTCGGGCGACCACCAAGAGGAGTCCACGTGGTGGCCAAATCCGAATGAACACGAACCCGATCGCAGCTATAATCTGGGTGATCGTGAGCCTGATCTGGAGGCCAGTACTGGAGGGGGCAGGAGAAAGATAGGGACGCCGGAACTGAGAGGTCGACGAGCGGCAAAGAGGCGGCAGGTTGGTTCAGCCGGCGAAGAGCTCGGACGCAACTGGGTCATCGTGGACTCTGAGCGAAGGGATAGCCAACGGCGAGGGACTACCAGAGCACGCACGCCGGTATGCAGAACAGGTATGGCAAAGACATACACATCCGACACGACGCTGCGCCGAATTAGTATGCCCGTGTCCCGGCTCGGAGGCACGCCGGCACAGGCGACCTCTAAACGGAGTGCACGGGTTTCGCATGCGGGCAGTCCGGGGCTGTCGCCACGCCAGCCGGCAAGCTATGCATCTGCACGGCCCAAGGCATCAGACTTCGGTGTGCATGACGCCAACGGCCAGGCGGCCAGCCGCATTCCAGTGGTGTCCAGGTGCGACGGAGCAACAAACCCCTTTGCACGCGCAGCATCTCCAAGCACGGGGAGCCGAGCCAGAAGCAGGCATGGGCTTGTACCGTCATCACCCACAACTAGCAGGCCCGGCACTGCCCACAAATCGCATCGGCGCGGCCACAGTACGGCTTCGATTACATCGCTTTCTCGCAAGGGAACTGCCCTCGAAACACTTGGGAGTACCATTGATGCTAGTCCGCGGCTGGATGAGGAAGCAAGGCAGCTGGCTGCCCGTAGGGCAGTTGCCGAAATTGATGCTGACGCAAAGATGGAAGCGTTTAGTCAGAGGTTACAGGCGATGATCCGCCAGGGCAAAGAAGCCCTTGGGACGGCATTTGAAATAGATGGCGATGGCGAGCACGAAGGCTGGATGGACGATGATTGATACCACCGTTGCGGCACAGGTCCGTTTGTTTGTTTTGTTTTCACCTTATTCTTTTCAAAGAACAGCGCTGTCTTGTTAATATCAGTATGTCCCATAATAATTTGATAGATTGCTTCGGGTTGGGACGGCCGGGACAAGCTGGCTCGATACACAAAAGCTCAAAAACACAAAAACGTCCCTCCCTCAAAGCGGCAAATAATTAAAGCAGATAACTCCTACATTGCGGTGACAGACCCTTCATGATACAGGCACCCTGACTACCAGGCCGTCCATGTTCGGACCGCACAATTGCTGTCCATGCCGGGCGACCGACCGATACAATGATGCTGTCTAAATTACTCCGCGACCTCTATACCTAGACGGGCTAGCGGAATCGTAAGGTCGCCTGGGGTCCTGGTTGGATGTTGCTGTCCACTTGGCCTCGGAGTGTTCTGGTTTCGTTCAGGACATTTTCCAACTCCTCCTTCAGCCGGGCGTCGCGTACAGGGGACATAATGTCTAGCACTGTGCGCTCTGCGCGGCCCATAAGGTCCACCACCCACTGAGCCATGCCACCATCACTTTTGATGCCTCCCAGGCCGCTCAGCTCCAGCTCGTGGCACCAGAGGCTTGTGACTGTATTGATCCATTCCACCACTGCCTTCCTCCGGCGGCCGGTGAAAGGAACTTCCTGTGCGTCAAGAATCCTCTCCAGGACGCGGAGAATCATGGCATGCGAGACCCGTAGCTGCACGAAGAGTAAGACAGGCCAAGCGCCATTGGCCCCTATGCTGGCGTCTTGTTGCTTAGTCAGCGCATACTCGCATACAATTGTCAGCAACACATCAACTGGGAATATGAGCGAGTCCAACGATGTGCGATGTGCAATTGTCTGGATCTGCATGGACACCGCTTCGTATGGTAAGGGCGGAGGCCCCGTGGCCGAGACAGCATTGCTGCCGTCCTTGCGGGCATAGCGAGTCTCTTCGTAGGCAGCAAGCCGCTCTTCCACGTCCTCGTGTGTGCTGTTGATGAGCTGCTTCCAGGTGTCGGCGATAACACGGGGATTGTGGTAATCAGCGGCATTGAATATGAGCAGACATAAATCGTAGTAGCCAGCTTGATCAGCATATCCGTTGAACAGCTATTACTAGGTTAGTTTCAGTCGGAAGTTCTGTCGAAACCAAAAAAAAATACCTCTGATAGACCCAGTACTGGCCCATCGAGATCCGTTTGAATCTCGATTTTGCGAGCATCAGGGATGCGAGAGTCTGCGAGCAGTCTTTCTAACAGGTCATCCTGGACATGAGCGATATCAAGAAGCTCCGTAACCTCGTGGTTGAGCTGTTGCTGCTTCTGACTGCTGACGCCTGCCGTCGACACACTGGCATTGGCCTTGGCCCGGCTGAGAAGAGTGATGCGATCCTTGATGGTGATGTCAAAGCTCGAGGCGGCAAGGTTGTACTGCACGTGGGCAGCGTCAAAAAACCGGCTTCGATGCGTGTAGAACCGACACAAGAGGTCGGCGTGGCTGGCGTCTACCGAGGCAAGACGCTCGAGGAAGTTGACAAGGTGTGGCGAGTCGATGGATAGAAGACGATCCGTCAGGCCCTGCTCGATGTACCACCCATACAGGTCGGAGTGGAAGACCTCATCAGTCGAGTCGTTAACGACCGTGTACGCCTCCATCCGCTTTGTTGCTGCGAGCGTGGGCCGGCCATCGACCAGCTCAGGTTCTGCGGCCGAGTCATTATCCAGCTGACCCAGCACCGTGTGTATGAGATCGTAGCACTGCTTCCGGCTCTCCCATTTGCTTTTCCTCGGGTCGCTCAGAGATTTGCCGTCGTTAATCCACGCCAACGCTGCGTTGCCCCTGTCTGATTCTCGGGCGACAGCAAGACACAGCCGGATCGCACCGGCGTAGTATTTGAGCAGCACATACTGCTTGACAGCGGCGGTCAGATTCAAAAAGGACAAGCTGCCAGCAACCCGCTCGAAGAGATGCAGGCTCTCATTCAGGAGATTGCGCGCAACACTGGGTGAGTTGGCCTGTTCCAGGGCTCTCTGAAGCTGCTCTTGGGCCTTAAACACCACCACATCGTCAGGGCTGCAGAAGCTGCCACAACGTCTGCGGAGAGCATCTGCCACCGTCTCAACATTGGAGCCACTCTCGATGTTGCGATTGACAATCGCCTTAACCAAAAGCTTGGCTAGCTGCTTTCCCTCTGGTTTGGAAAAGAGGCTCTCAAATGTCAAGGCGCGCACGTCTTGCCGGGTGGCATCATCTAGTCTGACGTAAATGTCGGAGACACGCTCATCGAAGAGCATGAGCACGAACGATATGCCTTCTGAAATACTCTCCATCAGTTTCTGCAAGGCATGCAGGGCTTGGTGCTCGGCCTGCAGGGCAATCTCTTCATGCCTTGTGGCACCGCGGAGCTCCGCAGGCCCCGACAGACCCTGGATTGAGCCAGTATTGGCCTTGAGGAACGTGCGCAGCCGCTCCAGATTCTCTTGGGCAATCGTGAGCTTGTCGGTCGGTACCGTGGATCGAACCACAACACCCGTGGGCGAGAAGTCTCTAGTAATCACTTTGGCGCCCCACAACGTCCGTACCAGTCGTGTCAGATACAGGACTAGAGCATCATGGCGGGAAGACAGCTTAACAGAGTCCACAGTGACAGTGTTGCCATCAGTCTCGGAGACCGTTGGCTGCCCGCCATAGTTAACGAAGGCAACCTTGGCGCGGTCTTCTGTGGCCTGATCGACAGCACGGCTAGTGCCAGCGCGGAGGTCGCTGCCTTGACCACACGCTACAGCTAGGGTCGTGGAGATCGTCTCGACGCGTCCATAGAGCTGGATGAATTTCCGAATTTCCTTGTCGAACATGTCGTCGCTTCCAAAGGATCGGATGACGGTAGCAAAAATGTCTACCAGACGACGCCGACGAATTACGTGAATTCCGTCGTTCGTCATGACGGCAAATTCGCTAGGCGGAGAGTCGAACTGTACAGCCAGTTCGTTGCCAAAGCCCAGAGGCTGCTTCGTCGCTGCAAAGGGCCTTGTAATGAGACCAACGTCCAGCGCATCCTTCGCCCTTCCAAGCGAGATCCAGTTTCCATGCTCATAATATTTCAACGCAGAGGCAGGAGTTGTCATTTGTATCTTCCCGGTTTCCGGTGCAGATGCGAACAGTCGTACGTCTTGGCCACCGACGAAGTCGAAGAAGAAGCCAGGTGCAAATCGACAGCCCTTAATTGTCGGATCCAGGGCTTGCGACTGCAGGTCGACCATGGCATCCGCGGATCCGCTAAAGCCCAAAGTCCCGGTGGTCGCGGCAGACAGATCTCTTGGAGGGAACTTGACAAACTGAACCTGCATAGATTGGGGTGCCGTATTGGACGAGTTCATCATGTATGAGGCCGAGCTGGTCGCACTGAGAAAGAGACGACAGCCAGTGCTGGTAAGCGCCATCAGGTGAAGTTTTGAGGCCTCCTGTGCCGAAATCGGACTTATTCCGATGATAGAAACACGGTCCGTCAGAAGGGGCGATGAGTTGATCATGTGTGTGATATCTCGGAGACAGTGGTTCTTCTCCTTCTCAATGACCTTAGTGAGCTTGTCGGGGTCCTCAATGTGATACGTGCGGATGGTAGACTTGTTGGACAGCGTGTAAAGCAAGTTGCGAGAATCATCGACGGCCATCTGCACAAGGACCTCTGAGTTTCTCTGCGACCAGAAGTCAAGATTGGCTGGCAGGGCCGGAATGACGGACGACCAGCCCGGATGACTGTGATTGCATCGGCCTACACGGTTGGAGAACCACTTTTCTTCCTGCTGGTAGTATATCTCGTGCACATCGGTATCGTTTCGGCCGCCCAGAAAGATGCGGCCAGTCGACGTGCCCACGATAAAGGCCACATTGGCGCCGCCGCGATGTATGGACATCTTGGTCTGGTACAAGGAAACCGTCTTTGAGCCGGCCGGAGTGTTGGTCGCTTCGACACCTAGAAGGATGATGTCCACCTCTGTAGCCACCACTAAGACGTGGCTTATCTCTTTGACAAAGACGCCTGGCTTAGGGCGCACAAGGCCGACTGCCGTGATAGCATGCGGCTGGTCCTCGAAGCCGACAAGCTCGGGGTTTGGCTGCGTGTAGTCCCATAGGAAGAGGCTGCTGTCGATACAAGCGTAGGCATGGTTAATCTCCGGGAAGAGACCCATGAGTGTGACTAGCTGAGACACGTTGTATCGTTCGAAAATCTGTTCCGGGATAGGAAACGTCTGGACCTTGTGGAATGGCGCCCACGGCGACTCGACGCCGTGGATGTCATATTCCGAGGACGCACCTGCTGCGATGGGAATATCAATATTAGCAGATCGACCTCGCATTGAGAGAAAACACCATCGACAAGGCGGGCTACTCACGTCGGCAGTACGAGTCTAGGTCTGGGTAGCTCTCGTCGAGCTGCAGGACCCGGTTGACAGACCCGGCTGCTTTGAGAATGGGAGAAAGCGGAGGCGGAGCGGGGAGAGCTGCAACAGTCTCTACTTGATGTTGAACTAACGGCTGACCGCGCACCCAATTTGAAGAGCCATTTTTGTCGGGCGTTGGCGCCACCTCGAAGAACGATCGACCGGCATCGAGCCTCGTCGACTTGGCCGGCGTTGCAAAAAACGCGCCTGGGATCGGACGCCCAGGAGTGGCAGCCATCCTATCGTGCAGCCTCCACGAGGGAATAGAGATTATTGAGTGAAGTGTCGACCGGCTTCGTCCTTGAGTAGCAAGAGAGCTGTCGTAGATCGAGGGCGTCGACTCGACCGAGCAGCCAGCGAGGCGAGACACCACAGAATAGCGGGGGTCCGTTCACCTGGAGGATCTGAAGGTGTGACCGGCGACGATGAAAATTGGGCGCGCTTGTTGGTCGTTGTCCTAGGGGATAGAAGGTATACGGACTGAAATTTTGAAGCAATGGAGAGTCGGACTTTTCTGAGCTCGAACGCGACGTTGTCACGAAAACGCGCTATGCCACAATAAGAAATCCATTTTTAGTGGGCCAACCCAGCTCCAATCATATTTTGTACATACAGTACCGTTCTCCGTACTGCAATACATACATAATCTTTGCACTCAGCCGCTCGATATTGATGCCTTACTCGTACTATTGGCCACTGCTAATGCTACCTACTGCTAATGCTACCTACTCCTTAGGGCTTGTACTCCGTAGTGGCTCGAGATGTGATCCATGCTTCCCAAAGTCGGTATTCTCCATATTCACTGGGCCTTCTTCGCCTCTCGAGCCGCTTTCCGGAGAGCTCTAGTGCGTATGTCCTTGTGCATCTTGAGGTTGTACCAGATGCCAATGCTGCTCCCCACACCAATGGTGCTCTCGACAGCCCACTGCATGATAGCATGGGTCCAGAACGGTGTGTAGGTGTACGCAAACGCTTGCGACCCGCTGCCAATTTTCCCGAGCGTGGAACGCACAAAAGCCTTTGGATCGGGAATCAAAAGGCTTGGGCGGCGCACTTTGCTCATGGCTGACACGACTAAGTAGCTCAGTACGAGGTAAGAATCGACGCCGCTGGGCTTGAGTTCGGCCGCTAGGGACGAATTCCACTGTTGTAGGAAAGCCTTGCTGCCGCTGTATGTGGCGAGATACGGCGTCGGCATCCAACCGCCAAAAGAGCCCATCGTTAGGATCAAGCCGCGTTTTCGTCGGACCATGCGAGGCGCAACAATCTGCGTTGTCTTCAAAGTGCCTAGACAATTGATTGTGACGACCTGCTGCAGCTCGTCTTTGGACGTTTCGAGGAACGGCACAGGGATGCTGTGGCTCTGTCCAACATTATTTATCAGTACTGCGATATCAAGATCGCTGACAAGTCGTGCCAGTTTCTCGTAATCTGCGTCGTCGTCTTTGGAAAAGTCCATGGCAAGCACCCTTGTTTGAAGGCCCGAGGTCGCGTATTTTGACAGGAGTGTCTGAGAGAGTGTATCGAGTTTCGATTGTGTCCGAGACACGAGGACAATATTGAAGCCTTTCGACGCCAGCTGCGTAGCAAACTCTTTACCGAGACCGTCAGAGGCACCCGTCACAACGGCCCAAGAGTCCTTGCCGCCATACTTGCGGATCTGAAGTCACAGCTATTAGCCGACGCCAATGGACTCTAATTAAGCGCCTTAGGTTGGGGAACTTCTCACGTTCGTCCCGCTGAGAATGAAAAGGCTGAAGAAAAATCGAACGGCCGAAACGACCTTGATTCCTAGGTAGAGCGCGCCGATGAGCGCGAGTGCGCCTTGCACAGGCTGGGGAACCGAGCTAGCGCATATTTTGAGAGCCTCCATCGTCGTGGAGCAGGATTAGGAAGAGGTAAATTTGTTTTGTTTGGAGGAAATTGAGCTGGATAAAATGGTATTTATGATACTTACTCGTAGCTTGTACCCCACTATCTGACACGGGCCTACGAGACCCGTGTGAGTATTGTACTCATGCAACAATACGCACTGTGTATATTTGCAATTCCCGCGCCCCTTTTCATCCTGCGCTTCCGCATCTGCAACTACATTCTTGAAAAATACTCTTGCAGCAAAATGGCGGACGCCAACACGATATGGGAGAACCTCCCATCCTACTTCCCGCCTACTGACCAGGGCCTCCTGCCTTACTACCTCTTACTGGTGTGTTACTGAGGCTGTTTTGTATGACGTTTGCTTGAATCTAATGGTTGAATACGTGGATAGGTCGGGGTGGTTTCAGTCGGAAACTCAATCCAGAATCTAGTCACGCTACACTACACCCGACGCATATACAATGGCACATTTGTTCAGAACCCGTCACTCTCTCAACAGCCGGACATCAGCCAGGAGGACAGCGTCAACAAGCTAATTCCTACGACCGGGAAGGGACAAGATCAAGTGACGCCACTGGCGGCCCGTGTTTTCGGAGTCTGGACCATGCTGGCCGGCATCATCCGCATATACACCGCGCGCGATGTCCATAGCCGGGGCTTGTATGAGCTCAGCTTGATCACACATGTCGTTGCGGCAATCCACTTCAGCACTGAGCTTCTTGTGTTCAAAACGCTGAAGCTGACAGGGCCGCAGTTCTTCCCGCTGGTGGCTGGATTCGGAGGCACGATTTGGATGACGCTTCAGTACTCCCACTATGTCAATAATTAAATGCAGCGGTGGCTCGAAAATAATAAGGATAGGCTACAAAACATCGGCGTGCTTGTGCCCAGCAGACTGGCTTCTCACTGAGTCTTTCGATAGAGCGGCCCTGCACAGCTCCGGAGCCGGGCGGCAGCCTGTTCGGGTGTGATATCGCGTTGCGGCTCGGCCATGAGCTCGTATCCTACAAGAAACTTGCGAACGGTCGCGGAGCGGAGAAGTGGCGGGTAGAAATGCACATGAAACCAACTGCTTTCCGCCTCATCCACCGAACACTCTAGTGGCGCCTGGTGAATGCCGGAGCCTGCGGGGAAGCGGGTTTGTAAATTGACTCGTCGTTCCATTTCAAATGGGATGTAGAAAAGCTTACTATAGGGAAAGCTTGTCTCAAAGAGATTGTCATATCGCCGGGTGACCTCTTGCATGGCGTCTGCAAGCAGCAGTCGTTCTTTGCTGGTGAATTCGACAATGGCGCGTACATGTCTCTTTGCAATAATCATGACCTCAAATGGCCATACAGCCCACCAGGGACAGACGACTAGAAAGGCGCTGTTTCCATATACGACTCGTTCCGCCTTGCTGAGTTCGAGCTGGACGTAATCACCGAGCAGATGGCGGCCCTCATTGGCAGCACGGTATTGGCTCATCTGGCTAAGCTCCTTCTCCGGCTCTTGGGGTAGACTGGACGTGGCCCACACCTGGCAGTGAGGGTGTGGATTTGAGCATCCCATCGCGCTCCCCTTGTTTTCAAAAATTTGCATGTATCGCAGCTGGGCAGCAGGGGGGGGGATGGCACTGTACTTGGATGGCGATACGGTGCTGAGAAAGTTACCGGCAGCCGGGAAGATGGGACTCGAAGGCGACACGTGGGCAGCGTAGATTCGAGACCAGGCGAGTATGATAGGCAAGATGTCTTCGGCAGGCATATCGGCGAGGGTCAGGTTGTGCTTCGGGGAAAACGTGAGCACATAACATGTTCCGGTGGTGGGCTCGGCACGAAGCAGCAGAGTCTCGAGGCCTTGGGTGGCTGTTAGCGAACAGGTCTTAAGGGTCACGAAGGAGCTGTGAGATATGGAGAGGAAAGACAAGTCAAGGTGTACTGTTCGTGATGGCGGGCTTGTAGTCTTGCTGCTCCTCCTTGACCGCGCTGTAGTCGTTGATGAAGACAAATGTGCTTTCGTAGGCGGGGTTGGCAACGCCCTGCGCTCTGGTGTTACCAGGACAGAGATAGCATTCTGGGTCATAGTCTGGCAATGTGTTTTTCACAGCGGCTTCTTGCTGGCCCCTGGAGACGGTAGAATGTCAGTCGACGAGTCATTATTGTGTGATTACTTCCATGCGGGCCCATACTGACAGCCAGGGACGCTTGGTCCTATGAGGAGAGACAAGCAGCCATGCGCCAGACAGTGGATTGTATCGGCGATGGGAAATATCGTTGAGGACGTTTTGCGACATACTGGCTGACCGGAAACGAGTGCCTTGGTTCTACTCCGTGCATTTGAATAGAACGGAAGGTGTTACGAGTTCGTGTGTAGGCCACTTTTTTGAGGGGTAACTAAGATAAGATAGGTACTCATACGAGTGCTGAATCTTACAGTAAGAATGCACCAACATACCGCCACTCACGAGGAAAGATGGTTACAAACAGATACTTGCTAATACAAGAGGCAATCACCTAACCGAAAAAAAAACCCCGTTTCAAATTATTGAACCGCCTTCTTTCTTTTCTTTTCGCAAATTTCGACTATGCACACAAGCGTCAATTGCCGACGATAAAAGTTGTCTACTTTGGGAACTTCCCTATTATGTAAGTATCTTACGTGGTACTTGAAGGTCGCATAATAGTACCCTATTATGATTTAAGCTAAGAGCAAAGAAGGGGCGACCGTAGATAGTACGGAGTACAAGTTCCGTATTCAGTGAACAAGGTACCCGAAATGACACGCCTGATTCTGAAGAGTTTCTAGATTATCATCCTGATTCCATATATTCCGGGATAACTAAATATAACTCACAGTAAAAGGACCAGAGAATTGACCGGTGTCTAATATGCAAATATATGGAGCCCCCTGGGTCTTACAATCATATATTTTAAGCAGCAGTCTCAGAGATGGCGGTGGCGTTGCAAGAGAGGCGCTCAATGGTGAGGTGACCACCCATTGGGACGATGTTGCCCGTGTTGTACTCGTTAGGGAAGGGTATGCGGTCAAGGGGCAGGTCCTCGAAGGGAATGGCGAGTCCAAGAGCAGCAAGAACGGGAGTGATGTTGGTGTCGTGACAGCTTGAAGCGTTAGTGGAGGTAAGAGAGCTTGAGATGGACATTGGCTCTCACAAGTTGAAATAGAGCTTGCCAGCCTCTTCCGGGCCCTCGTTCAGCAGCGAGAGAGAGGCATTGGCGTAGACTGCACCGACGGCGCGCATGTTTTTGTCGCCCGGGCCAGAGCAGTAGTAATAATTGAGGTCCTGGGTATAGCCAAAGGCGACCCACTCGTCGAGCGTGAAGACGCTGACCCAGTCAGAATAGCCGCGAACATTGAGCTCGTAAGCGGTCATCTGCATGAGGTTGTAAATGTCGCTACTGTCCAGGTTGAGGCCGGTGACCTCGGAATTGAGCCGCTTCGCTGCGACCTTAAACTGTGGCTGGATGTTGGTCAGGCTGCCGCAGACGGCTGTGTCGTTGTCGCTGATGCAGGACGGCGTGAGGCTGTTAGCGCCCATGTACGACTCCTCGGGGATAATGTTCATGGCGACGACATCGGTGTAATTCCAGCCAAAGAAGCCCTCGCCAAAGTGGCGTGCCGTCTGGGAAAGGTTAGACGATGTGGGTAACGTGGGAGAGGAAGGAAGAGAAGACATACCATTAGAATACGCTCGTAGCCGGAGCTGAACATGGGAATGGTGGCATTCTCAGTCGGCTCCCAGAGATGGCCGTAGCGGACGCCGTACTCAGCACCCTGCAGGTAGCCGTCAAGGAGGCCCGAGTATGGACCATTGTAGGACTCGAGGGCGATGTAGTTCGTGTTAGGGATGAAATATTTCCAGCTGTTGAGGAACTCGAGTGAGTTCTTAAAGGTGGTCGTGTTCGTGCCGTAGATCTTGTCCAGAGACGTCTGAAAGTTGGCAGCCGGACCAGCATCCGGCCAGCGCTCGCCGTGGCGCTTGAGCATGATGACCTGGTCGACGGCACAGCTGTCAGGCGGATCACGGCCGATGCCGTACGAGTCCCGGTTAGAGTACGGGCCCTGGCCGCCAATGTGCTTCAGCGGTGAGTAGCCTGTGTGGTCAGATTTAAAGCACCAGAATTGAATAGACGGGAGTGAGGCATACCATCAAGAAAGTCCTGTGCATACGGCTTCGAGAACGGGTAGCGATACTGGGTGCCCTGTAGATTGGCCGTGTAGGCTGACGCAATCTGTGCGGCACCGGCAAGGGCTACAACAACTGATGTTGCGAGGGGAGCCATTGTATAACGCGTGGAGACACCGGACAGTACAGATTGGGATGTTGCTTGAAATCTAGGATTGCTGGGGCTATGTCGGGTCGCTTGGCGGCGGCGTATGTATACGTTCAAAAGCTGCCATGCGGCTGATCGTCTGAGAAAAGTTCATCTCTTGCTTCAACAGCACGTGCGTCCCCTCGGCCCGGTGATAGGCGCCCGGCGACATGCTCGTCCGATCACCAACACCATCCGGCGAGTGCGGCCGAAAGCCCGGAAACCTCCAACATTTCGAAAAAGAGGGGCTTGCATGTGCGCGCACTGAAAATGACCGTTTGCTTTCGCTGACCGAGACTGCTGTGGTTGTTGGGGTCTGCCTGCATGGCCCCTCAATCCTTCGAAGCTCTCTGGTGCCACTCGTAGTCTAATAAGATAGGTATTGGTTAAAGAAGCATTCCACTTCCTTAGTTTCAATTCGTCAAGAAAGTACTCCGTAAGGCACAAGCACCCGATCGGCGGGACGTGCGCATAAGCAGTCTAAAACCCTTGCGCTATTGCGGAACCATTGGCGCTATGTCAGCACGTGTAGACTTTCTCTGTTCTCGACTGGACAACTTCTTCTACGATATGACGGGACAATGTGTTTGTCCGGGATAGGTTACGCGTACAAGTACGATCACTTACCACTTTAGGATTGCAGCTATGACTGGCCATCCCAACCACCGCATGCGCGCATGATCAGCGGTTCGTCGTGTCTCGGCATCCGTCAATTCCGGGAACAAGCAACCCTTTGCTCGGCTCACGTGGACAGACCAACGCCAGCACCCATCATCCACAGGAACTGTGCCCGTATAAAGTACAGAATCGAATGAGGCACGTGTCGCTAGTGCGGGGCACTAGCTAGACAAGCTTTCGGGAGCTACGTGCCAGGGTTCCCGCACAGCCACCAACACAAATTCTTGGACGCTTATGTACAAGCATCTAATAAGTTGAAGATGAAATAGGTACGCGCCGTAGTTGGCGTATTATTGTATGCCTCGAGCCCTGACTAACCCTCTTCCCCAAGAAAACAATATCCATTTTAAAGGCTCATTCCGGATGGCTAGCAATCCATATAAGACTTCAGCTCGGACAAAGCTTACCCTTTGGCGGCCAGCTCCGCTCTGTTACCAAACGCTGGCCACGAACCGGGCATTGCGACTTTTAAAATAAATATAAGATGTGTCGGCTAGGAAAGGCTTGACAAATGATGTACATACTTGTGCTTAATTTTCTGTAGTGAACAGGGACAAGGTCCGAAAAGCAGCTGATCAAAGGATACCTGACGTAGCAAGTCCTCGTACTTTTGGGGCACAGCACAAACACCTAAGATATAAAGAAATGAACCTGCAGCCGCCATTCAAACAGCGTTGCCTTGGTACCTGAATACATCGGGTACCGTCCTGGTCCGTTGAGTTCTGCTTGGCGAGCCTCTGCGTTGCCAATTTGTTATACTTCCTTTCAAAGCTATGTCATTGCTTTCCCATAGATGTGTCATGGAGTGCCGCTACACTAATCTTGCCTACAACGCGAGCTATAAGAAGCTTAGGGAGAACATCGTCCCTTTTTCACAAGCCACTGTTCAACGAAGGTATGCAGTAATCGCAGCAATAATAACTGGGTGGCCTCATTAACTTGAAATAATAATTATGACTAGGCAGTAGGGGATGCAAGACTGCCAACAAAAAGCATACATAGGTCTCTAGCCGGTCCTGTACATGAGTAAGCTACGCCTATGCCGGACTTGTACTGTCCTCTTTCTCGAATTGTAACATGCTGCTAGAGCGAGGCCAGTACGAGTAGACTTAGGCCTAAGCTCAGTGGTTGTTAAGTACGCCGTCGCTGCAATAAATGCCAAGTCTGCCACCGTATAAGCTGTTTAAGGATGCGATTGTAGGAATTTAGTATCTACTCGTAGTGAATATATATTGGCGAGGTATAATTCAGCGTACTTGATAGAGTAGAGCATTCTGTCCTCTCGTTGATTTAACACCTAGGCCGTAAGTATCCACTAATAATATGAATACTTGCTGACAGGCTTGGGTAATGTTAATTAAACACCAGCCACGATAGGCGTTGTAGAAGCCACACCACTACGGAGTACTGTAAAGAAGTTCAAATACTCAGCACGTTAGCCCCTTTTGCTAGTTTCCTTCCTTCATCTACGGAGTACTCCGTAAGTCTATCAGTCTAAAACGATACGTGTACGAGTACTTACGTGTCTAAGCACGATATTTATACTCCTTCCCTGCACGAACTGCGGCAATACCCTTCTACCCGGCTATGGCCTGTGCGCGTCGCCTAAAGTCCGCACTAGCGATATCAAGAGCACTCCGTGTAAGTTAACTTTTATTTTATGGCGGCCGTCAATCTGTGGCGCAATTGATATAAAAAAAAAAGATACATACAAGTAATAGCACTTCTACTTGTAAACAGACGAACAAATCTGGCTTTGTCAAAACACATGACAATTCCTGCCACATACGGATTTGGCTTCGTACGACGCAATGGCCCCTGTTTACGGGCGATTGGCGCTATGGCTAGCAAATTATACACTCCTTACGAAAGATGTGATATATTCAGTTGCCAACTACGGAGTACTTTGTATGTAAAGGCAATAACACACACACCAGGTGGAGGATGATATTCCAGTGAAATAAATGACCACAAAAGGCTATACAAATGGCAGCCACCGTCGCCCTAAAAGAAGCCAGTCGCGAGTGCGACCCAAACGCTCTGACAAATAAATGCGCATGAACCGAGGCAGTTCATGAATGTACCCCTTGGAATCCTTATAAAAACAGTTTTAAAACGCCCTACTTTTGTAACCGGTTGTAGGAATGGGCTTTTCCAGCTTAACACACCAAAGGAATAAGTCTTCCAATGGCAGTAGCGTTAGAAAAAAACGATTACACAGCCAAGACATAGCCACAACGCCCGTAGCCGCCAGCGCGTCAAGGAAGTAGTGATTCGCTGTCGCCACGATGATTAAGAGGACGAAGCACGGATAAACAACGCTCAGAACGGCGAGGAACATTTGTCGGGATCCGAACTTGCGCTTCTCGTAGAGGTTAAAGCCATGGCGGAAGACGCCTGAATGGTACAGCAACACTGTTCCAATGCAGAATGCATAGCCGAAATGGAGCGACGGAAACGCAGCCAGCTGGTTGAAAAATTTGCCAGTGGCCCAAATGGATTCAGCATCCTCGCGTCGGACCGTGTCGAAGAAACCGTATTTTGCCGGCAGCAATCGAGGCGGCATGCATGGGAAAGTCGTGAAAGTTAAGAAGCTGAACAAATTTGTGAGGCTCATCATGCGGCGAGCAGCTGCAAATTGAGCGTGGGTAGGCGCGGCATAGTAGTACCACGCCAGGAAGCTGCCACAGGTATTGTGAGCCAAAAGAATATCAAAGGGGGGGGGACTAGGGACTATGCTGACGTACCTAACGGTTACTGGGATGTGAATGATCGAGTACGCCCGGTTGAGGATTGTCAACGAGCCTTGGTGTCCAGTCCGAAAGAACATCTGGACGTCAACCTCTCGCAAGGGAAACAAAAACCGAAAAAAGCTCTCATGCTCAAGTTCGAGAATGGCTATGCCATGATTCTCCGCTGTCTTCCAGACACCGTCCGTGGCGAAGATGAACTCGCTCACAGACTTGATACTAACGTAGAAGGCGAGATTGACGGCCCAGTAGAACATCTCGACCAGGAATGGAAACTTTTGTATAAATCGGCTGTGCCAATAGTTGGCGTAACGCGACGAGTTTGGCGTGTAGACCACGACACCACATACGTTTCGTTTTTTAGGAGGATGTGTCGTGGTTACCGACGGGGCGGGAGAGAGTTCGACCATTCCATCATCGTCTGTGTCGCGCTCGTCGTATAGCTCCGACAACTGGGACCGGCCAAGCAAACCTTGGTCTTGCTTCGACGGAAATATCGAGTACCCTCGGCGGCGATTGAAATAGCACGATGCTATCATTGTACATACAATGACCTGTGAAACCGAAAAGAGTTAGCATGTTAATCGGTACAAGAAAACGTCGGGTCGGCGAAGCGCAATGATCGAGGAGCTAAGAGCGAAACAAAACCAAGCGAAACACGTACAACTGGCTCGACTGATGCATGCGAGGCGAACTGCGGTTTTCCCAGGTCCGGAGGGTCCATTGTAGTGGTTACAAGAGCGTGATCCGTTCGTACGTACGGCGTCGCAAGGCGTAACGATCGTACAGTCAGTGTCTTATACAGATATGGGTGCGCTGAGATGACGGAGAAATACTATGCTAAGGGACGCAAATTATTAGAAAGGAGAAACGAGGACGTGATGCATGATAGCGGGCATGGAGTTCGGGCACGGAATCGGGGACGGGGAATGGGCACGGGAAGTGTTGTAACAAACTGTCCGCCGGTACATCATGCAAGTATCTTACATCGTGTCAGTTCTCCCGCCAATCTTGATCCGCGTATGGGCCAAAGTAAGAAAGGTGCTAAAGCCCTCGCTCCCCACCCTTCATCGAGAAACCCATCCATGACCGATGTGAAATGGCAATCGGCGAACGAGCTAATAGAAATTGCCTACGGGAACGGGTGATCTACTCCAACTACAGCAATTACGTCGGCTGGGACGTTGTCGGGCAGCAAATTGTTTCGAGACAAGAGAAGGGAACAGCACGTTTGGAGCTTGAAAAGGGGGTAGGTAGAGGCGTCAGCCGGTTTGTAAACCTACAGAATTAAGCCAAGTACTCGAGTACTCGTACACGTACACGTAACCACGTAGCAGACCACCATTATTTACGGTAGTGGCAATCGCTGCCAAGAGACGAAGTGGATTAGACACGTAAGCCGCGTTTGGTCTCATGTGGTTGACCACGATTTAAGGCCAAATATCAGGTGGGTAATAAGGAGTACGAGCAGATGCACCAGCACCACTGTACAGGATTTGCCGAAGTTTTGAAAAAAATACGAGTAGCTCGTGCTTGTACGGAAAATGCTATCTTGCATGTTAAGTATCGGCACGCGACCTCTGCACCACCGTGGCGAAGCGTGTCCCTCTCCCTCCAAATTTCAGCATTGGGCATGTTAACGTAATACGGAGTACTCCGTATTAACGAGTAGTAGGACCCACACTCTATATTGCAAATCTTTATCAGTCCGATTGCGTTGCCGCAGCAAGCCGGTGTTACCGAAGCCTCCCAGTACGAGTAGCGGTGCCCAAAACACGCGGACCTGTTTCCACGCTATGTTATTAGATTACGTATGTACATTCTGTATGTAGCCCCCTCGACCGTCTGATAATATATAATCACACCGATAATATCGCATTTTTCGTCCGTGCATTGCTTGCTCACAAAAGCAGAAAAGGGATGAAAGGCCCATGTGCCGCATGCACACTAATCGCACGGATGTACTCCGTAGTCCCGACTCTTGTTGGACTACGGTAGTATTCAGTCAATGCCGCCCTAAACAAATACGAGTACGGAGTATTCGTAGCGATATTTTCTCATTCGTATGCAGTAAGAGTCTTATCTTACGGCTATACTTCGAGATACGCGAAAGTGCTCTTCGCTATTATGGGTACCCCGTACTTCTGCATACTCGTACCTTGTACACTAGGGTATATTACCCTTGTCTAATTTTACACACCTAACCGGCGTGGTTTAAGTTCCCGGGTCCGAAACCCCTTTACCTGTAGTAGATAATACACGGAATGTTCTACGCTTTATAATCACCGGCTCGCAATTATAATAATTAGTCATACCCGTTACATAATATACTGTATGTATGTAGTATGCAAAAGTGCAACTTCTATGATAAGATTATCTTCTGGATGGACAAGGTATGTATCATGCTATGTACCGTCATGAATACGTCTAGGACTACGACGTAAGCTTAATGCAAGTACGAGTACGTCGTAGTTAATGGCGTCAGATTGTGCACAACGCAGCCTAGCAACCATTAACAACCAACTTAATGAGAATATCGGATCTTTACAAGGCCTGTGCCTTTACTAAATCCGTGCCATTTAAGCCGACACAGCATCTGACTAGATCCCTGTTAAGGCTTCTCTTTGTACGGCCCCTTACGACGTACACGAGAGAGCAGTCCTTATTAATGGGACTGTCGGGCCAACGCTAGGGGCGCGCACAGAGTACCGAGTAGGAGCTACAGTATGTACTCCGTACACCGCCAGCTCGCTATGTATTATCCCCGATAAGGTATTAAGGTTAATCGTCGAGACGTCGCCCCATGCTGTTCAGTCTGTGTACAATGCACACTAGTGGTCACCAAAATTATAATGTATTACCAGATATCCGAAAAGCCCTCTGCCTCTATTAGAAAAATGCGCATAGATCGCAGCCGCATCCCTCACGTTGTACTACACTATCCTCTTCCTTGCACGGCCACCAACTCTACTATACATTTTCTGTTACTTAGATCGCGCAAGGGCTTCCGCACACTTATCTGCTCCTTGGCTGAGCAATAATAATCAAATGATAACCAGCCAGTCATAACTATGTGTAGACGTTTGTACAAAGGCTGACACAGACATGCGAGACGGCCAACAAGACTACACACAGCATTTAATCTCATATAATAATAAGATATGATTAAGACAGTTAAGCTTGCCCACTGCGTATGTTGGCCATAGTAAATTAGCGGGGGCAGTATGCGGCTTAGTGTATTAGCCATGACTATAGGAATACGGAGTACATTTGACAGTTACCGAGCGGTCCACGATGTAAGTAACGATCAGTCAGGGCAAGGTAGAAGATTACCGCTATATACCAAACAGTTGATGGCTTAAAACTAACAATGGTAGAACGAGATTCACATCGACTTCTAGACGTACAATTTTGATGGTCAAAAACATTCCCAATCAATTCACCGTGTTGTGTGACTATTTACACTTCGCTAGTTTGATCGTGAGAGCAGCATCGTTAGGGAGAGACATGATATTAAGGCAGTAAAGAAAAGAAAACGTATAGTTCGCAAAGTCTTGCCCTTACCACACTTCAATAGTATGATTTCCACCTGGGACGCCATCTACGACCACGAGATCGACTAAACCGTCAATGCCTCGTCGATGCCAGCGGGGTGACGCTCGACCGCCATTAATATGTACAGTGGGTACCGTGGCAGCCTGTACAACCGGCAGCACTAGCCGACCCGTGGTGCCAGTCGGTGTGCATAGAGTTGCTTTGTATGAGCCCATATTATTCGATTTTTCCCGCCACCACCGGGCTTGGAAACGGCCCAAGCCGGTAGAAAAGCCACCTTGCACGTCGCATAGGTGGTGGTCGCTGTCGGGAGCCATCTGCGGTGCAAAGGTCCAGGCGCGGCCTTGCTGGGCGGCGACCTTCAGGCCGAGAATGCCCTCAGTGAGGGCGGTCGCTGGCCCCGTGCTCCAGCCGTGACTGTGGGATGGGTAGCTGTGATCGAGGTTGTAGCCAGAATCGGCACGGTAACCAAAGGAGCCGTTGACGAGATATCCCTCGATGGCCGTGGATTGGGTGCCGTTTGGGTGTTGCAGATACCACCCCCAGCTGATGCGGATGAGATCCAATGCGCGGTCGGGGCGGCCGGCAGCGAGGTGAGCGAGAACCTCGAGCGACGAGATAAAGGGACTGATGTTACCGGGCAGCTCGGGAGCTGGGGCTCCGATGGGCGTCCAGCGATTTGCGAGGCGCGCTGAGATATTCTGGGCCTCAGGGGTGTCTGCCGCAACAACGCCGAAGAGTACGGCCAAAGCATTGCCGTCCTGAGGATAGATCGTCGCATCGGTAACGCTGTCTTTGAAGGCGCCGTATTCTTTGTCATAGAGATGGACATAAATGGCCTGTTGAAGTTGGGCCGCCCGCGCAGCCCAGAGAGCGGCCAGCCCGGTATCGTCGCCAGCCCAGACTGCCAGCGTGCCACCTGTCTGCAACGCGCGGTACAGGAGCATCTGCGCCTCGCTGATCTCGCCAGCGCTGTTGTGCCGTGCCCAGTCATTGGCACCCGTGACGTGCAGCAGACCATGGGCAGGTGTCACCTTGGACCATATATGCTCCATGGCAAGCACATAGCCCATCCAGTTCTCTTCGAGAAACGCGGTGTCTTCTTCATAGAGGAGGTAGTTGTACGTGCCAATCATGGTCCACAGGTGGTAAGCGTCGCTACCCTGAAGGAGCAGCGGCGGTCCAGCTTGAGGGAATGAGCCGTCGGTGTTCTGGTAGTCGTAGATAGCCTGTAGAGCGTTGCGTGTCGACTTCAGGTCGCCGATGCTCACAAAAGCAGCCGGTACGGCGACGCCCAGGTCACCCGGCCACACCGCACGGTCGCGTTTCGCGCCGTCGACGAGGATGTCATATTCTCCGCCAAGCTGGGCATCGTTCGACCATCCGTCGTCGCCTTTGGGTGGCCAGGTCCGTCCTGTGTCAGGCGGTACGGCGTTTGTCTGTAGCGTATACGCACAGCTGTACCAAATCTGGTTGAGCAGAGCATCGTTGCTGTGGAAGTAACCTTGGTAGGCGCGCAAATTAGACCATGTTGGTTGGAAGGCGATCTCAAGCTGTACGCGGTCTAGGCGCACCGAGGCAGCGGGGGCGACAAGAAAGAGCGATAAGTAACGGAAGCCGCCCCGCAACTTTGCATCCGGCATAGTGTAGCGGATGGTGCCCGGCTGGGAAAAGTTGGCGTACAAAGCACCGTCACGGCCGTTTACGGCACCGTTGGACGAGTCGGACCACTCGCCAATCCAGTTTTTGGCCTCGCTAAATGCCAGGCCTACGGCACCTGCGCCACTGCCTTCGACCACAAAGTCTAGCGACACGATGCCGCCAACTTCCTTTCCAAAGTCGAAAACGAGCATTGATCCGTTATGCTCGAGCAGAGCGGCGTCTGAGTCGAACGGTCGAAGTAGGCTGCCATCCGAGGAGAGAATGGAAGCCGGAACCACCGTCCGCGAGGCCGGGGCATAGATGTTGGCATCCCATTCTCCTGGAAAGGCCGCCTCTGTGATGCTGCTGCACGAAGTGTTTCTCCAGCACGTGCCACTGTCGGACGAGACGGGCGCGACACGCGTGGGTACCACAAAGCGGATGAGGGCCCAAAACAGTATAGTTACGACAATTGCCGCAAACCTTTTGCGGGTGGCCAGCACGAATGGTGACTGTCCAGCGCCAGAATCCGCCGTTGCTGTATCTTTCGTCAAGTCGCTCTTCTCGGTTGCTGAACCAATAACATCACGATAGATCCAGTTGTGGGGCGAACGGCGAGTATCCCGCTCAATGGCCATGCTATCGTGCTTGGAACAGCCGGAGAGCTCAATGAGAGACTGTCCAAGAAAGACTTGGCGATGTAAAGGGCGAAACGAACAACTGGCCGCAGTCTAGTGGCTGGGGTAGCTAGGGTGGCAGTGTTTCGCAAGCTGTCACGTGTGCGGGACGCGTAACTTGTGTACACATTTCAGTGTCGGTCGCTCCTTTATTGGCTATTGGCTAGCATGTAAGACATTCTCCTCTTTCAGTTTTCTGTCGATAAGCCTCTTTACGGTTATGTGATTGGAGTGACTGTCTGCGTGCTCTTTGCTCTGTAGCGGAAGTCTGCTATGCTCGCAGTACACATAGCGAGGGAGCCCTGCATCGCATTCGTGTTCTAGTGTTGATAACGTATACACGAGAACATGGCAGCGGGGGATAAATTGAAATCCAGTAAATTTCGTCTGCAGACTAATACCACGATGCAGTGTTTACACGCTTCTAATGCGGAACAATACCAACCTGCCCAGCGCCCTGGATCTCTTGCGTGTTGCGGCTATTATTCGGGGGGCAGAGCTGTTTTTATGCCAACACTGTTTGCAGATGACGTATTACTTGGCCTAGGCTAACAACGTGAGTGGGGTGCAGCGAACAGCGGGGTCATTACAACTCGGAGAACTATGCGGTCGCCTCGTCCTTCTGTCCCAAATACACCTCATTATAACCTCTTTTGCGGGCGTCATACGGGTAGTAGCAAAATGAACGGCATAGTTATTCTGGATCGAGGCTACTACTACTTTATTTGGCGACATACGGAGTATGAGTACTCATATTTGTAGACTACGACATTTCAGCCATTCTGTCGCGCATTTTGTAAACTAGACTAAGCCCATCTTATGCAGTTTGCACCGACGACACAACGCTACGGCGCCACACTGTAGACACTTCCAAGCCCCTTATGTGCAAGGGCTTACTATTAATTATTCGGACGGGCGGTAGTCGTTCTTATAGTACGTGTACGAATTCAGTACGCCACCGTGTAGTCGCTGTACAGTTCAGCAACGAAGCTAGAAACTCTGGGCATAATGTCTCGTCGAACTGCGGGCAGGAAGCCGCTGGATGCTTTTCTGATGGATGGACCGTGAAGGTCACGAGACCTATTGAGAAGACATAGGGGTCTAGAAAAGGAAGTGAATAATACGGCCTGCCAGTTGGCAGGTGAGCGACAGAGGGGGTCAGACCGACGACCATTCGACGATATTAGGGCGACGGTGAGGCGACGGTATTAGTACTCTTAGCTTACATGACAGCCGTCTATTTAAGATGCGAGTAGATCTAACCCGCTCTAACTAAGCCGTGCGATTGTTGCGTCGGACAAAATAGACATACAAGTATTCGTAGTAAGAAGAAATACGCGTACGAGTACTCGCAGTATTATAATTAGCACGTTGTAAAACGCCGTCTTGGTTTCTTACAACAGCTTTGGCTCGGCCCTTCAATAAGTTGGCCAAGCTAACTAACTTTGCACCCTTGTATGTGGCCTCCGCCTTCACGTTCCAACCACAGAAGAAACTCTATCTATGAATCTGTACCTGAACCTGTGGACGGCAGCACGATATTTGTAGACTACTTCATTGATATCCGAATCTTATGTCGTAGTGAAGTGATTCGCTACACGCAAGGATTATCAGACAACCTGACGCAAAATATATGGCCACAGACCGTATATTTCTTATAAACCCTGGAAACCTGTAGCTAGAAGATACAATAAAATGTACAAGAAAAAAAACCCCCGCACAGAGGCATGTCACTTTCAACAAAGTATTTAGGAAGCCAATATCCGACGAACAACATCTATGAAGGGCAGATGTCGCCACTAGGCGAACAAGACGACGTGCCGCCAGTGATGTCAATATTACTCCACGTGAAATCCGTACAGCTGGATGTCGAACCGCAGAGAATGTAGTAGTCGTACGCGTCGTCATCTGAAACAGTACCAGTAATGCCAGAGAACGTAACACCCGATATGGTAATGCCAGTGCTCGGGTCACCAGTTGGCGAGCCATTCTCGTAGTCTTGCTGGACATCGATAGCGTAGCTGAGTGAAATTAACAAAATATGCACGATAATACACCCAAGAAGAACTTACGTGGTAATGCCACTGAGGTAAATGTTGCTGTACGTGATGTCCGACACCGTCGAGTCAGAGCCATCAGCGTCCGTCTTGATGCGACAACCGTTGATACTGTCCACCACACTGGAATCCTTAAAGGTGACATTAGAAATGGTCACGCCACTGTCCACGCTACCAATAGAGAGACCATGGCCGCCGCTGCAGTACATATTTTCGAATACCATGTCGGAGCCCGAGTTGACCGCAACACAATCGTCTTGGTTGTAAACTGTGGCACCGGAAATATATAGTCCGTCGGTGGACGACACGTCAAATGCATCCGTGTTGTGGCCAAGTGCATCACCGTCACTGTCCAGATCGTCCCCAGCGCTGTTATCGAGGATCAAATTCGACATAGTGATGTCGGTGCAGCCCGAGATGGAAAACAGATGGGTCGGCCAGTTCTGGATTGTGATGTCACTGAAGCTACTGCTGACCATGTCAGAGAGCTTGATGAAGTGGTCGGGCTTGTCAGTGCCGCCGTTTGAACCCTCGCCGTCCCAATAGTCAGCACCGAGGCCGTCAATGACGGCTCCAGAAAGACCAGCCACCTTGGCATAGCTGCCCTTGATCACGATGGGTGTGTAAGACGAGTCGGGCGTGTACTCCACCGTCATGGTGCCGGCGAACAAAAGGGCGCCGCTTGTGGGTACCGTCACGGATAGCGTGCTGGATGCTGGAATTGTTACGCCGTCCAGCAATATATTGGAACAAACCGATGCGGATGCAGTGACGTCAGCCAGAGCAGTGACTGTGCAGGTGGTGCCGCCCACACCAGAGCCACCTGCTAGAGTTGAGATTATCGTCCCACCAACGCCAGCAGCAGCTGTAGCTGTCGCTGTAGCCGCTGTGGCCGTGGTGGATGAAACTGCGGCTTCGGCCGAGGCACTTTCTGTGGTGACGGTAGTGGCATCGTCAACAACCTCACCAGATGCAGCTGACGCAGGCGCCGTAGAAAAGGCGGCCTTCGTAGACGTAGTCTCACCAGACAGAGTCTGTGTAGACGAGGTCTTTGTCTTTGACTTCTTTGATTTCTTCGTCTTTGTGGAAGAAGCTGCTGGGGCGACAACGTCCGGTGCACTGGTCGATGCGGATCGGGAGACAGTGACAAAAGTAGAAGGAGCCGCAGCCACATCGTTTGCGCCAGTGACGGTAATCGTCTGGGTCCCGGAATTGGCTGCGCAATAAGCAGCCATGGCGCTCGGCAGCACAGCTGCGACAACGGGAATAATGAATGAACGCATGGTGATCACCGAAGCAGATGTGAGTAACGAATGTAATGCTATGTTTTAAACCGGAGAGGAGAAAACAATGAGCATAGGCTTAAGATTTATAGGACCAGCCCACGATATAGAACAGATAATAGACGGACTCAACATTGTAAAATAGCTGAGTCGCCTCTCGATTTATATATTACGGTTGATTCCGCTCTGCTAAGATGTTCCTCCATTTCTTGGAAGCGGCTGGTGTCCCATAATTCTCGCTTGAGACGAGTCTCGACCCACCAGTGCGCCCCTTAATACACCGACGAAGGGACTGCGCCGGGGCTTGCGTAGCACTCTCATCATGATTTCAGCGGAGCTCTGCACCGCCCCTGTGGATTAGGGTGGGCTCAGCAGCGAGACTCGTAAGCAATACAATAAATAAATCGTCAAGTGAGCAGCCTCATTGTTTCGCCATCTATCCATTTCACTAACAAGTGGTACCACGGTGTCGCGCATTTCGCGTCCCGGGGCCTCTGGCAGTTTCGGATGAAACATTTCCAAAGTGATCGCCCTAGGTCGCAGTACTTTGTAAGATGGATCTCTATTTAGAAAGGCGTCGATTTAACAGCTAATATTTCGAAAGATGAGTTTCGTCTGGCTATGGCTTAGGAGCTTACGTTTTGACGATAAGATGTTCTATGTAACAATGCCATTACTTATATACAAGGCTGCACAGACATTAGTCGCGGCTATATTATATTAGCATTACAGAGTCGAATAAAGCAAATTACAGCTTATTACTTTTAGTCGGAAAAGAGACATAGTGGTGGACGAATTAAGTAGCTACGAAGAACTAATAGGCTGTGCTATCTAGAAAAGACGGAATATAACTCTTGTATACTCGTACTTAAAACAAGACTCGTCGCGCCTTCTGGATCGCAGTAATGTCCCAAGGCTCCGGCTTCGTCCGCTCCATCCAGTGCTGCCACTCGTACTCTAGCTCGTCGCACGGCCTCATCATCTAAGTATACTTCCAGTGGTTAGGGAACCAGCCAGACGACACCCAGTCGAGAAGCGCGAGGATCCGGCCCTCTTCGTCGACGATGATATTTCGAGGGGCAATGTCGACGTGCGTAAAGACAGCCTTGTCTGAGCACGGCAGTCTGTTGGGAAGGTATTGCGCGCTATCACGATAAGAGAGCCCATTGTGGGCAACATATCGCGCGTAGATGCGGTCGCGCAGGGTTTGGTCGTCAAGGAAGCAAGGTGTAACGTCGGTATTATCACCAAGCAAAGGATCGCGGCTTGGCGAGCCATCAGCGGTGCAATAATGGCACAGGTCGCCGTCCACTATCGTAAGATGCGCCGGCCGTGGTATTGTGCGAATCGTAGTAACCATATCCCAGATCCCTTAATAAATCCGCGCCTTGGTTGCATCGTCGAAGCTGGCCCATGCCACTTTCAACGTATTGCCTGGAATGTGAGACATATGCAGCTTGCCATAATAGACACGTCCCTCTTTCGATTTATATAATGATTCTGTCAGCTCTGGGACAGGTATTCTCGGGGCATGCTTTTGGACAAGTCGCCTGGCCGCCTCTTCTAATGGTCTGACTTTTCCCCCCCATGTAATAACGGTGGATGACAGCATTAGGGTCACCGTGCAAAAAGGCTGCTAGGCGAGCTGCAGTTCGTTCTCGGGTTCTATAGGATCATCTGTAGCAGCGTTAATGAAGGCACTTGTATATCGGGGTTTTTTCAATGTGCTTAACCCTTACAAGGTTCTGGATCCATGGCTTCTGTAGTCTTGTACAAGTGAGTCTGTGCAAAAAAAGCGTAAAAAGTGAAAGAGTTGATATCGGCGCTATATATTGCTACAATGTGGAAGATGGGACCCGATACAGACACGGTACGTTATAAACACGCCACATGTTTAATAAGCCGAGCCACAGGTGACTGCTGTAGCACTGTAGGAGACCTGTAATTACTGCTAATTGCCATACGAGTACAAATCCTGTTTATAGGTTATGACTGCTTCCGCCACTTTGATACTGGTGCCTTTGCTGCCGATGCCTGCAATATTGCTACCGCTGCCTCTAGCACCGCCGCCGCCGCTGCCTCATCCGCAACTGCGTCCGACACTACCTCTGCCGCCGCCGCCTGCAACGTTACTGCTATAACCGCCAGCGCTGCCGCTGTCGCTGCCGTTGCTTAAAGTTACGCTATGCCAGTACACCTAGGTGACGACGTCATATGACCAAGGCCACGGCACCGGCTGCACCGTATCGGTGCCCTCTGCCGCGCCCTCTGCCGCGCCGCCGCACCTCAGCGGGCAGGTCGGCAGGCCGGCCGGCCGGTGGGGAGGGGCTGGTGTTCGACGAGGCCATTTCTTATTAGTTTGGTGATAATTGCGACCGCAGGAGGCGCACCTAATGACTTAGCTTACTATATCGTCACGTGCAATTGAATTGGCTGCGCTGGCAAGCGCGGTCATAACTGGATTTGTATGGTAATTAGCAGTGCTTTCAGGTCCGGAGTGCGGCCGGCTTATTATGTAGTCGGGTATGCCACAAAGGCTGCGTAGACCGATACTTGTACTTGTAAGGGCCTCAACGGATAAGTACTCGTACTGTACGGAGTAACAACCGATAAAATGCTTACTGTACGATTCGTTAGTCTGCCCCCCCATTAGTACTCATAGAAGGCTATGGTAATACGACTCGTACGTAAAAAGACACAATTTCCACATTTCTCCACCCTCTTCATTTTATTACTCTACAGTTCTCATACGTCCCCTTTACAGAAAATTGTTCAACGCCGACACACCAATATGCCAAATAACGAGCGATATATTGTCGAAAGCACTACTATACGTGGCAGGCAGTACGCCGTCTATTCGGACGGTACGCAATACACCCGAAAGGATAATAAAGATGGCAAGGTACTTGGAGAATGGATGCAACTAGAGTGTGTGCCAGTGGAAGCGCCTCAGCCACTGAAGCTACACGTCGTCGCACATACTCAAACGGCAGGGGAGCCTAAGCACTGGTTCCTGTATGCCCTTCGCTCGGGCGCAGATGGTACAGGAAGCGGTGAAGTGTGGCAAGTTACGGGTGACGCCGAGTTCATGCGTTACGAGCATGCTAAAGACGTCGACATGTTTAACACTACTTCTTTTGCTTGGCACCAAACAGTCAACACAGATCTCAGCGACAGCGACTTTTCTACTGTAGATGAAATGGCTCGTTCTGAGCCACCCCCTCGTGCCAACAGTCGCAAGGAAGTCATGGAAAATTGCCAAGGCTGGACGATACGGCTATTAAGGCGACTTGTTGCGAAAGGCATTGTACACGGAGACACTGTTGAAAGCCTACAAAGGCTTATGGACCCTATTAACTAATATAGTGCTGCGGTAATAAAGTTAAGGGTTTAAGAAAAGTAGGACAAAAGCAGAACAAGTAAGAAAAAGCTAAGATAGCTAAAGCAGCTACATACAAAAGCTACAAAAGCTACAAAAGCTACAAAAGCTACAAAAGCTACAAAAGCTAAAACAGCAGGAAACAGCGGAAAACAGCGAAAACGGTAGAAACCAACCAAAAACAGCAAAAGACAGCATAAAACAGCGAGAAACGGTAGAAAGCGAAGAAAAGAGACGAAAAACAGTAAGAAATAGCGAAAATAGCGAAAACGGTAAAAAGCAATAAAAACCGACAAAACCTAACAAAAACAGTAGAAGCAAGGGTTAAATAAGGCGTTACGCTAACCCTAAGCTACTAAGGGTTAAAGCAAAAAATCTATAGGGTAAGCCGTAGAGTAGACAAAAGCAGCAAAGAAAGACGAGAAACGACAAAAAATTAAGATTCCGCGGTTAGTAGTGTTAGTGTTAGTGTTAGTGTTAGGGTTTAGGGTTTAGGGTTAGGGTTTAGGGTTAGGGTTAGGGTTAGGGTTAGGGTTTATGAGTGAAACGAAACGAACAAACGAAACGAGCGAA